>CM042144.1:26047682-26100182 GCA_023376005.1 Doryteuthis pealeii
TACTCTGTGAACATATTTAGGCGTATATCAAGTGTTTAATCTATCTATTTATCTATCAATATCAGTCTCTCTCTCTCTCTCTCTCTCTCTCCTCTCTCTCTCTCTCTCTCTCTCTCTCTCTCTCTATATATATAATATATATATATATATATATATATATATATATATATATATATATATATATGGGTCAGGTTAGCTCAGTCGGTAGTGCGTTCGGCTAGAAACCACAAGGTTCCTAGTTCGATACCGGCCCTCGCCAACTCAGCGTATGAGTAGCAGAGAGATCTGTACGGTAAAGTAAGGAGCTGATGGTAGGAGTGGCTCTCCACCTCAGATGTTAAAACAATCTCCTTGATCTAGCGCTATTGAAAAAGGGATAGATTCCCTCTCTGATACCGACTTTAGGCCGCCCCGATGACTTTACTTACTTACTTTATATATGGATATATGTATGTATATATATATATATATATATATATATTCTCACACATACTCACACATATATATACATGGAGGAGGGCACCTCATGCGGTATATTGGTTAGCAAGCTAGATTAACAGACCATTGTTAGTGAGTTCCAATTCCATTGGGCGCCCCACGCTTCTGGCCTAGTGCCATATTTATTCTAAGCTTAGTGAATAACTATATATACATGGATGTGTATGCGTGTGTACTTAAATTTTATTCTAATTAATAGATGTACTAATTGTAAATTATATATGCCCACAAACACTAGAACACAATTACCCACATATAAACATACATATACAATCACGTCACAATATACATGCAAAACCCCAAAATTAGGTACGCTCACTGGCTGAACAAGCAAACGCTGACGCCTATACATAGAATATGTTGGTCAGGTCAGTGCACCCTTCATTTCACGAATCCTTCCTGCAGGCAAATGATAATATAATCATCCTCGCTGAGAATAAGAACATTACACTTGTCTCCATTGAGATTTAATTACAAAATATGCAAGCGAAATAATGATGTCATTATTACGCTTCGGCTCCGACGAGCCAGGAACGCAATCGATGTCCAGCGTTCAGCGTCTAAAATTAATTTCCTTGCCGTTGGTGTTCCTGGATCAGATTGGCTGTACTCTGAATATATCTGTTGGCTTTTACTCTACGTTTGGAAAGGCGATCAACTCTGATGCTTGGGTCCGGGAGAAAGAGGGAAAAGACAAAAAAAAAAAAAAAAGAAATCGTTCATAGGCAATGTCATTCCGTATCTGAATATATGGTGGAGAGGTCGCCTCGCAGTGGAGAAATACGTACTGAACTATTCTAGCAGAAAGCTGTAGTAAGTTTATCTTCACTGGATGCCACTCAATTTTAGCATTGTGCAAAGTAAAGTAAATATCTATATATACATATGTGAGAAAATGAATGTACACACACACACACACACATACACACATATAATATATTATATATAATTATATATATATATATATATATATATATGTGTGTGTGTGTGTGTGTGTGTGTGTGTGTGTACATTCATTTTCTCACATATGTATATATAGATATTAACTTTGACTTTGTACAAAGACTTACATTGACCAGCTCTGTGCATATACTGGATGCTGGGCAGAGGACCTCCCGAGAACAACGAGAGATAGGGGCAGTTGGAGAGAGATTGTCATGTATATCTGTGTTAATAGTGCGACAGTATATATATATATATATATATATATATATATATATATATATATATATATATATATATATATTTATTCCTGTCTATTGATCTTTCCGATCCTTTCGTTTAATCTGTTCTATTTATGTTGGATTTTACTTTATCTGCGTTTATTTTTTATCTATCTCTCTATCTCTCTATCCATCTCTCTCTCTCTCTCTCTCTCTCTATATATATATATATATATATATATATATATATATATATATATATATATATGTGTGTGTGTGTGTGTGTGTGTGTGTGTGTGTTAAAAACAGTTAAAATCGCCTTTGCATACGGTAAATGATAACAGCCTAATGGTTAAGCTGTCGGACTGACACCCAACCGATCGATTTCAATTCTGGCGTAGGCAGCTTATAAATGTTTAGCCACACTGAAGAGACTTGATAAACACGTGTCTGTGGATGGCTCTATATATATAGTGTGTTCGCGTTTACTCTTTTCGCATGCATGTGTATACTTTTCTATAAAGCATTGCCCAAACACTTGTAGATAGTTTTATATATGGATTTATACTTGAAGCCGATTTATTTTGTAATTCTATTTATGTTATAAAATAAGCGCAATTTTCATAGGACACTTAAAAATGTTCACTAGACAAAGTGAAAATCCAAATTGGTCAGATTCTTACCTTATATCCTAAAGTGTTAGGACCAATGGGATTTCTTTCACGGTCAAACCACGTGATGGTTGGTTTAGGGGTTCCTTCAGCCCGACACAGGAGTTGAACAGTTGCATTTGCCATCTCAATGCGATAAGTAGTGAATAAGTATATACGGGCGGGTTCCACTGTAATGGACAAGAAAGAGAAATTAGGAAAAAGCACAATTCTGAAATTAAGTTCAATAAAAGATACAAGGTGTATCAAAAAGGTATCGAGATTTTGAGTGTGTGTGTGATTGTGTGTGTGTGTGTGTGTGTGTGTGTGTGTGTGTGTGTGTGTGCCGTATTAATTATTTTTAATTTACATCCACAAGAAGACACACGTGCATGAGCGTATACAATGTGTGTAAAAAAGTATCGAGTTCTTTTGCACTTTTTGACACACCATGTGTTTTGAAAAAAATAACGCTCCATTCATTTGTCAAAAAGTACCAAGTTTACCAAGAGCGAAATGAAAAATGAATGGAACATTATTTGTTTTTCAGAATACAAGGTGTGTAAAAAAGTTCAAAACATCTCGATACTTTTATGACACAACTAGTATAATAAATCATTTGTATCATAAAATAATTTTTCAACAACAACTCTGAAATGATACCAGGGGTTAAGGCTTTTCACTAGCCAGTCTTAGTTGGTGACAATAGCACTCTGAATTAAAACCAAATGGGAAGTTTTGGGGAGATTGGATCTCTCCTTGGTCCTAAATGTCCATGAAGGGGGAAACCCATCTCTACCTCCCTAGCTATAGGTAAAATAGCAGGGCAACTTAAGCTGCATTGTCTTAGTTGGTGACCAGTGTAGTACAATAGCAAATTTAAAATAAAACAAGTATGGAAGGCTTTTGAGGCAATTGTATCTTTCCTTGGGCCTAAATGTCCATATCTACCTCCCAGCTACGGGTAAAATAGCACAACAACTTAAACTAGCCAGTCTTAGCTGCTGAACATTGATTAAGATTAGCAACTCTTTTGAGGTGGCTGGATGTCTCCTATGTCGTAAATGCCCATTAAGGGGCAGACCCACCTCTACTTCCCCAGCTATGATTAAAATAGCAGAGCAAACAAATCAGGCTACTCTTAGTTGGTGACCAGTGTAGGAGAATAGCAACTCCAAATTGAGACCAGGACTGGGATATTTTGAGACGAGTGGATGTCTGATAGGTCCTCTTACATATCCACGCAGAGGCACACAAGTTAAGAAGTATCCCCGAAATTAAACCTCTCAAGTCATCTAGGGTGAGTGTAATGGTTATCGTCGTAGGTAATGAACTTGAAGATACGGGTTCATTTCCTGGACGAGGCTACTGATTTCCAAAGCGTATGCTTAGTTTATGTGGAATATCCCTACTAATATATATATATATATTGTATGTGCTTTGTCTGAAGAAAAGCAATTAATGCGCTGCTTTAAAACCAGGGGTAACAAAAACCTTTCACTGCATTGCCTACTATGATAAATATAGCTCTTACACCTCTAATCGAGCACTTTATATATATATATATATATATATATATATATATATATATATATATATGGTGTTGTTATGGGTGCAACCGGAGAAAATCAAATATTTTATAAAATAAAGAAGGTCCGCAAAATGGATTATTATTTTTTTAAATGTATTATTATTATTTTATTTGAAGGACATGTGTTTTAGATCTTTTCATATCTTCTTCAGGTTTTGATTAACCATACTCTGACACAGAATGAAGAATATATCAGAAGATCTGAAACACGTGTCTCTAATGTAAAATAATAATAATTAAAAAAAACATAATCCATTTTACGGACCTTCTTTTTTAGTACACACACACACACACACACACACACACACACACACACACACATATATATATATATATATATATATATATTCATATACAAGAAAAAAATTATCAGTCATTTTGCTTACACACACAAACACACTCAAAGATCTGCTCACACACACACACACACACACACACATATATATATATATATATATATATATATATATATATATATATATATATATATATATATGAAAGTAAAATGGAAGTGAATCCGACAGTATGTATAGAAAGTTTTAGAAAAAAACAAGATGTTATTCGTTTGCTGACAGATCTGTTTCGACCTTATAAAGCGTTTGTTTGTATCTCGTGATTAACGGTTATTTATTCCGTCTTTCCTAATAAATATAGTTGCTTTGAAAAAGACCGCTTTATAAGGTGGAAACAGATCTTTCAGCAAACTAATGACATCTTATTTTTTCGAAAAACTTTATATATATATATATATATATATAATATATATATATATATATATATATATATAAATTTGAAATACTATACAATTAAATATTTTTATATTTGTACTTACTGCGTGCATTTTTCTTGGTCATCAAGCACTGAGTATCTACGTTTTCATAGATAGAATTGCCTGTAGAAAAAAAACAACGATAACATTAATAAATTACTCCAACCTGTTGTTATGTCTAGGATGTTCCACTGAAATAAAAAAAAGTTCTGAGAACGAAATACATTTTATTAAGAGAGAGAGAAAGAGAGGGAGACAGAGAGAGAGAGAGAGAGAGAGAGAGAGAGAGAGAGAGAGAGAGAGAGAAGAGAGAAAGAGAAAGAGAAGAGAAGAGAAAGATATAGAGAGAGTGAACATCACACAAGAACGATATATACTCATGTAAATAAGTTGATCACGTGTATAGGCCACGTGTATATGTTGAACCTCGAAGAATTTTCCCGAAGTCATTAATTTAGAGAATTAATTTTTTAAGCAAGTTTTTTCTCCTAGTATTTCACAGTATTTGCAATGGTTAGAGTCGTTGGAAATGGACTCGCCGATTCGAGTTCAAATCCTGGACGAATCTACAGTTCACATAGCGCTAATACCCTTGGGAAAGGAATGAATCCAACTACTCCCCCTCCAGCTATGGGTACATAGTTGGACATAACCTTTTTAGACAAACAGTCTAGGAGAAGGAAAACTCTAAATTCAAACCTGTTAAAAACCTGCCTGATGTGGTCACTTCTAGAATAAGTTCAGTCCTAACTAGTGATCTATTTCACTATTTTTTTAACCTTAAAAAATTATATTACTCACCCAAGTCGATGTAGATCTTTAGTATAAAAGTTTACGTCTTCTAAATTCGACTGCTACACGAGTATACACGGTACGTGAAATATTGCTTATGTATGGAAATACGAGTCGGCATAAAAGATAGGCCATTAATGTTGTATATAAAATAATTTGAACCTTTTTATGTGTTTGAACCTTAGAAAAAAATAATAAATATGTAAATATTTAGTCTAAAAGTTTAAGTCTTCTAAATTCGACTACTACACGAGTTTACACGGTACTTGAAATATTGCACAGGCATTGAAATACGAGTCGGCATAAAAGATAGGCGATTTTTGACCTTGACATCAGTGCTAAACGAGAGTAAGTTTTGTTTTAAAAGCTCTAACGATTTACGTCTTAATTTTGTGGCTCTATTTACCCATTTATTTTATGTTTTCTTTTCTTTTTTTCTTTTTTTTCTTTTTCTTTTTGGTCAATGTCCAATGTTAATTAATATAAAGCGAAATATTTACTGGTAATTTGCATGACATTTTCTACAGCTGTTTACGAAACAAATATCAAATAACAGATCAGAACAAGTTAACGATGAAAGAAATTCTGGATATAAACATTGCTACGATTTTTTATGCTACCTCATTGCCATAATATTGGTTGCATGTAGTGAAGTCACCATGGCGCAACACCATGAAGTCCACAGGTCCAAATGAAAGCAACGGCAACAAAGCACCGGCACATCAACATCTGCAGGGATAGCCTTCACATGCGACATCTGTGGTCGACGCTGTTTTTCGAACATTGGACTTTCCAGTCACAGGAGGCGCTGTAACTTCAGGAGCACAAGAGGTATATAGTCATTCGAGACTGCAATGCCGATATGATAGTGTATAAAATTTATATGTAAATGTAACAACTATTATCAGAAAGAAATAGTACCATATTTGACACGGAACACCCCACTTTGGTCCTTATTGGGATAAGACGGTCGGTCGAGGATCCCCCCCCCTCCGATCAATCAGCTGGTCACGTGAATCCGTAGCAATTAGTCCCGACACTATTGCTTTTCTGGCAAACTCCACAACTTTTTATATGAATTAATAGAATGAAACTACAGTTTACATAGCCTTGTGAAAGGTATGAATCCAACTACTCTCCCTCCAGCTATGGGTAAATAGTAGGGTAGACTGGGCTCTTTAACCTTGATTAGGCAACCAGTCTAGGAGAAGGAAAATTCTGAATTCAAACCTGTTAAAACCCGCTTGAGTTGATCGCTACTAGAATAGGCTTAGTCCTAATTAGTAATCTGTTTTCACTTTTTTAAAAAATAAACTGGTGGTTGTCTCTAAACCACTGCCTTCTAGCATCTGTATGATAAAAAGGGTTTGCTGTTTACCATAATATCAATTTCAAGAATACGGTCAGGACAATCATATAGGTGCTAGGGTTTGACATGACCAGCCGATGGCTAAGATCGAGCTGAGTAGGGGCTTAGTAGGGGCTTAGGTGGAGTGTTGCATAACACGGGGCAATTTAGTACCCGGGTAACGTAAGGCTAAATCACTAGGTAGCTCTATGAAGGGGTGCCTTACTCCTTTGCAGAGGCGCCGTCGGCGTATTCTACAGCCCCAGCCGAAAGGTATGGGGGGCATTAGGAAATATGTATAAAAGCCAGAAAACTCTTTTAATGAAACACAAAAGAAAAATACTCTTGAAATTCGTGACAATTTATCCAATAAATACGGACACGTTTATATTTACTAGGATTATTTTAGTCTTGTATAATGCTTGATTGATTGATTGAATCAACGACACGTCAACGCGTCCATGGTTATTTCATGCCTCAAGCGTTGCGAATTACGTTATATATATATATATATATATATATATATATATATATATGTCTCTTGAGTCATATGCGGTCCCATGGCGACAGACGACCACGTGAAAAACATGTGTGTGCTTGAAGGAAAGCCAGGGGTCTCACGTGTCAATTATGCGACGGCACGTGTAAAAGCAAAGCTAGACTCCTGAGCCACTTGCGTGCTCACAACCGAACTTTGTAGTAATGACCTTCTCCTGTGAAGAAGTGGCAATCACCATATATATATATATATATATATATATATATATATATATATATATATATCGTGTAGTTACATCTCAACAGTTTATTTTAACACAGTTATATGATATCAAGTAGTCGTAAAATAAAGTCTACCGAATGGCTTATTATCATTATCAGCCGAATAGTGAGGGAGTGTAACTCCTTTTCACAAGCGCAAGACCAAGTATTCCTTTTTTTGCTGGGAGTGGAGCACCGAACCTACCGTCAACTCCCAGATGCTTTACCGAACAGATCAGATTACCCGAGATGTCTTATTCATGCGTTGAGTTAGCGAAGATCAGTATCGAATTTTGAAGCCTTGCGATTCCTAGGTGGACGCTCTACCAACAGAGCTAAACCGGCTGCACTATTAATACAAATAATTTTCACACAGTTATGTTTGAAGTATTCCTAGCTAATACTAATAATTAAATGATTTCAAATAATCATTTCTATTTAATTATAATCAATTGCTTACACACATATGGTTTCAAGTAACTAATAATCCTTTGTAAACAATTATAGCTTGAAGTACCTATTGTTAATACAAATAATCTATAGTTATATATAAATTATTCTAATACAAACAATATTCAAAAAGTTGTATGCTTTCAAGTATTCCTATCGAAAGGGAATACTTTTTAAACGGAGGCCGGTTTGCCTCAGACGGTAGAGGGTCAATCTAGGGACCACAAGTTTCCGGGTTCGATACCGGTCCTCGCTAACTCAGCATATGAGTAGCACATGGATCTGTGCGGTAAAGTGAGGTGCTGATGGTAAGTGTGGTGCTTCACCTCAGACGCCAAAACAATCTCCTTGGTCTAGCGCTAGTGAAAATGGAATAGACTCCCTCGCTGTCTGGCTGATACCGACTTTAGGCCACCCCAACGAGTTTACTTACTTTATTTCACCCAAAGATCGGACGCTAACATGGTTCTACACTTCGGGTAAGTATAGATATAGGAGTAATGGCAATGAATGGGTACATCACATCGACAGAGCTCGAACCATGGAGTCTCCTTACAAATATCATACCCAGAGGTGAAACTTATTTGGTAGAAGGACATAATGTTACAGAATTCATAGGTAGCTTATGAATTATGTACGTATTGTAGTTAGATATATTTTTGAATGAGAGCTCGTTAGATTCAAAATAACGGGGAATTAGTGACAAATTACTAGCTGTTAACGTTATTGGCTCCACCTTTCTGGAAACGCGCCATTAGTGGCATGAGAGATTAGTTTTTTTTTTAGATCGGTTGCGACCAGACTCTCGATGGGAGAGGATGTCCTCTTGAGGGTCGTTTCTGGATCCGCACGGTTCTGTGGGCTGGGGTTGTTGTTAATAAAAGCTTAAAAAAGAAAAACAACAATATCTTGTTATTTTATTAAAACAAGTGATGACCAGCCCAACAAGAAGTAGAATCAACCCGGAGGAACAGCCCAGCCGGTGACCGAGGAATTAGCAGCAGGAACCAGTTGACAGAGAAAACAAGTAAGTCCCTCGTCTCATCTCATCATTCCTTTACTTCATCTTTCTCTCGCATTTTAATGTTAAAGGGGGTATGTAACTATAATAACCGGTCAGCCTATCATCTGATTGACGGATATAATAATAAGCCTTGTTTAGTATTATCTGCGTTATTCGGACTATTGTCCCCATCTTCATTGTTATTTGTACAACGTTTCGGCTGATATGCCCACCGGCCTTCTTCAGATATTTCTTGTCGTAATCGGCTCTTCGAAAAGAAGGTTCCCGAGTCCGAGAAGGTTCCCGAGTACAACAAGAAATACCTGGAGAAGGCCGGAGGGCATATCGACCGAAATGTTGTACAAATAACAAGGAAGATGGGGACAATAGTCCGAATAATGCAGATAATACTAATCTTCAAGCCTCATCTCAAACATTCAGAGAAAAAGCCTTGTTTATATTTGCCAATCTAAGCAAAACTTAATAGTCTCATTATTAAAAAAGCATGATCTAACGGTAAGAGATGTTGTGCATTTTTTGTTTCTTCTTTTTAAATTGATCTTCAAATTACTTAAATTAAAAGCACAGATAATCCTCCTTATGTTTTTTTAACAGTAAGTAATATGTGCCGTCTGTTTGGCTGCATTGGTAGTTTATTCATGACGTTTGGATGAAGTCAAAGAGAAAAAATGGAAAAACAAACAAGAAATAAAGATTTTCCTGCTATGATTCAACTAAACATTCCAAGCCACGTGAAGCAAGTCCTGCCTCGAGTGAAGGAAATGCAGGAAAACATGAATTCCTTCTGATTCCCTTTTTATATATGTTCGTTACAAACACACATACAGACATACAAACATATCGTGACTTTTATCATATTTTACAAATTGTATATATATTTTACAATATATATATATATATATATATATATATATATATATATATATATATATATATATATAATAAGATATGATATGATATATCAAACTTATTAGTAAATCCTCGCGGTGAGAAAAAAACAGCAAATAGTTTGATTGTAAAAATATACTACCAAACATCAACCGGAGAGAAAAAATAATTTTGGAAAAAAGAAAAGACCAAGATAATCGTACCAACAAAAAATAATCTATTGGTACAATATTTGGCCAAAGTAGAGCAAATAATAAAGATGAATCTAGAAAGTCAGACGAACCTACTAAAGTTTCGCTTAATGCACTTCAGGGCTGAGGTCTGACTAAAGAGGCTGGGAGCAAACGCATTAAATATAGTACTTACCACCGTGATTCAAATAAATCATTTTAGTTTATGCTAATTTAAAGGATTTATTTGAATCATGGTGGTAAGTACTATATTTAATTCGTTTGCTCCCAGTCTCTTTGGTCAGATCTCCGCCCTGAAGTGCATTAAGCGAAACTTTTAGTAGGTTCGTCTGACTCATTAGATTTATCTTTATATATATATATATAGTATCCGTTTGCCGCTTTAACTTTTCCGTCGCAGTGGCATCAGTAAATAATCCAAAAATGCTCAATATATTAAAAATACAGAGCAGTAATAAATACTAATAATATTATTCTTAGATGGAAAATAAAGGGTCTACTCTACATTAACTAATTCGATGGAAATCCTTAGTTAAATTTAACTAAGGAATTACATCCACTTACTTAACGTAGGGTAGGGTCCTGAGGAAATCATTTTTTGATTGAAACCATGGTAGACATTGAATTTTGATTGAAACCATGGTAGACATTGAAACTATATATATATATATATATATATATATATATATATATATACGAGGGTGCGTCAAAAAGTAATGCCATTTTGTTTAGGACATGTATAATTAGCAACACAGGAACTTCCTCACTACAGATTTCACTTCCTCGTCACTGGGATAATGTTTGCCTCTCAAACTCTCTTTCATGGGACTGAAGAGAGGCAAAAATTATCCCAGTGACGAAATCGCTGTAATGAAGAAATTTTTCAATATTTTCTATATTATTTTTCAAATATTGTAATTAACCTAAGCAAATTGAAAATGTCAAGTTACAATATGAAATAGATAAATCAAAATAATAGATTTTTACAATTCAACTTAGAGGTTTATAATTTCAACAAAAAAGATTTGCTGGTAGAATAATTCCAAGAATTCAGAATTTAAATGGTATCCCTATTCGCCTGTTTTGTCTGCTTGGATATTTGTTTCTGTGGTTATTTAAAGGACTGCGTATACTTAAACAAGTTTAAGACATAGCTAGAGCTCAAGAATAATATCCATGAAGAGATAAAAGGATTGATCCCACAAACCTTGAGCAAAGTCATACAATGTTTTCTCATCAAGGAGAAACATTTTATCAGTGAAACTTGAGGCAATAAAAAAGATATGATTATTTTGCTAAACGGCTAAACACACTTTTCCTTGGACGAATTTTATGACTCAAAAGACTAAATGATTAATTTTTGTATGTGTCCTTCCTTTATGGACCACTATATATATATATATATATATATATATATATATATATATGTGTATATGTATTTCATCAAATAAATAGATATGTAAAACCTTTATATATTTATTTCATTATATCATATTACAGTACGTTAAAGCTTCACACCTAAGCCCAAACCTGGTATAAGTATCCCCTAGAACGGATACTAATACTAACATTCACCTCAAATATATATATATATATATATATATATATATATATATATATATATATATATATATATATATAGTGGTATATATATGTGTGTGTGTAGTGGAATATATATATAGTGGTATATATATATATATATATATATAGTATATAGTGTATATATATATTTATATAGTGTATATATATATACATATTTATACACACACACACACACACACACATATACACATATTATATAATATTATATATATACATATATATATATATATATATATATATATATAGTGGTATCCTGACTTACAAGCTTAATTCGTTTCGCTCGCAACTCCATTGCCTTGTATATTAATTCTTTTCTTCCCCCTATTTTTTGTATAAATTTTTAAAATATGAAAAATAGCACTATATTGTATAGAATAGAATGTATTAAATTATGTGTAGTTATATGTTTTGATGTTTATTGTTTCATAAAATACTTTTCTTAAGGGTAACAAATTTAGAAACTTTTATTTAGCAAAATATCGATCGAGTATTGACTCGTAACTTGGAAAACGTGTAAGCTGGGGAACTGGCAAGTCAAGGTGCCATTGTACACACACACACACACACACACACACCACACACACACACACACACATATATATATATATATATATATATATATATATATATATATATATATATATATATATATATCCTTGAGGTTATTCAGGACTTCAACGCAGAATTTTACTAAACCTGGTCTACAGATGTATTGACCACTTTTATATTCATTCATAACTCCCAGTTATTCGGTTAATTATTTTCATCGTCAAAATTGCAAATGACTCGACGTTATTCCTTCTCTGTTAATTGATTCCCTTTTCAATATATATATATATATATATATATATATATATATATATATATATATATATATTATATTTATTTATTTATTTATTTATTTATATATATATATATATATATATATATATATATATATATATGCGTGTGAGTGTGTGTGTATGTATGTGTGTGTATGTTTGACCATGTCGTTACCAAATACGTTGCTACCCTTCCCCTCAGCTATTCCGATGATTACATATTTTCAACTAGCAGAAAGCAAATTGTAAATTCGCACGTTCTCTTTTTTTGCAATTGGAAAAGTGACGTTTCTTTTGACTCGGTTTGACACTGATTTAGTTATTCATTAGTAAATAACCAGTTTCGAATAAACGTGCATTCACATAACAATTTTTAAATAATCACACGCACACAAGCCGATATACAGTTCAGTTAGGAAACTACTGCTTCTCATCTCTAAGTCTGGCGTCTATTGATGAGTCAACAAATTAGCCACCGAATGGTATCGATGACATCGAGCCATATCCGTGCTACATGCGCGACATGATGAGGATTGACAAAATATCTCGTCAGCTGCTGTCACAGGAGAGTCAGTATCTTCATTGTTCTAGTCTTTTAATTCTTTTGCATCTCTAACAGAATAATACTTTAAATATACGCTCCTACATTTGGGGTGCTGGTAAGTGTCGTCAGTGATGTAGTATGCATGGGTCACTGGGAAGTTTCAGGTGTTTCAACATCATACTCCCCTCGCCAGTCTGACTCTATCAGAGATGATCAAACTCTGATCAACCTACCACCTTTTGAGAAGCTAACAGACTGTTCGCTTTTATTAATTTTGGATGAGTGTAAAACTCTCTACCGAGCCCCTTATTGGCTGGTGCTAACAACTAATCAAATGCACGACAGTCTATTTAAGAATAAGAAGAACAAGCACAACAATTTTTCGTGCGATATCTCGCCAGCCGTTCCAGAAATTTATTGTATTTTTATTATTAGTGATGTTCCTACAATTTATACTAAAGCCGAAACAAATGTAATTAATAAACTGTGAATTTAGAGTATTTAAAAGTATAACTGCGTGTGTATTTCTTCGAAGTATGGAAGAAATATAACTAAAAAAATTATAACAAAAATGACTAATAAAAAACAGCCGAAAAAAGTCAGCTCAATAATGTTGCACATTAGAGTAGTATTCATTTCTGGTTATAAGTTGATTAACCTATTTCTTTTTTCATGATCAAATTGTGTTTTTAAATTGCATTTATTTCTGCTAATATCTTGATTAACCTAATTTTTTTTATTATGTTCATATATTCTATGTTAAATTTACCAGATGGAAATGGACTCTACAAAAATGTCTTAGTTTTGCTATAGAAAATAGCCACATATATGCTTTCATCTCTGATACTTTTAGATTGGGTGTGTATAAATCCACAACTTACTGTATCGCCCATAAATAAGTTCACATCTATCAATTTTTTTAAATAAAAATGATTTTATTATTACGATTAATACGATTTTATAATTTCTCGCGTTACGTTATACAAAGAAAACAGATAATATTAGGTAATATTCATTACTAAATTCTACAGCATTGGAATTCTGTAACCAAAAATAGAATGGCAAGATTTCTGTAATCAGAAACAGAATTACATAGATATCTAAGATATTTATTTTAATATTTATTTGTTTTTGATTGCTATATATTCAACACCAATAAACCAAGATGTCGAGAAAAAAGTGACGGAAACAAAGAACCGGCACATAAACACCTACAAGGACAGCCTTCACATGCGATATCTGTGGTCTAGAACATTTGACTTCAGTCACAGGAGGAGCTGTAACCTCAGGAGTACAAGCACTATCTAGTCTTCTGAGACTGCAATCCCGATACGATACGATTCATATTTTATACATGATATTGTTTGATGTACATAAAATCTACAAAGAAATTAGAATTAATATATATATATATATATATATATATATATATATATATATATATATTTTAAAGATAGGATGAAAAAATATATATACGCGCATGTGTGTGTATGTGTGTGTGTTTGTGTGTGTGTGTGTGTGTTGTGTGTGTGTGTGCGCGCGTGTGAAAATGTTCCCCCTCCTGCTTACTCTCAGTTCTGATTATTCCTTCACCCATATATTTGTGTACAATTACAAATAGGGACAAAACGGCTCAATTACACCTAACCCAACTGAAGATGTTATTTTGTAGTGCGGAAAATACTAGGAAAAATTAGGCTGCATTCATTAACAAATTCCACCTCATCAGATTGAATCGAAAAGAAACGAGTCAGACCCGAAACGTTCGTCCTGTTTTATAGTTTCAGTCTGAAATTACACACACACACACACACACACACACACACACACACACACACACACACATATATATATATATATATATATTATATATATATATATATATATTTACGAGGGTCGGTTGAAAATCATTCAACATAAATCTGAGACCCTAACGTGAAAGGCTGAGGGTATAGAAGAGTTAAGATCATAAGCGTTCCTTCTTGGATAATTAAAAAAAAGTTGCTGCCACCATGCTTAATTTTTCCGTTAAATCTGTCCAAACATCATTCCATCGATTGTGTCGATCAGAACGTTTCCGTTAACAAAAACAAAACAAAACAAGAAAAGGTTTAATTATTCGAAGAAATTCGTTGGGAAGTTTGGTTGGTTGGCTAGTTGGTTGGTTAACGGCATGGCAATTACTGTTGGGTTATTCTATGCTGAATTGTGATCTCCAATTATATACAGTACAAAATGAATCACCAAAATCAATGACAGAATATACAAAACATTAGTCTCGTTTAATCTGTAGGTGAGTTATCATACATATAGACACATGCGTCTTTTACGTATGTAAAGTAAATATCATACATACACAAACAGTATGTGAATATATATGTGTGTGTGTATGCGTGAGAAAGAAAGAGAAGACTGGATAGATAGATAGATAGATAGATAGATAGATAGAGTAAGAGAGAGAGAGAGTGAGAGAGAGAGAGAGGGGGGAAGAGAAAGTAGGAAATACAAACATCACATATACACAAACTATATAAATATGTGTGAAGAAAGAGAATAGAGAGTGAGTGAGAGAGATAGAGAGAGAGAGAGAGAGAGAGAGAGAAGAGAAGAGAGGAGAAAGAGAAAGAGGGAGAGAAAAAGTACAAACGAAAACTAATAATAATTTTATGCTACTAGAATTACAAATATATATATATATATATATATATATATATATATATATATATATATATATAATATATTATATAGTATGCTATGCTTATACATAAATAATGGTTAAAATCATTGACAGATCATGTGTGTGTGTGTGTCTATATGTATATTTATGTGTATATGTATATATATATATTTATATATATTTCATATATATAAATATATTCATATATATTATATATATATTTATATATTATATATATATATATACATATTATACATATGTATGTATATATGTATGTGAATATATAAGTATATACATATTGATATATGTATGTATATATATGTGTGTGTATGAGTTTGTGTGAGTGTGTATGAGCATGTGTGGGTATGTTTCCAATTTATGTTTTTATGTGCATTTAACATGCCCATACACATATGTATACACTCAAGTGCATAAACAGATATCTATATATTTATATATATTTATATATGTAGTTTTATATGCATTTTCTATTTCCCACAATTTCTTTTATCGAGAACTATTTAAAATGTATTAATGATACATCATTGAATAAACTATATATAATTTTTTAGTTTAATTTTGGGGTTAAGAAATGGTAATCTTTTGTATTACGTACGTACAATATTATATGAAATAACTACTTTATAAGATTCTGGTTAAATTGTCAAGCACAATATGAAAGATTATGATAAAAAATGAAAAGAACAAATGAATACAATAAATCAGATGAACAAAACAATGATTAGCGATCACACTGTTAGTAAAACACTCACATACAAAACGGACAATGATTTTAGTTGGTTCGGTAAAGGCCTTATGCGACAAGTTAATATTGTAAGAAGGAAGTTACTTAATAAGTAACGAAACTCACCAGAAAGCGAGCGGATCCTCATCAAAACCAGAGAAGTTCAACTCCATGGTTGTATTGTTATATGTTTTGGGGTCATCAGGAGATAATGTGCACCGCGAATGGCTTTGTTCAGACTGCGAAAATTTGTTTTTAAATCTGCCGCGTTATAGGAATATTGCGTGAATATCATTACGCATTCGCGGGTATATTTTTGGAGGAGAAAGTAATGTTTTTGACGCTTAAGGATTTGTATAATTAGCATTTTCCCGACTACTATCTTCACCTTATTGCTATCTGTACAAAGAGGGTATTCCTAGTGTAATGGTTATCGTCGTAGGAAATGGAATCGGTGACATGAGTTCAAATCCTGGACGAGACTGGTGGCATTTCATGTAGCACTAATACCCTTGGGAAAGGTATGTATGCAATTATTATCCATACATATATGGATAAATAGCAGAGTAGACTCTGCTTTTTACTTTGTTATGGCAACCCATTTAGCAGAAGGAAATGTATTTGCAAACTCCTCCACACGACCAGGATATGACATGAGGTCAATTTAAGAGTCCAGTAGATTTGAATTCAGATGTTTCCTTCTCCCAGACCGGTTACCATACGAAGGTTAAAGAGCCCAATCTGCCCTACTATTTACCCATAACTGAGGGGAGAATAGTTGGATGCATTTTGAATCAGGTTTACTGATCTTTCGGAGAAATGACCCTTCAATAAAACGATTATTTCTGCTTAATGATATTCTGGAAAGTCAGTTTTCCTGCAAGCGACCTTCGGTATTATGATTTTTTTTCAGAAGAGAAGTTTATTTTTAGTTGTCTTTCAATGCAAAGCATCATATTTATATTTATTTAACCAATCCAACTGCAAGACCATGAGCGTGGCACATAGTCAAATTTTAGCAGTGTGTGACCGGTTGGAATTAAGAATTTTCCTTCTCCAAGACTGGTTTTCTAACAAAAGTTAAAGAGCCCAATCTGCCCAAATATTTACCCATAAATGGAGGGAGAATGCTTGGATTTATTTATTTCCTAAAAGTATTAAAATGCTATTAAAATTATTTCTATAGAAATAATGTAGTAGATTAGCTAGCACCCCTTCCACACTCTATCATATGGCCTGGATCATAGCTTTAAAAAGACTACGATTAAAGACTTCAACATTGATTAATAAGCTGATTAATATTCGGACTGATCTTACTGCGTTTAGCTATACCGCATTTGACCTTCCTCTATTTCTTGGAAGTTGTCTTGTTAATTATTTTGTAACTTATTGTTCTATGTTTTTGTATGTATCCGTTAGCACCAGATACTGGTGTTGAATAAATATAGGATTGAAGCGAAAGTCTTGTCCGATACAAAGTAACCTTTATTTAACCAATAAAGACATGTAAATTGAGAAATATATAAATAAAATATTATTCGTTGATGTCTCGAAAATGTTTCAATGTTTTATTAAATACTTTGGTTTAATGTTTAATTTATATATTTTATTTATTTGTTTCAGATAGCAATTATTTTTGAAAAAAAGAACATTATTTTGTGGCATATAATGGAATTTAAAATGTGTGGACCATAAGGGAGACTATTTTCAACATTTCACAGACACTGACGATTGATGTTTTGTTTATATATTTCTCAATTTACATGCTGTCTGTATTTGTTAAATAAATACTATTTTGTATTGGACAATACTTTCGTCCCAATCTTATATATTAACCACTTCTTCTGTGTATCCTTTCACCACGACGATACAACAAAGATGAGTTACGGTGAGTTGTAAAATGCGAACAGAATCCGAACCAAACTAAAATCATCGAAACAATCACATAACAAAGCTGAGGAAAAGGATGAAAGAAAAATGGATTTACATTCAGATGATTACAATTAGATGTGGTAATGTGAAGACAATGTTTGGTGGTCGGGTGGATATGAATTTGGGGATAGGAAAAACATTGATGTTCGTTTAAGCAGAATCTATAAACGTTGTTAGTTTCACGATGATGGTTAGTTTATTGTGGGTGATTGTTAAGTGTTATAAGCGCTTGCAAAACTCAGTATTATATTAGAAAGCATTGTGTGGGTTAGCAGGTTAATTAAATCCAGTTTTGTGATAATATTATCATGGATAATGCCAAGAATAAAGACTAGTATGTTAAGTAAGAAAATTAGTTCTGCTTTTAGTATTTTTGAATTGAACAATATACGAGGGTATGTCAAAAAGTAATGTCATTTTGTTTACGACAGGTATAATTAACAACACAGGAACATGTATCTTACAACAAAATTAATCTGGTCTCTGTGGATCACATCCTTACTTTTCCACATAGTCACCGCTTTTCTCAATAGCAATGTTCCACCTTCGAATTAGAGCATGTATCCCTGCCCCATAAAATTCTGTTGACTGTTCTTTGAGCCACTTCTTTACCACAGATCTGCATCCTCCATTCTCACCAGAATAGCGCCTTTAGACTATCATCTCTTCGATCCCATGAAAGAGGGTTTGAAAAGCAAACATTATTCCAGTGACGACGAAGTGAAATCTATAGTGAAGACGTGGCTCAGAAGAGTCAGCAAATTTTACGAGGCAGGGATACATGCGCTCACTCTAAGGTGGAACATTGCTATTGAGAGGAACGGTGACTATATGGAGAAGTGGGGGTGTGATCCACATAGAACCAGCTCTATTTTGATGTATGATATGCGTTCCTCTTTGGTAATTATACCTGTCCTAAACAAAACGGCATTAATTTTTGACTTATCCTCGTATATTCCTACATTCATTTACTAATCTTGACTTTGTAAAGGTCAGAAGCAGGTGGCAAATAGTGAAAATCGAAATCACTGACAATGGTCTACGAAAGAATATTTTCTAAAAATTATTTATTCATCTACGTCTATATACACTGGTTTATTATTTCTTTTAATATTCTTTTCATAAATGTTTCTTTATTTAAGGATTAATGTCTGTATATTTTGATAGTTTCTTTTGAAAGATCAGATATAAACAACAATGCCAGATTTATTTGGCATATATATATATAGTTATATATATATATATAGTTATATGAAATCAGGCTATAATTTTAAAAGGGGGTGTTTCTGTTGAAGATTTACTGGTAAAAAAGAACAGGCCCTGCCCACCGCTTTTTTTTTTTTTAAATTGGCTATGAAGTTGGATCTCAGGAGTAGATACCATGGGATTTGTGTGGGGTCTGCATGCACATCGCCATTTTGCAAGTGGTGTGCAAACATAAATAAATAAATAAATAATGATAATAATAATATGGAGGAAATGGATTGGCTCTATGGATGGGGGAAACAAACATCTGACTATTTAAGGTAGCAGCCAGAATGAGAAAGAAACATTTCAAAAAGGGCTATAATAATAATAATAAAATATAATGAAAAGAATTGTAAGAGCAGTGTGTTGTTCATATGAATGTAAATATGACACAATATAGAATCTCACCGCTGCAAAGCACGTGGTTCAATAATCGAAAGATATAACCAGCCGCATAAAAACTCGGGTCAGTGACTACACAGGCTGCAAAAAAGAAAGACGGTCGAAGCATAACTTTAAAAAAGGGATAAAATAAAAATATTAATTTGGAGAAAGAAAAAAAAGAACAAAAGGAATGAGAAGGATAATAAGTTTTGTTTTTTTTTTAAATGAAAAAGAAAATTGTTAGGTCAAAACAGAATGCAAAAGCAAATCAAATGAAAAACAAATTAGCGGAGAAATTTTTTTAAAAAAGAAAGGTGTTATGTTTCTTTTTAACATGCAGTGATAACAAAAATAAACTAATTAAAGGGTATAATCAAATAAAATAAGTGAAATTTGTGCAGGGATTGAGGATAGAGCCGCCATGTTAGATGACACCAATTTTTTGCATCATATTCGCTGGGATTTGTAGAATTTTGGTCAATCCCAGATTCCAAGACATTTGCTCGAAATACTTTTATAGATATTAAACTCACGGCGTTTTTCTCTTTCTTTCAGCTGAATTCCTTTTAATTTTTTCATATATATTGTAGATTCTATAGATAAATTTAACTTGGGACAATTTCATGAGAATTCTGTTCATATATATATATATATATATATATATATATATATATATATATATATATTGGTAGTATTTTTGGAGAATTGAAAATAAAGAGCTAGATTACGGGTGTAAGAGCTACATTTATTTATTCATTATAGTGTGAAATACATTTAAGGTGCAATTGTTACCATTAGCTTCAAAGCAGCATGTTAGCCACTTTTCATCAAGACAAAGTTCCTGTTAAGAAATTCAGGGAATGCCAATTCATTTGTACATCTATATAAAGGATGTCTAAATAAATTGACATTCCCGACATTTCTTAACAGGCGCGTTGTCTTGATGAAAATGGTTAACATGCTGTTTGGAAACCAATGGTAACAATAGCACGTAACATTTATTGTACACTATAATGAATATATATATATATATATATATATATATATATATATATATATATATATATATATATACATATATATATATATATATGTGTGTGTGTGTGTGTGTGTGTTTAAGAAAATTAAAATTAATCCGATGGTATGTAAGTACAGAAATATGAATTAAACAAATATTTATATTATGTATTGATTTACGTTCAAGCGTTTCGGTTTTTTACATAGTGGATATATTAAGCATCACAAGGATAGGATTAAGGAGCGATGACAATATTTTGGCTCATTGGCGTATAAGTTTAGGAATATATAAGTAGATATAATTCGTATGTATATATACAATGCCTCACACACTCTTTGTTTCTCTCTGTCTCTGTTTCTGTCGTAGTCTCTGTCACTTTTCTCTATCTCTCTCTCTCTCTCTCCCTCTCTCTCACTCTGTATATATATATATATATATATATATATATATATATATATATATATATATATATATATGGTTAGATGATATAGGCATCTTTTGTCTACATATTTTGGTTTCAATCCTTTCAAGACTCTGAATGGATGTTTCAATGTCGGGCCGAAATTGTTTAATACATTTGCCATGACTAATAAGTTCCCAAGTACTGTCGGTCTATCCTGATAATGTTCTATCATACATAGAACATTATCAGGATATTTGTTTGTTTGTTTGTTTTGTTTGTTTGTTTGGGTTTTACGGCATGTCAACCCCTTGGGTTATTTATGCCGAATACTATCAATACTATTGGTAATTTGGTATTCAAAAATGTTTAATGCCCACAAAGTTTTGAAATAATTTCATTTTTAATGGATAATACAATTTCGTTTATAAACTCATGTTTTCTATTTAACCCATAGATGGGACCCTAACAGGTCCTACCACTCCGGGTCAGAGTGGACCAGGGAGCAATGGTGATGAAGGGGTGCTCCACATTCCCCAAACTTCCAGAACTGGAACCTCACCATCAGATAGAGTTTAACGTCATTCCCAGGACATGTAGACCCGCAGCCACCGCCTTATAGCACCCATATGATAAAAAAGGATTGAGGCTTGTCATGAGGGCAATAGGGTTGGGAAAATCATATAGGTGCTAGGGCTTGACATGGCCAGCCGATTGATCGGAGGAGGCCTCTCCGACCGCCCGTCTAGCCTAAGTAATGTTCTAAGTGGAGTGTTGCATGTCATGGACTGCTCATCCACCAAGACTCCGTCCTTAAGCATCACGGGTCACCACTATATATAAATTGAAAGCTTTTAAAGTTGTATTGGTTTTAGAATATAAAAATCTTCCGATGATAGCCCATGATTTAATTGAAAGTCCTTGGGAAGATATTAGTCATGGCAAATTTATTAGTAAATATCGAGCCGACATTGTAACATCCATTCGTAGGTTTCAAAGAAATGAAACCAAAATATGAAGGGAAAATATCTCTATATCATTTAACAAAATATGCATGAATTAGGAAATGATGCCTAATTATATATAAAGATGTGTATGTATGTATGTATCTGTCTTGTGTCTTGTGTCTTGTGCAATCAGTAACTCGGTTTCTGGTCTTAAGAGACATATTGTGGTGCATATGTCTTCCTATGCCATATTTTCATCAAGCTTTGTGTATCTGCAGCAGGATTGATGGGTCATTTGAGGGCTCATGATAGGAAAGGTTCTGGGGATGGGTCTATAGGATTGTGATGGACGGCAGTGATCTGTAAAGATTATGCTATTGCTATGTATGTATGAACAAAACTGAATTTGTCACTAAGCATCTTCTTAAGTTATAAATGTAGTAGAGATTTAAGTCAATATAAAAAGCTATGAATGCATTAGTATGTTATTGTTAGTTCATGTTGTGCTCAAAAGTGATAATATTAATCATTAATAAATGTCAAATAGTATCAGCATTAGTAGTAATAGCGGTTTCTACAGTTAATGTTTAACAATAAATTAGCAAAAGAGAAGAGACACACAAACACAATTTCGATGATGGATGCAGACTGTTAGATTTAAATAACATTAATATTAAAGACAATGAACGTGGTAGGTACATACTGATGGAAATCTATAAAGGAATCTTTTAAACAGGCAAAAAATAGATTTAATTCTCACGCCTACAGAGCAATAGCCGTGGATGTTCAAGTACATATATCGATATGTAAGACATTATATAATGTATATAATGTAATATATATATATATATATATATATATATATATATATATATATATATATATATATATATATATATATATGTCGTTTTCTTATTACTCCCACGCAAAGACGTTGGGATCAAGTATAATGTAATATTAATTAAGAAATATTCAATTACCACCTGCTATGAGCACGAGAGTAGAAGTAATATTAAAATACTAATAAACTACTAATAATATTAATATAGCCAACATAATCAACTTAATGATCTATCTATCTATCTATCTATCTGTTTATCAGTCTATCTATCTCTATATATATATGTGTGTGTGTGCATATATATATATATATATATATATATATATATATATATATATATATATATATATATATATATATATATAAGTATAGATAAAAGGATATGAAAACACACAATGCTGTTAAAATGAAAATATTTTATATCATATTCATAGCTAATATTGAACAATATTTCGATTTAAATTTCACATTATCCAAAAAACCCTTACACCAATCATATTTTTTACATCATATATAAAAAAAATTTAAAAATTAATTTCTTCCTGTTTGAAAAATAGAATTTGTCTACTGTTGAATTTGAAATATGTCTTCTTTTTTCAAAAAATTACATTTAGATATACATTATGTCGCAGACCGAGAAACGTGTAGCGGATGTGCTTATGAAGAAACGATCGCATGACTTTTTGGAACATCAATGTTTTCGTTTTGAATTCAAATTATTTTTAGCCCCTCTCTCGATGAGTCCGGAGTACAAACAAACTCTGAAGATGATTTTTAAATCAAAATATGGTTCATTATTAGCTATGAATATGATATAAAATATTTTCATTTTAACAGGATTGTGTGTTTTCATATCCTTTTATCTATACTTATACCGTCGGATTCATTTCCTTTCTCTTAACTTATATATATATATATATATATATATATATATATATATATAGATATAATATATATATATATATATATATATATATTATATATATATATATATATATGTGTGTGTGTGGGGGGTGTTGAGAGAGAAAGAGGTTGTGAAGAGAAAAAGAGAAAAAAGATCTATCTATCTATCTATATCTATATATATATATATATATATATATATATATATATATAGAGAGAGAGAGAGAGAGAGAGAGAGACAGAGAGACAGAGACAGAGACAGAGACAGACAGAGAGATGTAGGTGAAATGACCGCTAGATATATACGTATTTATTGTTAAGATGCATATTTAATATATATATATATATATATATATATATATATATATATATATATATATATTGAGAGTGGTGTGGGGAGAAAGATACTGAGAGTATATGTGTATAGCGTAGACATAAAGCCAACTGTTCTTAGTAAGAGTTATTTTTACGACTGTTTATACACACACACACACACACACACACACACACACACACACACACACACATATATATATATATATATATATATATATACAATTATATATATAGACACTGAGATAGAGTTATAGATAGATTGACATATAGATAGATAGGCTTATATATATATATATATATATATATATATATATATATATATATATATATATATATATATATATATTACATTTTATTTGTATGATGCGTTTTTACGATACAATATACATATTTACATACATAGCCTATAATTAAACAATATGCAATGTCCGGTATTGAAATTGTATCCCAAATTCATTCACCTCACACACGCATACACATAAACACACGGACATACACATAAATACGCAGACGCACACAAACATACATCAGGATAATCCCTCATTTTGCTTACTTTCTTTTACAATTGTTTTATGTGTTATTCTCTTGTAGGGTGTTTCCGCCACGCACTCATATGTTCCAGCTTTATCCGGAGTGAAGCAATCGACGTAGACACGAGACGTTTGAGAACTGAGACGCACTGTTGGTCGATTGGCCGCAATAGCTTGGTCCTCATACAAAGGTTCATTATCTTCCAAGCCGAAGTCATCACCCTATAAAAAAGAAATATATATTTTAAATAAAACAATAATCGATAAATTTTGAAAAAAAAAAAAAAAGAAACCAAAAACACACACACCACACACACACACACACACACACACCGACCAGTATGAAATAAATATTTTTATAAAAAACAAACAAATGATGTTATAATTCGCTGACAGAAATCTGTTTCACCTTTTATTAAAGCGGTCTTCATAAAGAGCGAAATGTTTGTGATAGAAAGACGGTGTGAGTAAACCGTAATAAACAAAAGCGGTACAAACGAACGTTCGTGTTCGGAGCCGGAAGTTTTTTTTTTTTTTTTTTTTAAATTTTGAAAATGTATATTCTGTTTTAAAAATATATTTTTTTTTTAAATCAGAAGCATTATAATCCACAAAGAAAACTCAAAAGAGTTTGATGTAAATATATATAAAAAATGTATAAAATATATATATAAAAAATGTATTAAAAAAGTATCAAAAAGTTCATGATTCCAGCCACTGCAGACCACATTAGCCTCCGGAAAGATGTAGAAATCCAGGTATTTTGTTTTTTCAAAAGACAGTATGAATTTATTTTATTTTTAAAACAGAATATGCATTTTCAAAATTTAAAAAAAAAAAAATTCTGGCTCCGAACACGAACGTTCGTTTGTACCACTTTTGTTTATAACGGTCTACTCACACCGTCTTTCTATCACAAACATTTCGCTCTTGATGAAGACCGCTTTAATAAAAGGTCGAAACAGATTCTGTCAGCGAATTATAACATCATTTGTTTGTTTTTTTTTAAATATTTATTTCACACACACATATTTATATATACGTATTTGCATGTTCGTCATCATCTGCAAAAGACGCCTGCGCTAGCTTGGCCATGTCAGGTGGAAGGAAAAAGGCCGCATCCCCAAAGACCTACTGTATGGCGAATTAGGAGAAGGCACCCGACCGGTAGGGAGACCACTATGCTTTAAAGACGTCTGCAAGGAGGACAAGAAGACATGCACATCAACACCAACACGTGGGAAGCTGGTGCGGAAAATTGAGCGGCCTGGCGCCTCCTGGTCAAACAAGGTACGTAAAGAGAGGAAAGAAGCGCCACAGAAAAGAGAACGAGAAGAGAGACAACATCAACTCCAGCAAGCATCACTGCCTGTTTGCAGTCACTGCACCAGAGATTGCCACTCAAAAATTGGCCTGTTAGCCACTCGCGCAGAGGCAGTTATAAATATGGACTATGCCATCGTCTTTAGCAGACAGAAGGATGACAACAAAATATATACACATACACACACACACACACATATATATATATATATATATATATTAAAGAGATATAGTTTGATTGATCGATACTGTGAGACACTTATAGATAGATCGACACACACACACACACACACACACACACACACATATATATATATATATATATATATATTATATATACGAACCCCTCCGCACGAGCAGGATGCAACACAAAGTCACAAAGCGGAGTTCAATAGGTTTGAATTCAGAGTTTTCCTTCTCCTAGACTGGTTACCTAGCCATGGTTCAAAAGCCAGTCTGCCTTGCTATTTCCCCATAACTGGAAGGAGAATTGGATTCATACCTTTCCCAAGGGTATTAGCGCCATGTAAAATGCAAATAACTTCGACCAAGAATTGAACTCGGGTCGAAGGTCAATTTCCTACAGCCATTAACCACGCGCCTCCATAGATCAGCATATAGATAGATAGCATTATACCTTTAACAGCATAAAAAGAGGAGACGATTCAGTATCTTTATGGTAGATCGATTACTTTGATGCAGTTTCCAATTTAGAAATAATCTAAAAATATCTTCTAATCACCGGTGTCTTAATGAAACGCATGTAACAATTACAAATAACCAATACCTGCTGGGTTTTTTTTTTCATTGAAATTCCCCAACGAGAGATAACGATGGCTTTTCGGATAACTGTTATATTTTCACGTACTTGGGGGTGTCTGTGTAATGGTTAGAAGTGTAGGAAATGGTCTAGTCGAGCCGAGTTAAAATCCTGGACGAGGCAAGAATTCTCCCTTCAGCTATGGGTAAATAGTTGGGCAACTGGGTTGTTTGACCTTGGATAGGTAACCAGTCAAGGAAAAACATCTGAATTCAAACCAGTTAAACCGCTTAAGACATTGACCTTGTGTCGCGCCCTGCTCGTGCAGATGGGTTGGTAATTTTTAAATAATAAAATACTAAGCACTGAATGAAAATGAAAGAGCAAGAAAATGAAATTATGAATGTTTTATTTAACACAAGATAGAGAAATGATTCTACCCTAAAACAGTTACTTAAGAGCTCAACGTATTGTAGTTGTTTTAAAACATTTCTTTTTTCTTTCGTACACAGTACCATTAATTAAGAATCATTTTAAGCAGATCTATTTGATCCATAGATGAGAACCTAATTGGAGGCGTGTGGTGTAATGGTTAGAGTCGTAGGAAATGGACTCGTCGACCCGAGTTCAAATCCTGGACGAGGTTGTTTGCATTTCACATAGCTCTAATACCCTTGGGCAAGATATGAATCCATATATTCTCCCGCCAGCTATAGGCAAAATAGTAGGACAGACTGGGCTCTTTAACCTTGGATAGGTATCGAGTCTAGGAGAAGGACATCTGAATTAAAACCTGTTAAAAACTCTGTTTTATAAATTGACCTTGTGTCACATCCTACCCGTGATGAGGGGTTAGTAAATATGTACATGATGTTTAGTTTTCCTATTTGATACAAGTAATTTGCAAAGATTTGTATAGTTTCAAGTGTACCTATCTAATATTAATAAGCCCAGTCAGCTGGGGCTGTAGATTATGCCGACTGCACCTCTGCATTAGTTAATACCCCTCCCCAATGGGGGCCACCTATTGTTTGTGGTTGGCGACATTTCCTACGACGATAACAACTTCCAACGACAACCATCAGTTAACAGAGAGACGTACATATATCTATATATATGTCAGTAACAGTTGTGAGACATTCAATGACTGAAAATATTATCAAATTTGGTCTACCTGTATGATTAAAAATTTTCAAACTTCATTTAATTTCCGTATTAAATCATAACCTAAAATCATAATTTAATTAATATATATATATATATATATATATATATATATATATATATATATATATATATATCATCATCATCATCATCATGTCGCGCAGTTTGCACGGATATCCATGATGATCTCTCGCCAGCCTTCCCTATCATTCATTGACTCCGGCAGCTCCTCTGCGCTGCAGCCAGTATCCCTACATAGTTGGTCAATGTAGGTCCTGGCTGGGCGCCCACATTAGCGCGCCCATGAGCTGGCTTCCACAGTAGTACGTCGCTTACGATCTCGTCCTTGTTTCTCCAGCAGTGACCTGCATGTCTAGTCCGTCTCACTCGTATGGTTTGTGAGATGGGGGAGGTGGCCATATAGTTGCTCTTTTGTGGGGTGCTGCTTCCACGACCTATATATATATATATATATATATATATATATATATATATATATATATATTGTTTTATGAGTTTACAACTTATTTATTTCTTATACAATTTCAATATCATTCTGACATTTTTTATGATCAGAATTTATAAATTAACTATTGAAAATATCAATTATATTTAGTTATAATCTAAAATTATAATTTTATTTTCTTATTAAATATTCATATCAAATTTATTTCAAACTTTTAAATTCTATGTTTACATCATTTTTTGCTATCCTTTTATTAGCATACTTAAGAAATTAGTGAATTGATATTCCATAATCAATGACAGAAAATATTATCAATGTGTGTTTTACCTGTATGATTCGTTCTCCGTCTTTTTTCCAATAAATATTGGCAGATGGCATACTCTCCACTTTACAGAAAAGCCTAAAGGATTCCCCAATTGAAACTGTTTTCGTCGGAGGAGGTGTTACTGCAAAATTCAGCCGTCCTATATCTGAAAATACAAAACAAAAAGGGATGGTTAACTTTTAAAGTTATTATTTTAAGTGAAAATCCAAATAAGCTTCATTAAAACACAATATCAAGCTACGACTATCTTGATTTTAAAAAACAAAAATTTCTTATTGATAACACACGCGAATACCTTGCGATACCCACTTTGCAAATAATTGACTCTTGGCCATATATTATTTCCACACACACACACACACACACACACACACACACACACATATATATATATATATATATATATATATATATATATATATATATATTGACCTTGTGTCACATACTGCCCGTGCAAAGGGTTGGTAAATACATACACACACAGACAACACACAAACACAACATATATATATATATATATATATATATATATATATATATATATATATATATATATGTGGTGTGTGTGTGTGTGTGTGTGTACTCAGATTGCAAATGTAAATTCATTCGGAGAGTTTCACTTTTTAAAAAACTCTTTTAAGAGTATATTTCAAGATGATAACCATAAAAGAATTGTTAGAAAGATCGTAAGAAAAAATAATTAAACCCTCCAAAACAATAAGGCTTTGAACAAAGTTTGAATATATATATATATATATATATATATATATATATATATATATATAGAGAGAGAGAGAGAGAGAGAGAGAGAGGAGTAAAGAGAGTTAGGGATGGGGAGTACGTTCCCACATGGATTCAAGTTCAACACAGATGCCTACATCAAATGCCTGGATGAGATAGTGCTGTCCTGGACTGAGATGATGGCTGCTGGAAGTCTCTATGCCTGGCAAAGGAACTCTATGCCAAAGGAACTCTATGCCCACAAGCCAGGATAAAACAGTATTGGTTGTAAGAACGGCAGAATGTACCAATTTAAACACGGATGTCGTCAGAATATATAAATATATATAACGCCACTCAACGGACGGTAACGAACCTTTTTCTATACATTTACCAAACTCAACGCATACAAAACATTTATCATCTTTTATTCACATAAATACTTATTTCTTCTTAAATAATTTCGTAGTCCTGAAGAAGTTTTCATTTGTAAACCGAAATGTTCGAACATTGACTATTAAATTTCTATACGTACATCCCGTGTTTGTTCTACATTTCTCCACATACTGTCGGATTAATTTCCTCATCTTACTTCCATATATATGTGAGAATGAGATAAATATATAGTGATGCTTATTTTCAATAACTTTCCAATATTCCTACTTGGTCTTTCTAATGCTGAATCGTCTAATGCAAACTGATTCCTCGATGGTAATTTTGAAAGGTTTCTATCACCTAAATCCGCCGGCAACTCGTCTGTTGTCAGTTCCTCTTTACTTCTAACTCTATACATTATTCCTGGATTTTGTAATATCGATATGATATAGATTCGCTTGAGGGACAAAGAATATGATTTGATCCACTCAGTTTTTGGTGCCTGTAACCATTTCAAAATCTGACCGACATTAATGTCCACAGTGAGTAATTCATTTCGTAATGATTTTTGTTCGTTAGTTTATCAGATTGCTAAAAGGTGTGTATCAATTCGCTCATGGTTGAAATCATTTATCAAAATAGTAACAACATTATGACCTACTAAATTTCTTCGTTAATGCAGGAGCTCAGTCGGTAGAGTACTTGCCTTGGAATCGCAAGGTTCTTGGTTCGATACCGACCCTCGTTGGAGTCCTACAAGTTGATACATTAGCACCGCTTATATTCAAAACCGGCTCTCGCCAACTCCACGTATTAGAAGCACAGGGGTATATGGGTAAGTTTATGGTAAGTGTAGCCCTCCACCTCATACTAAAAAAAACAACACCCTTGGTCGAGAGCTAGTGAAAAAGGGATAAACTCCCTCGCTGCCTAGTTGATACTGATATTAGGCCACCCATTTACTTACTTGCTAATACAGGGGTGACTTGCTTTATTGAAAGCACCGGTTCCCACTTGATCATCGTAGTTAAGCTGTGATGAGCCTTTTTAATACTTATATGGGTGGCTATTTAAGCAAACAACAGTTATTGTAAGCAACCTGATGTTAAAATGACTTGATTCAGGATTAACTATCCCGAAAAATGTTGATATGCCGTAAAACAACCAAACGAAATACAACCAACAAAACCTTGATTTACGAGTTTAAGTCATTCCACTCGTAACTCAATTTCCTTGTCTATCAAATCAATTTTCCCAAATTGAAATAAAATGAAGTACCATTAATCTATTCAAGCATCCCCACAAAAGAAAATACACTTTTTTGTTATGTTTTTTTTTTAATTAAGAAAAAAATAGTACAGTATTTTATATAAACATAATATAATAGAACGCAATGAATTATGTGCTGTAATACGTTTTAATGTTAATTCTTTTATGAATAATATTTTTCTTTGGCAAAAATTTTTGAAAATTTTAATTTTTTTTAGCGACCTTATTAACATAAGCTTATCTAAAGCTCCCTCGATCCTCAAATTTTAGCTCACGTCACGATTTTGACTATAAATTAAATACTCATTAATAGACTTATACAATCATGTTACGATTTTGTGGCCATTTTAGGCTGTGGGTGAGAACATCTTACAGTGGAGATCACTTGTGTTCCTTAGTGCTTAGTACAATCCTTTGGTAGTTCCTTAGTGCAGAATCCTTGGTTATTCCTCGGTGTTAGGCATACTTCTTCGGTTGTTCCTTAGTGAAGAATCCTTGTGTTAAGCAGAGTCCTTGCTTGTTCTCCAGTGTCAGACAGAATCCTTGTGTTAAGCAGAGTCCTTGGTTGCTGATCCGTTCGTCCATGTTGAATACGTGCAAATGAACGACTTTCAAGATCGGCGATTAAATAGTTTACTAACCACGTATTCGAGTTTGTTGGTTGGCTGGCTTTAATCCTCGCGCCCACGCAGAATCTATAAGTTTAAGTGGTGGGCTACAACACACCTTATATCTCAAAATATTCTAACAAATCATTGAGAATATTGTGACGTAAGCTGTGATATAGTTTTGGTTACAGACAGAAATACACTGAAACTCTATTATTAATAGATTTTGTTACCTGAAAAAGATGACTAAGATAATTACTAAAAATAAAAGTGCAATTTGGAATGAGTAAAATTTAATTCATATTCCAAACTATCAAAGAATTTGTAGTAGTGAACAGACCAATGTTGGATAGCAAATAACTTTAAAGCAATTAAAAGCTCAATGTTAATGTTTCAGCCTTATTTTTAACTCAATCTCACGATTTGCTAAATAGAGAATCAAATTCATTGATATGCATCTTTTACATACAAAATCCTCTGATCAATATCATTTCGCTCTATAACATCATCTCCACAATATTGCGTATATACATCATCATAAACTTAATCTTCATGACGTGATGATGAAGAAGTTTGAAACAATATTTTTTATAGTAAAAATCATTTTCAATTAATTTTCATTATAAACATAATTTCCAATGACGTTTTTTTTCAGTAAAAATCATTTCCAATTGATTTTTTATAGTAAACAGCATTTCCAATGAAATGTTATAGTAGAAATAATTACTAATGTACGTTGCTTTTAATGTGAAAATAATTTTCAATTAATTTTTACTGTAAAAATCATTTTCAATTAATTTTTATAGTAAAAATGATTTCCAATGTATTTCTTTTTTACTGTAAAAATCATTTTCAATGAATTTTTACTGTAAAAATCTTTTCCAATACATTTTTATAGTAAGAACTATTTCCGATGCATTTTAATAATTAAATAAAAAAGAATCATTTCCAATGCATTTTCATGGTAAAAATCATTTCCAAAGCATTTTATAGTAAAAATCATTACAATGCATTTTTATTGTAAAAATCATTTCCTATGCATTTTTATAGAAAAAAATAATTTCAAGTGCAACTTTATTGTAAAATTTATTTGTGATGCATTTTTATAGTAAAAATCATTAACCCAATAAAAAGTAGTATAGATCAATGCCAATTCTGTTTGTAGAGTGTTAAAACATACATAATAGATACATCAGCTTTGAGATATTAAAGAGAAAAGTTCATTACCTTCTATCATCATCATCAACATCACCATCATCACCAGCGTCATCGACATGATCCTAATAACCATTACGCCCCCCCCCCACACACACACACAAGATTCGTGATTATTTCCACCGACTGAAACATTCCTCATTATCACAATCATTCAATTGATCGTTACATCAAAGTTACCATCAATGCTATCATTTCGGCCTCAATAATCATCGTAATCTTCACTGATTTCCCTGTATGATCATCATTAACAGAATTGGCTAAATTATTATCAATACCGAATTATCGTGAAGGCGTTTGGTCAATAATCAAAGAATGTGATAGTAAGTCTATATGTGATCGTTTGCTACATATTATTAGTGCATCAAGAGAAGTAATTTGAAGGAAAACCTTTCCAGAATTCTTTTTCTAGTTTTCTAGGTTTTAGCTGATATTAACTAACTTCTATCTTAGTTATACTCAAGCCCAAATGTCTCTCTTTCTCTCTCGTTCTCTCTCTTTCTTTCTCTCTCTCTCTCTCTCTCTCTCTCTCTCTCTCTCTCTCTCTCTCTCTATATATATATATATATATATATATATATATATATATATATATTTCTTCAATAGAAAGGTACACGGTAATAACCTACTCGAGTTTTACCATAAGGATCTTCAGGGTTAAATCCACTGGATTAATCAAGATATTGATTAATTGCAGTCGATTTCACGTGTGTTTTTTTTTAAGATCCTTATGGTGAAACACGAGTAGGTTATTACCGTGTACTCTTTTTGCTCTACTAACGTATTAAGCACTTTATATTTGTTATATCGCTGTCTTATCATTGTGAAACTTGAATCAACTAACCACTGTGACCATTTTCACCGGTAAGTCTGTTTTTCCACAAATACCATATATATATATATATATATAGAGAGAGAGAGAGAGAGAGAGAGGGAGAGAGAGAGAGAGAGAGAGAGAGAGAGAGAGAGAGAGAGAGAGAGAGAGAGCTTATATAAACCGTGCCACGGATTTGACTGGCTGTTTGCAACAGCCAATCAGATGGTCGGTAGAGATTTTTTTCATATTGAGAAATTTTATTTTTTCATAAATTGCTAGTCTATGAAATTGATTAATTTTGTTTTAATTGACGTTATAACAAGATCTGTTGATGACGTACCAGAAACTAATTTCATTTAACTACTGGATATGGTACGTTACCATTGCATTTTAAGTCTTTTTTCTCATAGCATATCAACTCGTTTAAAAAATGTATGAAGAAATTTATTTTCTCAAAAAAAAAAAAAAAAACTGTCCGCCTGATGATGACCTGAGGTTAACTGAATTGAAAAATGAATTACAAAAATGAATATGATTATCTGTCTTATATGTATATATGTATGTATATGTATATATGTATGTATAGATATATGCATGTATATATATATATATATATATATATTTGTATAAATATGTACATATGTATATATATGTGTACATATATATATGTATGTATATATATGTATATATTTGTGTGCGTACATATACACATATATATATATATACATATATGTATATATATGTATGTATGTACATATGTGTATATTTCAAAAAATATAATTGAAATTAGTTGATCTGGTAGGATATTCGTCTTTTTTGTTTGTAGTTTGCGGTTATTTCTGAAACAGAAAGCGTATTTCAAAGGCAGGAGATAAGGTTCACACAACACACACACACACACACACACAGATACACACACGCACACACATACAGATACACACACGCACGCGCGTATATATATATGTGTGTGTGTATGTGTGTATATAAATATATATATATATATATATATATATATATATATATATATATATTAAAAATGGTTGGAAAGGAAGGAACTACTAGTTTTTTCACATCTCAAAGGCCATAGAATAAATCGACAGATTTGTTGCGACTAATACAATCAAAGATAAAAAGAGAGAAAGAAAGAGAGAAAGAAAGAGAGAGAAAAGAAACAAAGAAACAAAGAAAGAAAAGAAAATGAGGTCAATAGTCCAAACAATTTTGACACTAATAATTATTCCCAAAATAACAGAATGTATAATTTATATGATCTTCTTTTTTATCATATTCTATTATTTTGGTTTTGGAATTATATTCTTGAATTGCTAAATTCATCGTTGAATTTTCACGGTTCCAAGCATCTGATTCTATTTTTGCCGAGGCATTTGATATAAATATCTATGCTGCAGTGAACAGATTCGTTGAGAATAGAAAGTATCGTTTATACTGTCTCCAACCAGTCGTACTCTGAATAACATGATGTAGGGGATACAAATGAAATCAATAGAAACTGGTCACCTGTGAGGCAGGATACTCAATAATGAATCAGGAATTATGTAATTAGCAGTGTGCTGTTGCTGCCTGTGCTCTTTAAGACATAGTAATTAACAATATCGTGTTACCCAGAGAGTCATTAATAGGAGTCGACAGAAAGCCATAATAGTATTCCTCCAAAAATACGCGTACAAGAATTGCGAAACTTCTAATAGAAACCGCGAGGTGCAATCAACTGAAAGGATATTCAGTGGAAAGTCAGCATTAAATTCACATCTCAAAAGGAATAATTGTTAACTATTATTAATATTAGAATCGACGGGCTGAAATAAGTTTATAAATACGAGGGTGAGACAAAAGGTAATGCCATTTTGTCTAGGATAGGTATAATTACCAATACAGGAACATGTAGCATATATCAAAATGAAGCTGGTCCTCTTTGGATCACACCCCTACTCCTCCACATAGGTGAGTCAAAAAGTAATGCCATTTTTAGGACAGGTATAATTACCAACACAGGAACACGTATCATACATCAAAATGAAGCTGTTCCTCTGTGGATCACATTCATACTTCTCCACATAGTCACCGTTTCTTTCAATAGTAATGTTCCACCTTCAAATAAGAGCATGTATCCTTGCCTCGTAAAATTCTGTTGACTGTTCTTTGGGCAACTTCTTCACTACAGATTTCACTTCCTCCTCACTGGAATTATGTGCTTACTGGAGTTAGATAAATGTTTGAATCAGCGTTGGTTAGATTCAAAATCGGAGGGAGTTAAATGGAAAATTACCATAATTGTTAGGGTTATCATTGACCAGTGATGACCACGATCTAGCCCCTCCAGGAACGCGCCATTAGAAGCATGAAACAGTCTTGGCTTAGTTCAGTTGCGACTAGAAATTCAGAGTGAGCGGACGAAAAACTCTGTTTCACCGAGATGTCACTCTCACTACGGCAGGGGTTGTTTAATAAAGACTTAAAAAACAACAAAGTCTTGTTGATTAATTAAAATAAGAATGCACGGACACACAGCCCGAAGAAATTAACCCGGGGAAACAACCTACAGAAGAATCAGCCCTGAGGAAAATATCCGACGAAATAGAAGAGAAAGCCAGTAGAACCCTTATCATCTTCTTCTCTATCTCTTTGTCTCTCTCGCCGTTTATATATCCGAGTAAAGGGGTATAGAACAAACTTTAAAGTTTTAATGTACAGTATAATTTATCTAGTGCGCAGGCGTGCTGCTTAGCGCAAACATTGCTTGACAATTTTGCTGAGGCAAAACTCCTATTACAAAGTAATCAAATATATGATTATTTATTTTTAATTATTTATTATGATTATTTATTTTTAATTATTTATTACTATGAATGAGAGTTTTAATTGAATTGTGTGACAGAGTAAGATAATAAAAAATATGTTACTTTCTCTTTGATTTTCGTTGGATGCCCCATGCTTACGACCTTGTGTCACATCCTACCTGTGGCGAACGTAGGGATGGAGATGACAGTGATGTTTTCTAGCCTCTCTAACTCTTTACACTTGTAGATTCTTGTTTGTATAAGGGTAATCCTAGAAGTAAGGTCTCCAAAGCGCTGGGGACGCAGGGAAACTATTCGTAGGACTATTGGCAACACTGTTGTATTTGTAGTGCATGCGCTTGTGTCTATCCCCTCTCGCGCCTCACAGACACTCTCAGCCTTGGCTTGGCAGTCGTTTCTGATGGAACTCCCGATTGATGCTACCGCCAAATGTGAATTTCGTGCAGTTATTCGGATTTTGAACACAGAAAACATTAAAGTTATTGAAATTTATCGCTAATTAATGGAAGTGTATGGCAAGTCATGTATGGATGTCAAAAAACCGTAAGTGATGTGGGGACTTTGCAACGACAACGTGGTTCAACACTTCCTCAATGACATGGCGGCAAGCTGATATAACATGGACATAGATGTAATTTGTAGAAATATAGATGGAGTAAAAAATAGTATATAGAGATGCGTGGTGTAATGGTTAGAGTTGTAGGAAATAGACTCATCGACTCGAGTTCAAATCCTAGACGAGGCTGTTTGCATTTCACATAGCGCTCATACCCTTGGGAAAGGGGTGCATCCATATATTCTCCCTCTATCTACGAGTAAATAGTACGGCAGACTGGTTTCTTTAACCTTGGATAGATAACCAGTGTAGGAGAAGGAAAACTCTGAATTCAAATCTGTTAAGCTCCGTTTAAGAAATTGACCTTGTGTCGCATCCTCCTTATGCGGAGGGGTTGTTATATATATATATATATATATATATATATATATATATATATATATATATATGATATATTGAAAAAACAAATGATGTTTACAAATGCTTGGAATCATCAGGAGGGAATGTGCACCTGATGATCCCATGCATTTGTAAACATCATTTGTTTTTTCAATATATCAAATTCACACTGTCGGATTAATTCCCTTTTATTTTACACACACACACACACACACACACACACACACACACACATATATATATATATGTGTGTGTGTGTGTGTGTGTGTATATATATATGTGTGTGTGTGTGAGTGTGTGTGCGTTTGTGTGTGTGTGTGTGTGTGTGTGTGTGTGTGTGTGTGTGTAAACTCAATACGTACTATTTCGATTTCGGTTACTCACGTACACACACACACACATATTCAAACCTTTTAAACTCCGCTTAAGAAATTGACCTTGTGTCGCATCCTGCTCGTGTGGAGGGGTTGGTATATATATATATATATATGTTCAAAATTTAAAAAGATGTAAACATCATTGACAATAAACAATAAATGTTTCTTTCTGATTTCTAAATATTTTGGAGACCTTACATGCGGGATTAGTTTTTCGTTTTTATTAAATACAAACAAATGATTTGAAAACAGATCCTGCAATTAGCTAAATGTTGAAACCTGTTATTAAATTGAAGAAATGGGAGAGAAAAAAAAAGCCCACTATTTTAGATTTAATCTGTCGAGCTGGCCTTCTTAATATTGTTGTTAATCTTCCTTAATTATTTCTCTATTATAGGGACATTGCCAATATGGTTAATGTTATTAGTGAATGGAAACACACCTTACCCCCTCCACCGCTCGAAGTGTTTGTTGTCCGTACGGCAAAGGATACGCCCCGGCGTCAGTTAGTCTCACTGCTTGATCTGTTCACAAACGAAGAGTGCCATAACATATTAATTTGAAAATAACCTACAAAGGTATAATTTTTGGAAATTAAGTACTTATGGTCAGCTATGTAATTTTACGCGTACGTATGATTTTGCGTGTATATATGTAACTGCATAAGCATGTGTGAGTCTATATAAGCATGTGCTTATAATCTATAATGCTTATAATTTTCTATGTTAAGATATGTTGAGGCATGTGTAACTTTTAATTGATCTATGCGATTGAGCATCTATATTTGACCGAATAACTGAAGAACAATCTATAACGTTCTGTACACTCCTATGGAGATGTGCAGGTGGCGTAATCATTTCCGGTTCGAAAAAATGGAATCGACATGCCGTGTTCAAATTCTGATCGGGACTGTTTAGGTTAATTTTTTATTCTTTTTTTTTTTTTTTTTTACTAATGTCCAGGGTTAAGGAATGGTATCAGCTCCTCTCTCCATCCAGGCATAGACAAATTATAAGGTAATCTCGGTTTTCTAGCATCGACGGGTTAACCAGTCTAGGAAAAAGTCAGGCCTCTGCCAACAGCGTAGGTCAGTTACTTATCATGTCTTACTAATTAGGTGGAAGACGTGAAATAGGCGCCAATCATCATCATCATCATCATCATCATCATCATCAAGTCTTGCTTATTGAAAAGGTTCCCATGATACTCTCGCTGCACGTCCCTATATGTTATCACTTCTGGCAGATCTTCCGCTCGCATCCAGTGTCCATACACAACTGATTTATGCAGGTTTTTCTTGACCGGCCAACACTGGTGCTTCCATAGGTAGTATTTCACACGAAAACCTCGCTGAAGAGTTAGTAATTGCTTCTTCAACAGTATATCCAGAATGTCTTGTTCGTCTTACTTGGATGTTTTTGTGATAGGTGGTAGGTGGCTGCACGGCTACTTTCTTGTGGGATGCTGCTTCCAAGATTTGTTCAAGACAGAACGCAGCATCCTTGTGTACTTTCAAATCTAACGTTCCCTCAAAGCGTTTCGTTTGTGGTACCGCCATACACTAGCACTAAGACGGCTACAGTTTGGAAAATATTTCGCTTTATCTTATAAGGGAGATCAGATTTCCATATGATCGATAAACTGTCAATATTTATCACCTTGTCGGTGAGGCTAAAGAAAACATTTAATTTATACCCTGTATAGGCGTAAGACATCTCCCAGAAAGTGATGTGTTAGATCGTGTAGCACCCCATCAATGACATCACTCCCAGGCCAACTCTGACCCTCAGTGATCGTAACTGTTAGGGTCCCATCTACGAGTCAAATAGATCCATTTGGACATTATTTGTATTAGAAAAGAATAGTTGATACTGTATAACTATGTGTAAGTGTATAATTACTTGAATCTATAATTGTTTACTAAGGATTATCATTAGTTACTTGAAACCATGTAACTGTGTGCAAACAAATAACTTTTATTAAATGGAAACAGTTACGTGAAACCATAAAACTGTATAAATTATTAGAATTGAGTATATATGAAACCATCCAACTGAGATAGATAGGAATATTTGATATCATATAATTGCACAAAACTCTTAAAAAACAACTACACAAAAATGTAAATTTAAGCGTACAAGGTACGCATAAAATAACCCAGGGGTTTGAGATGCCGTTAGAATAATCCAGTCAAATAAAATGCTATTTTCTGTTTCACTTTAGTACGTTAAAAATAGTTTTCTTAGACTTCGTAAGTGATTTTCGTTTTAAGAATTTGGACACGTTATCAAATTTATTTACTTACTGAAGTGAAATTTCCGCTTCCATCGAGTGCGATAAATGTACGAGGGTGAGTCAAAAAGTAATGTAATTTTGTTTAGGACAGGTATAATTACCAACACAGGAACATGTATCATACAGCAAAATGAAGCTGATTCTCTGTGGATCATATCCCTACTTTTCCACATAGTCATCGTTTCTTAGAATAGCAATGTTCAGCCTTCGAATGAGAGCATGTATCCTGCCCCGTAAAATTCGGTTGACTGTTCTTTAAGCCAAGTCTTCACAACATATTTCACTTCCTCGTCACTTGCCTCTCAGGCCGAAGAGATGATAATCTGAAGGCGCTAAATCAGGTGAGTATGGAGGATGCGGTAAAGTTGTCCATCCGAAAGAGGCGATTTTCACCTTTGTTTCTGTTTTTGTGTGGTTGACCATTGGCCTACAGAAGTAGGTAAGTTGGGTTTTACTCCTCAGATTCTTGCTCTGAGCCTCGTTAGGGTCTCAATGTAGGTCTTGGTTTTATAAAAAAAAAAATAAAGAAAATAATTACATTTCTACTCACCCTCGTACATTGATAACCAGACCCATAAAGCAAGAATGACTACTACTGTCTCGTAATAGTTACTCATGTCATTGAAAGAATTTTGATTTTGGTGGGCTGAATGCCACAGTTAGGAGGAAGAAGGAAAAACGAAATTGTTATGACCGAGAGACAAGGTCAAGGCATTTTCCTAGTGACACGGATAGTGGTGTACTCACGTTTTATTGTGGTTGCTATCAGTAGGGGGTGGGGAATATGAACAACGGACGTCAAGTGTTGGGTTTCAAAAGATTATCAATGTGGTAAGTGAATAGATGCTTTCCAGTCAATAAATGGACTACTGTTGCAACATTGTTACAATTAAATGTTCTGGATTCTTTGGTGCTCTACATTTGCATTCCGCTTTTTAATACAAAATGTTCTTAATGTTACAGCACAGTTGAGTAAAAAAAAAAGAAGTAAAGTCAACAGGGTGGCTTAATGGCCGTATCAGCCGGTCAGCGAGGGAGTCCCTCCCCTTTTCACCAGCGCTACACCAAGGAGATTGTTATTGCATCTGAGGTGGAGCGCCGCAGCTACCATCAGCTCCTTACTTTACCACACAGATCCCTGTACTACTGATACGCTGAGTTGGAGAGGGCCGGTATCGAACGAGAAACCTTGTGGTTTCTAGCCGAACGCTCCACCGACTGAGCTATAAAAAGGGATATTCTATAATTCAGTATTTTTAACTATGTTTTTATTCACATCCTGGACGAGATTGGTCGCATTTTACATCGCATTTGGAAAACCCAACTTTTCTCTCTTCAGCTATGCGTAAATAGTAGGGCAGACTAGGCTCTTTAAACTTGGTTAGGTAAACGCTTTAGGTGAAGAAAGTGCAGGTTTTATTGATATACGAAACATGTCTAGAAGACTTGAACGTCTACAAGTGAAGATCATAAAGAAGAAATATCCTGTAGTCTTTAATAATACCGGCCTGAATAATAACTTGATGCCAAAATACGCAATATATATATATATATATATATATATATATATATATATATATATATATATATATATATATTGTAATTTGGCATACTCATCACTACTCAAATCCATACATAATAAGAGCTTACACCGTCTATGCGAATCAGCACTCATTGCGAACGCAAAATTTGTAAAACAGGGGCCAGGTTTCTTCCACCTGGCAAAGGCGATCGCAAAAATCCTAACTTAAGTGAACAAAATCAAAATAGAAAAGGATAGAAAATAGAAAATAAATTTTAAAATCTCTAAATTACTAAAAAAAAAAACAACAATCCCCCAACTTTCACAAACTTTTTCGGACAACAGTCGCCACACACTAACTTACCACCAGACTATCAAATTTCTTCAATAGCAATTGATGATCCAATAAAAATTACTATAACCACAAATAAATCCATTACCCTTTTTCTTCACTTCCTCACTTATACATTTAACCTCCCCTCCCACTTTCCTTTTGCCTCTCATCTTATCACTCTGTACGCAACCCCTCAGTTTCTGTCAGCGCCTCCTCGCCAAAAATTACATTTTCAGCATAAAAATAGACTGTTGATCCCATATTGTCTTCAGAATAAATTCGAAAATCTTCGCAAATGACCGAGGCAAAATATCATTTGAATTTAGTTTTTGTTATTTTATTCACATTTTTCCTATATTCCCAAACATATATATATATATATATATATATATATATATATATATATATATATATATATCCAGTTGAAGACATTATGATTTCATAATTAGGTTAATGCGAAAATTGATTTATATGACCTCCATTTTTCACTTATCTTCAGAAATGCACATAATTATTGAATATATGCTTACTAAACCAGGGCTAAAGATCATGATGCTAATTGCTATTAATTACAGATTATGTAACTTCCAATTAATAATTTCATTTGCATAGACCAAGACGAAATATGTACAATTTATTATTAATAATTTCCGAAATCAATCATATGAGTATAGCATATGAGTTTAGAAGAAATATTTCCCTAGTCAAATTCAGAGTATTTTATGCAAGGCGTTTGCTTTGATCATAGAGTATTTCAGAAAAAAATGATTTAATATTATGATCTAGTAACTTGAAAAATTATCGTTCCAATAATCTAAAATTTTAACAGTATGTGTAGAAAACAAAATCAAAATTCAATGTTTAACTCTTCACCGGCTTTAAGCCGCTCAAAGTGGCCCTCCCACCATTGCCAAGCAAAGTAGAAGAACTGATGGTTTGTTCATTATAATTGAGCAGAAGGACTCAGTTTACGATGATAATAGGACTTGAAGATTGAAATAATGTCATATCCTGTCTGTGACAGAGTTGTTGGCTAGATATACAAATACACGTGTCACTAAGTAATTATTTTATTGCGATATCCAGCGAAGGTTACACATGAAATAATTATTTTTTGTACGGAAAGAAAGCACCTGCATACACCAAATTGTCTTTAAATTAAGTAACCACAGAAGAATTATCGTTGAAAGCTAAAGTGCTAATACAATACTTAAACGCAGTGATAAGTTTTGTTTTCTTCTGTAGTTTATTGTTGCCCATCACATAAAGCAGCAGTGTGCCTCGCAAAAATCTCCGCCGGATTAGGACTAGATTGCAATCAAAAGAGCCAACGCTACAGCGAGAACAATCGAGAAATTGTATCATTATTTTGATGAGAATTGTTAAATGATTGAAAAACATTGTTCAAGTTTAATAAGATTTAATATGTACTCAATGCAAGAAGTATTATTGTTGGGCCGAAGCACTAAGTAAAAACCTCTCTACAAAAGTTAATTTTAATCGCCACTCGATTAGGCCACTTTTAAGCTTGTTAATAACTTTTTTATCAACAAAATAATCAATTAAAATAAGGAAGTGAATCCGACAGTATATCAATGTAAATAAATTGAAAAACGCACAGATGTTGTTAAGTAATGTTGTTTTATTTGCTTATATTGCAATATTTCAATCCGTTTGGATCATCTTAATAGTCCATTATGAGTTATCACCCTTACAACCGGTCATATTTTTCTAAAAGAAACTGTTTTCTTTTTATAATAGATATACTCTGATGATGATCCAAACGGATTGAAATATTGCAATATAAGCAAATAAAACAACATTACTTAACATAATCTGTGTGTTTTTCAAATTTCTTACTCTGATAAAAACAGATGAATATCCTCCTGTAGGGTGTATAATTTAAAGAGAATAATCTATGTATACAAAAGGACACCCGACGCTGTCCAGTCAGATTTTGAAAGATTTACAAATTCCGCATGAAATTTAATGATGATTTGTATTAAGCAGTACATGATTATGGAGTAGATAATGTGATTAAGTGAGCTGAATCTTTTAAGGCAGAAAATGAGCCAAGAATACAATACATTTACAGAACCCCTCTACAACAGACGAGATGCAATACAAGATCGATTTATTAATTAATCTATTTTACTATCCCCTCCGCACGAGTAGGATGTGACACAAGGTAAATTCTTAAACGCAGTTTACCGGGTTTGAATTCCAAGTTTCTTTCTCCTAGACTGGTTACCTAGCCAATGTTAAAAAGCCCAGTTCACCGTACTATTTTACCTATAGCAGGAAGGATAGTTGGATTCATACCTTTCCAAAAGGTATAAGCTTATAATGTGGAATGCAAACAGCCTCGTCCAGGATTTGAACTGGGGTCGAGAAGTCCATTTCCTACTGCTCTAAACATTACACCACGCACCTCCATAAAAAGATCGATTTACAAGCGGAGTTTGAATTCAGAGTTTTCTTTCCCCAAGATTGTCTGCCTAAGCAAGACTAAACAACCAAGTCTGCCCTGCTATATACACAGGAACACAACTATAAAGGATGAGACATTTCACTTATGGTTAAGAAACATTCACATATGACTAGAATTATATACGTAGTATATGAAATAATAAAACCAATGAAAAAATATTAATATATTCTATGCGCTCTTCACGTGGTGTAGTGGTTAACATGCTGGATTAATAAACCATTGTTAGGGAGTTGATGGGTGGCCCATACGACATCGTTGTGCCACATCTAATATATGATTAGTAAATAAATAAATACTCTGTGATTACTACCATCACCTCTCTCTGCTAGTTTTTCTCTCTCTCTCTCACTCTCTCTCTCTCTCTCTCTCTCTCTCTCTCTCTCTCTCTCTCTCTCTCTCTCTCTCTCTATATATATATATATATATATATATATATATATATATATATAACGTCAAAGTGATCTGAATAACGCGTTCGAAACTGTTACGTTTTGTGCATTATTCAGTTTTTGAGTAAATAAAATGTTACAGAAAGAATGAAAGTTTCTATTGACACATATATATATATATATATATATATAATATATATATATATATATATATTGCTACTACCTCCCACTACCAATTCCTATGCTACTGCTCGTTTTCTTAACAAATGAGACACCACGAAACATACCATCAGTTTCCAACCTGAAAATGGCGATCGACCAGCCGAAAGCGCTCGTAGAGACACCTTTGGTGGATTACTACACTAGTTCAACCTGACACCAAAAAGATGGCCAGACACCTTGAAAGGACTGAACAGATACTCGTACGGCAGGAATCGTTACTCGAGTTCAACCGAACATATATATACACACACACACACACACCACACACACACACTATATATATATATATATTTATATATAGAGAGAGAGATGAGTGTGTGTGTATGTGTGTGTGTATGTGTGTGTCAGATATTTAAGGAAAGTTTATGAGATGCTGTAGGATCGAACTTTTCATTGTAGTAAAGTTTTGCCCAGACTTCTCACTATTACGCTAGATACATTTTATCCCAGCTCAATGAAGATATTCTTCATTCATGTTTCATAAGACGTACTTACTTTATACTTACACTACAAGTACTAGATAAGTGGTTCACAAGTGCTTTGTATATATATATATATATATATATATATATATATATATATATATATATATATATATCATTGTGTGTGGTTGTTCCTATTACACTTGGAAGAAGCGGTAGTAATCCAACGTCCAGTCTTATTAGAAGAGTGCTCAAAATCTGTGATAGAGCGTTGAGAGATAAATAAATAAATATTTTAGTATATATTTATTTACAAGTCTGCTACCATTGGATTTTTGCTATGTAAGCTTAATTTTCAAAAATATTTTTCGCTGCCCACTTAAAAAAGAAAAGCTTATATATCAAGAAATCAATGATAGCAGACTTATTCCCATGTAAATAGATATAAACTAATATATTCAAACCATCTTTACTCCATTTATAAGTTGACTGAGCCACACAGCAGGGTTGAGTGTATACACACACACACAACACACACACACACACACATATATATATATTAATTTCTACGGCCACCCCTTATCCATTCATATATCAGATTTGAAAATGCCAAAAGAAAAAAAAAGGCTGAAATAAATTTATATCGGATAAACTTAAGGTTACATTTATTCATTTATATTCTAATATAATAATATTTCGACGTTTTGATGTCTGATATATAATATATATATATATATATATATATATATATATATATATATATTCATTTTTACGGAGTAGAATGAATAAGGCTTACAGATCGGAGTGATTTATGTATATATATATATATATATATATATATATATATATATTATATATATATATATATATATATATATATAATTCTCGTAATGAACACGTAATCTTCTTGATAAGTACACGGTTTCGTAATATTACGTGTATTGCGGAGATTACAGTCCACTACTGTTCAGGTTAGATGTAAGGCACACATACCCAATCATTTGATAGATGTACAAGTAAATATATACGAACATTGTTTTACGGTAGAAAATTGGGATATATTCTGAGATTTTCTTCATCCTTTAAAGATAGGTGGATTTAATTAGAATTTCGATAAATCTGTTTCAGCCTGAGAGTTTAGGGAGATGAAAACGAGACGGTGTGCGCTAAAGCATTAATTAATAGTTTCCGTTCTGCGTGGCCATTCAAAGACATTGTCGTAAATTTTTCCGTTTATCAAGTGGATAATGGCTAGCTCGGAATCCCTTGCGGCTCGCCAAGGTTGGCCCTCGGTAGACAGCGGGGAGGATATTAAAATCTTTTCTTTGATACATTTTGTTGAGCTTCTTATAAAAGGTTAATTGTAAGCCGAGTTTTGGTCACAGTGTGCTGATGAAGTGTTTTCGTGCCAATAGGCCATGCCTTAAAAAAAAAACTTTTGTCGTTTCTTAAGTAATTAAAGTGCTAAAAGCCAGTGCGTGTATAAATACTAAGGCAATTTACACTTACATGACAACAGTCAAGTTGTTGCTCCATATACAATGCCAGACTGACTTGATAAAGATAAGGGAGAAAGTATTTCTATAAATAGTTTGACTATAAGGTCCTTTGGTTGATTGGTTGGTTGGTTGGTTGGTTGGTTTGATGATTTGTCACTATTTTGAATAGTCTCTAAATAAATATTTCGGCGAGATCAAAATAATTTATAATTTTTGCTATAAACTCATTTCAAACAACGAAGTGTTTATGTTCATGGAAAAGAAATTTAAAAAGAAATTATTTGTTTTATTAAATATATTCCCCTTATTGATTGAATGACTTTTAAACACGTTTTCAAAACTCATCCTTGATGTATTTAACCCATAGAATAGACCCTAACAGGCACCACCACTCCCAGTCAGAGTGAACCTAGGAGTAAAGGTAATAATGCAATACTCTTCTCTCCCTCTCTCTCTCTCTCTCTCTCTCTCTCTATATATATATATATATATATATATATATATATATATATATATATATATATATATGCGCACAAAAGTACACAGATAACTGTGTCAGTTGGTCATGTGACAGGACCTGAATTGGCTTCTCATGACTGGCGTCATATTAAAAAAAAGAAGGAAAAAAAAGAAAGAAAAAAAAAGGAAGAAAAAAAAGAAAGAAATCCATAAATCGACCCAAAATCTTTCTGGCCTGGGAAAAGGTGTATTGTCAAAGCAAATGGACATTTTTGGCAGCAAAAACGAAACGAAATGTAGAGATCGAGAAGAAAAACTTACCTAACATTCTTTCCCTCTTCGAGCTGAGTCTGTTTTGATCACGCCAACTTTTTTTGAAAATATTTTTGCGTATTTTGTGAATCTGTAAAAAAAAGTAAAGAGAGAAAGAAAAATTAATGAGAAGTATTGAAATGATTGATCACAAATTCCAAAGCATTTTTTATATTCTAATAATAATGGAGATTCGGCCTCTATTTGTATGTAACCAAAACTACGTATCTGCTTACGTCACCATACTCAAAATCGTCAATACGTACAATAAAAAAACTTGTATTATATACACTCAAAAATTCAGTAAAAAAATTAAAATTATTTTTTACTCTCAGCCATTTTTTCAGTAACAAGAAGTTAACTAAAAAGTTTACAAATAAATAAATAACTACGTATTTGTGCAAAATTTGTGTGTAAAATATTCAAAATATTCAAAATAATTATTTAATTAATAATTAATAGATGCATTTTATTTGAAGGGGTCAGAACTAAGTTTACGTTTCAAATTGTTTTATTTTTTTACCCCTTTGATAAATTTGATAATTTTACTTACTTAATTTATAAACCCTCTGACATTGAATTTTTAACTCCTACCCTCCTCCTCAAGCAATCTCTTCTACAAAAGGATTTTTTACCCCGCCCAGAGGGTGTTTTTCATGCTAGTTATTATAATGGAGATTGTGTGTGTGTCTGCCTATAACTGAAATTATATCAGTAATCCAAGTCACAATTCCTTTTGTTATTTACTTCACATTTTCCATGATTTTATTTTTATTTAAACCTGGATTAATAAAATTATTTTACATTATTAATACTGTTGGTTTATCTACATACTAGGATATTTACCACGTACCCCACGTGTACAGGTTAGGCACAAGGCCCTATTAATATGGGACCACCCACAAACCAAGGGTGCAAAACATTTGTTGACACCGTCGGCATTCGCCCTCAAGGGGGTGCCTCAGGTACTGGGCAATAAACCCAGCCTTGCCCCTTTAAATCAAGGGGGCAGGTGCTGCCTGGAGGTATGACCCCTGAGATCAACAATGTTAAGTTGTAAGGTCCAGCGGCCGAAGCCACCGTACACTCCGGTTTAAACCGGAAGTTCGATATGTTGGACATATCTACATACTAATAACCTTCAATTGTATTTATATATACACTAAAAAGCGATTTACAGTATTATTGGGAAGGCTAATTGATATTAGAAATTTGATTTTAATAGATATGTGCTGGGTATTATTGATTTCTAATTGTTTGGTTTTATCTTAATGAATATGAACAAAAATCTCGGGGTTAAATCTAAAAAGAAATCCATTAACAAGAAGAAATAACTCTAATTTTATTCTTTACTTCCTAATTTAACGACTTTTCTTACTACTTATAAATTTGTGAAAACGTAAAGAGAGAGAAGAAAATTTGACGAAAATTTTGAAGGAATTGATAAAAAAAATCCAAAGCGTATTTTGATTTATTTTATTTTGATAGAAATAAAGGTATGTCGTATTTGAAGTTAAGAAATTCATAAGTACTTCTTTTATTTGTCGGTATCAACATAATCACAACTATTTGCTAAATTGTCGATCCATTGAGTGTAAAGGTCACCAGGTCACGATGAAAAGTAACACTCAATATCTGTTTAAACATCTTCGCAATTAATAAATATGTACATTTTGTAATTATATGAAAAGCTGATAAGCAGCTCAGTAATATGAGGCATAACTTTATTTAGTGGCAAAATACGAAAGATATGAAAGATGAAAGAGGGTTTGAGAGGCAAACATTATTCCAGTGACGTGGAAGTGTAATCTGTAGTGAAGAAGTGGCTCAAAGAACAGTCAACAGAATTTTACGGGGCAGGGATTCATGCTCTCATTTGAAGATGGATCATTGTTATTGATAGAAACGGTGACTATGTGGAGAAGTCAGGATGTGATCCACAGAGGACCAGCTTTATTTTGATGTATGATACATGTGTTCCTGTGTTGGTAATTATACCTGTCCTAAAGAAAATGGCATTACCTTTTGACTCACCCTCATATTTTCCTTGTTAACTCGGATAGTATGGGGGCTTGCATTATAGAGTTGGAACAACAAGCCTTTAAGGTGAGTGCCTTTCCAGAAAAATTATCTGCATTTCTTCCACTTGAACGAGTATGAACTATTGAAAGCAAGGATTATAACTTTTTTCTCAGACAACAGGAATGGAGTTTTACTTTTCTTGTATAGATGATTCGACTTTCAAATTTTCATATTTGTTACATACAAAACTGACATCAAACTACCTACGGCTGATAAAGATAAGATTTTCTTTGTTCAACCAAATATATGTAATAATAATAATGGGATTTATCGCGTACAGTGATCAGATGCACCACAACTCATCAAAGTCACACGCATAGCACACAGAACAATGTACTAATGTCAGTAGCATGAACAGTGTACAGTAATGATTTCTTATAAACAATTTAGCTGTGTGCGTGTGCGTGTGTGTGTGCGTGCGTGCGCATATATATATATATATATATATATATATATATATATATATATATATATATATACATATAGAAAGTGTTCTGGTTTCAACGGGAGAAATTTCAATATTTTATATAAAAGAAGGTCCGCAAAATGGATTATGTTTTTAGAAAAAATTTTTTAATTATTTTTATCTTACATATGCGACACGTGTTTCAGGTCTTCTGGTATCTTCTTCAGGCTTATGTATGTATGTGTGTGTGTGGTTACCAACTTAATTAATAGTCCGATAAGGCGCCTTTTAAGCTAGTTAAATAATTTTTTGTTGGCATAGATTAAAAAAAAACTAAAGTCGTCGGGGTGGCCTAAAGTCGGTATCAGCCAGACAGCGTGGGTTATATCCCCTTTTTACTAGCGCTAGACCAAGGAGATTGCTTTTTAGCGTCTAGGGTGGATTGACACACCTAGCATCAGCTCGTCAATTTAACGCTCAGATCCCTGAGTTGGGGAGGACCGGTATGGAACCAGGAACCTTGTGGTTCCTAGTCGGGCGTTCTACCGATTGAGCTAAACCAAAAAGTCTAAATTAGCCAGATTTTACTAAAAATTCGGAATAAGCTTTGTTTTTTTTTTCTGTTTAATTAATCGAAAAGTCCCATTGATAATAGAAATTCCAATAATCAATTTATAATCTTCCAAAGATTTCACGACCACCATTATTGTGTCTTAAGCATATTTAAAAAAAATTTCTTTAAAGAAAAATTAATTCAACATTGAACGAGGAAAAATGTTAAAAGCAGGCATTGTTTGATTACTGAACTGATAGTTTTTATTTATTTAGTGCGTCCTGAGGCGCATGCATCTGATTCGAATGAGTCCCCGGTAAATTCGATGGGTCCCAATGAACGTTTCTTAATAAATTAGAGTATTATTTATGAAAAACTAAAGCCGTCTAACCTCTACCTTGTACCCCATACAGTGTAATTCATTTCCAAGAAATTCAGGCATAAATCAGTTTAACATGTTGGGTTCTGTACAATAAACATTAATTTATTTCTGAAAGCGAAGGGCAGTTTATGTAAAACATGATTTCCAACTCTACATTTAGATCGGTCATGAATACGCGTCGTGTAACGGTTAGAGTCGTAGGAAATGGACTCATCGACTCGAGTTCAATTCCTAAACGAAGCTGTTTGCATTTCACATGCCGCTAATACCCTTGGGAAGGTATGAATCCAATTCTCCCTCCAGCTATGGGTAAATAACAGGGCATACTGGACTCTTTAAACCATGGCTAGGTAACCAGTCTAGGAGAAGGAAAACTCTGAATTCAAACCTGGTAAACTCCGCTTAAGAAATTGACCTTGTGTCGCATCCTGCTCGTGCGGAAGGGTTGGTAAATATGTACATTTAGATCGGTCATCAACCTGTATCCTCCATCTTGTCTCTTTTAAATGTTGTTGATTTACTACAACATTTAAAGATAGCAACATTATTAAGAATTTCAATAACTATTTTTTATATATTAGGGTTTAGGAAAATTGTAAGCACATAAACATTTAATGATTAAGTATTGCGTGAACCTGATATTAGATCCTGTCATTTTATCGTTTATATATATATATATATTATATATATATGTGTGTGTGTGTGTGTGTGTGTGTGTGTGTGTGAGTGCGTGTGTGTATAAATATATTAGGTCGGTCAACGACCTGCATCTCACATCCTATGGTATTTTTTGAAATGTTTGATTTACTACAACATTAAAACTTAACTAATCTATTAAGCATTTCGATAACTATTTTTATGTATAATGGTTTGAGAATATTGTAATCA
>CM042144.1:26102682-26115182 GCA_023376005.1 Doryteuthis pealeii
CACATAGAACAGTTTAATTTGGTATTTTTAATTCTATAGAAAGGGAATTATTTAGTTTTTGTTTACTGTTTTGTTAAAAAAGATAAAATTCAGTTTTAATGATCTACATTTTAAAGTTGAGCTCATTTCATTAGATGATTGAATCTGGGTTTAGCCATGTGCAATATTTACTAAGTAAACAGCGAATCACTTTTAACATAGAATATGGTGATTCGTGATGAATTGTCAGATATCGTACACCTAGCAGGATGCCTGATTGGGTGCGATAGCCTCAAGTGATGTGTCGTTCACATAAGACCTTTTCAAAACATATGAATCATTTAGGGGAACGAAAGATCTGCCTCTGACCGATAAGTCCCGTGTTTTTTCGGTGTCGTTAACGACGCATATAATCATATTTTCACGATATTCCATGATATCTTTAAATGAATTATTTTATAGAAATACTGAATTATAAAATATCCCTTTTTATAATAGATTATGTGATGTCTAGAAAAAATAATGGTGACCACTTAAGCATCAACAGGTACTGTATATGATGTTTTGCGGGACTCATATAATTTACCAGGCCATAAGCAATTAAATTCGGATGAAGAAGACGACAACAACAATTGAAGATAACAATCATATATCCAAAAAGGTACAAAAAGTTGCGAACATAATGGCGTTTTCGACCAGACTTATCCTGCTGAAGGTTCAAGGTAAAAGGAGCACTGGAAAACATGATTCGCTGGTTGACTGCTCAATACTATAAGTGACTTTTTTCCTGGAATTCAATTTAGGCACCAATATCGTATATTGGCGATTCACCCTCTGGTACCAGGGGCAGATAATTTATCTATAATTGTTCCGATATATAAGCAATCTGAGTTCTTTTATTTATCCAAATGACTTTATTTGGCAGTAAATGATCCGAAAAGGGTTGATATGTTATAAAACAAAAATCTTCGAAGACTACCAAAAATATTAAAATTCAAAAAAAAAAATAAACTAAAATAATATAGTTATATATCAAATAACTAATAATAATATTCCTATCTAATATTAATAATTATATGGTTTCAAGTTATTATTCCTATTTAATAATCATTTGTTTGCACACAGTTATATGGTATCAAGTAACTAATAATAATATGAGCATCTAATACTAATAATTATTCTTATTTAATATAATTTAATAATTATTCTTATTCAAAAGGTTAATTTGATTATAATCATATTTGATATAATTCCTATTCAGTAATAATCATTTATTTACACATAGATATATGATTTCAAGTATTCCTATCTAACACCTATAATTTACAAGCAATTATATAATCCATTCATAATCTTTTAATACTTATTGCTCATATTTCAACGTTTATGGAAACGTCATCATTAACATCATCATAACCTGCAATTATAACATGAACGCAATAAGTTCACCTATCACAGGGTTCCCTAACCAGGGGTATTTGCACCCCTTGATGATGTAAGATAACATTTCTCTTTTTATGTCTTGATTTAATTTTTCTAGGATTATGCAACTTTTAGTTTGCTGTGATATGCTTTCTTTTCCTAATGTTTCATTTTTTTTATATATTATAAAAAGTTGATTATAAAATTTGTTTTTGTTATCTCCGCCTTTATTCTTATAGACATATTTACCAATCCCTCGGCACGAATAGGATGTGACACAAGTCACAGTTTCGTAAGCAGATTTTAATTGGTTTAATCCAGAATTGTCCTTGTCCTAGACTGGTTACCTAATCAAGGTTACCTAACCAAGGTTACTGAGACCTTTCTGTCCAACTATTTACCCATAGCTAGAGCCATAGTCAGAGTCATGCTTTTACCAAAGTTTTTAGTGCTATGTGAAATGCAAATTGCCTCGTCCAGGATTTGAACTAGTCACGCAGTATCTATTTCCTACAATGGTAACCAATACAACACGTGATGCTTCCGTTTTAACTATACTAGAAGTAGCTACCTGGCGTTTGAGTAGAGGGGGATAATAAACGTTCGGAGATCCATTGATTGTTTTGGTCTCACATAATTGATTTATGTTTTAATCACAAACGCCACCAACGACTTTCCCTTCTCTTTCTATTCAAATTCTAATTTTTACATATCTTCCCAGATATGAATAAAATCTTCATTATTTTTGCACGAAAAGCAAACTTTGGCGATAGTGAATGTGTATATATATTTACTTTGTCATAAATTGTTTCATTTTTGTAATTTCCTCCGGACATACATATATACATACACACCAATTGACCTTTATGTATGTACTATAAGCGGCCATCCGGCATCGCCAGGGTAGAGGGAGATTTTTTTAAAAAGTTAGTCCCGTGGATCCATTATTACTCAATCGTGAGTTGGATCCTCGTCGGATGCCCCATTAAAATCCCCATGTAAAAAAAAAAACTTGCACTGATCCAGCCACTCTGAAAATAAACGTTAATATCTACTATTCAAAATATTAAGTGCAAAAAAATTCCATTCTGTTTTCATTTTAATTTTAATTTTTAATCCTTTTCGCAAATATAAATCGAATCTTCATTATTTTTGCTCAATATCCAAGCCCTGGTAATATTTGATGTGTATATATATTTACTTTGTCGTTAATTGTTTTATTTTCGAAGTTTCCTCCAGACATACGCATACACACAACTGCCCCTTATATATGTATAGATTGATAGATAAATAATATAGATTGATAGGGGTACAGAAACAAATTTTAAAAAATTAGAGGTCGCGGGATGAAAAAGGTTGGGAACCACTGGCTTAACGTCTAGTTTTATGTGGAAAGATAGTTTCACTTCCTGCTGAATGAATTTCCTTTTGTAAATTTCCACAAAAGCACACACAGATACATAGAAGTATATACACATATGTACAAATACACGCATTCCATGAATTCACGTATGTGTACATGTGTCTATATACGTCTATATATCTGTGTGTGATTTTGTGCAAATTTAGAGAGAGAGAGAGTGAGTATAAGGTTTAGCTTTCTGTTTGAAACTAATAAAATATGTTTTAAAGATGTTGGGTGATTATGATTCGTTGATACAAGTGCTTGGAGATTTTGGATTTTTCCATAGACATCTGTAAATCGTGTACATGACACAATCCCCTGACAGCAGGCCAAGCAATAAGAGGCCTCTTTCTGCTCTCGTGTGAAACCTGAGCTTTTTCATTCTCCCGTCTTAGCCAACGTGGTGACATGTTTTCTTAGATGCCATACCGCACCCTTACCACTGAGCTAAACCGCAAATAACTCCGAAACTTAATATTCAGTTTTTGTTGTTCATTATGTTGGTTTACTTTTTCTTTTCTTTTTTGTTCATTTTCAAACCTTTATATATATATATATATATATATATATATATATAATATATATATATATATATATATATATATATAATGCTTTATTATTATTCAGATGTACCTAATTGACACAGTAACTGTAAATGTTATAAAAGCATAGTTTGAATACATACACGCCTACATACCTATACTCAAACATACGCACGTATACAATAACATAAGTGTACGTATATATACGTAAGTTAAATCTAGTATATATATATATATATATATATATATATATATATATATATATATATATCGCGTGAAGTAATGGTTAGTTAGCAAGGCTTTTAGATAATTGCTGGTAAATTCGATTCTAACTGGGTGCCGTTAAACTTTTGGATTTTTGCAATAACTAAATTGTGGTTAGCAAATGAATATGTATATCCAATATACATGCATTCGTGTAAGTGCTCAATATATATATATATATATATATATATATATATATATATAGAGAGAGAGAGAGAGATAGATAGATAGATAGATAGATATATGAAGTGAACAAACAATGTGTGTGAAATGGCGAAGGCCGACAATTTTTGGGAGATTATGTGCTTAATTAAAGTCATACCTAATTTGTCAATTAATTAATTATAATTAAATGAATTAGGCGTGCATATCGGTTTAAATGTAAAGCGTAAACAAATCGAGAAAAAGTCGATCTCTGTATGTACATTTCAGCCTATTAGGCCTCATCAGCAGGGCTTTAGACAGGGCAGTGCTTTGTGCGTGATTCGAACCCTACCTGTCAGGATGACAACCATTACACTAGCAGGCTTCCCCAGAATTTCTCGTTTATTTTAAACTGATATATATTTCGCACTTTTTGGGGTGACGGTATGAAGTGAACAAACAATGTGTTTGAAATGGCGAAGGCCGACAATATATATATATATATATATATATATATATATATATATAGAGAGAGAGAGAGAGAGAGATAGAGAGAGAGAGAGAGAGAGATGGATATACATTAGATAGAGATATTATTCTTTTTAAATTCTTATGGCAAAGGTGACGTTAAAAACAACAAAGCAATTTGTAATTAAAAATATATTACAAACAGATATCGGTGAAAAGAATACAAAAAGAGAACTGATCAAAACATCCGTACAGTCTGAAAACAAAAATCAAACACCAACAACAATGACCAAAAGAAGAAAAAAAACACCAAAAGGGTTGACTAAGTTAATATGTAAAAGTCTTCAATACACTAAGTAAAGCAAAAAGTAGAATCCAAAAAAGAGTCCTATACTATCTACCTAGGTTTCATCTAACGGATCATCAGGATAATTCTGACTTAGAATTATCCTGATGATGCTGTAGGTGAAACATAGGTAGATAGTATCTGACTCTTTTTAGGTTTCTACTATATATATATATATATATATATATATATATATATAGCTTACAAAATGTCTAGCCACACTGAAGAGACTTGATAAGTCTAAACATGTGTCCGTGGATTACCCTATATATATATATATATATATATATATATATATATATATGGGAAAATAACAAAGAAGATTGAGGTTGTTAGTCTATAATGCTAACAACCTAAATTTCCTGTGACAAGCACACATTGAGCTCTGCAAATTACGATAATTGAAAAAACTACTACGTCGTAAGGAATTGATTTTTGGATTATATATATATATATATATATATATATATATATATATATATATGTTTGTGTGTGGGTGTGTATGTGTGGGTGAGAGTATAAATGTTCAATATATATATATGTGTGTGTGTGTTTGTGTGTGGTTGTGTATGTGTGTGTGAGAGTATAAGTATTCAACATATATATATATATATATATATATATATATATATATATATATATATATATATTCGTTAATCTAGCATATAGTGTAAGTGATAATATAGTACGGAACGTCAAAGTAATGAATTCAAGATGCAAGGCGCCTTCACACATGTTACAAAACAAAAACCAAAAGAGAATCAGCGTTAGTATCAAAAGATACTATGTTTTATTTATATTTGCAAAAATACTCCCCTGGTAAGGAGAGTCAGGCTACTCCTTTCCTCCCTTTTATCGTTGTCTGACCCCATTTTCAAGAAATTATAAGCACATTCTTCAAAACAGCTCCGGTTCGTTCCGGTCCGACCAAGTATTGCTTAGGCGTCCCGTTAACCTCGTGTAACACTAACCCCCTTTTAGTGAGAATTAACCCACTGTCCTAGTAACCTCCATGTCTGCTGGCCGCTGACTGGGTCAAAGACAACAATAAGATTAAGATGAACTTTTTTCGTGATGTTTTCTCGATTTAAAGACAGCTGACGCTTAAGAGGCCGTGCCTAAACGAGGTGAAAGAAATGTGTTCTTGCCGGGAGATTAAGGACCGAAGGAAGATCTTTTTTTTTTTTTGGTGGGGTGAGGGGATGGAAAGAATGCAAAGTCGGAATTTTCCACGGAGTGTGTAGGGAGGGGTTGGGATGGCTGGAGAAGGGGTAGGCCGGAGATTGAATTTCAAGAGTGAACGGTGTCTAATAAAAAAATAAATAAATAAATAAACAAATACAAAAATAAAAGAAATATACCCACACATATACACACATATAAGTATACACGTGTGTTGCCTCTAATTTTTTTTTCTTCACCCCGTCTGTATACGGATGCATGTTCGCGTGTACTTAACGTGTGTATGGACGTGTGTGTGTAAGAAAGAAGAAAGAGGGGCGGCGCACAATAGCGCTTTTTTGTATTCTTCAATGTTTTCAAATTCTTTTGTTCAAAAGCAAAACGCATAAGTTTACTGATATAATCAGGCATAATTACGTTAATTCAGAGTAAAATGTCGCAGTCTGAGAATTTTGATCACTTTACATTGTTTATTAGACAATCACCATTATTACAATTGATATTTAGTTTGATTGTGAATATTGCGTGTTCCGAATATATTTGCAAGAGATATCCAGATACGCTTATATATATAGATATAAAGTCGTCTTCAGCATCCAGAATAAACACATCTCTCTCTCTCTCTCTCTCTCTCTCTCTCTCTATATATATATATATATATATATATATATATATATATATATTATATATAAGATAAATCTAATGAGTCAGACGAAACTACTAAAAGTTTCGCTTAATGCTCTTCAGGGCTAAGATCTGAGGTTCGTCTGACTCATTAGATTTATCTTTATTATTTGCTCTACTTAGGTATTGAGCACTTTTTACTTATTAGCTTTAGTCTCCTGGCGGGTTTGTATGTATGTATATATATATATATATATATATATATATATATATATATATATATATCTTATACACATATATATATATATGCATATAAATTGTTTTTTCTTTTGGCAAAGATATTGTACTAATAGATTATTTTTTGTTGGTACGATTATCTTGGTCTTTTCTTTTTTACAAAATTTTTTTCTTCCCAGTTGATGTTTGGTAGTATATTTTTACAATCAAACTATTTGCTGTTTTTTTTTCTCACGCGAGGGTTTACCAACAAGTTTGGTATATTAAATATTTCCTCTTTTTATACGAATTCCCCCAAGGGTTTTGGATATAGAATCACGCATACAACCATATATATTCTGAAACTACATTGCACAAGGATCTTGGATAAGTACATTTCATTTTTATTCAAGAGCGACCCTGGTGGCACAAACCCCGCAGAATTTCTTTTTCCCCGTCCGATTTCTATTAAATTTAACCCACTGATAAATGACAAGACATAATATCTATTCAGAAAATTGATAAAACTGGAGTATAATCCACATTTTGTGAAAATGTTAGAAGCCCATAACTTGAGTATTGAAACCCCTATCATTCGGGGTTTTTTTTTTTCACCAACAAATAATTACTTCTCTTTAATAGGGAAATTCGGCTAATTTGAACATTCTATCTATGGCAAAACATTACTAGAATTATTGCAACTTAAATTATTAGTTAATTAGGCAGCAATTAATCTAGTATATAAAAGTCGTCGGTATCAGCCAAACAGCGAGGTAGTCTATCTCCTTTTCACTAGCGCTAGACCAAGGAGATTGTTCTTTAGCGCCTGATGTGGAGCGCCAAACCTACCATCACCTCCTAACTTTACCGTACAGATCCTTGTGCTTCTGAGTTATATATATATATATATATATATATATATATATATATATATATATATATGCAAGTAAACCACGAAATATTTCTTTTTCATGATCTTTGTCTGGAGTTTTTCTTGTCCTCTAGTTATTTTTCTTAGTTCGGGATCCAGCTGCTATGGGGATTGTCCCATATTCTTTACCATATTCTTTCACCCGTTATTTTGGTCGTCATCGGGGGATTGTAGGTTGTAGTGTGTTAGGTATTTTTTTCGTTCTTTTATATACTGTATTTTCAAATTAGGAGCGTCTATTATTTTTAGAGGGTTACTAAGATTAGTGTGTTGTCATTGAAGATATTTAGTATATTGTTACCTGTTTTAAATGCTATTTTATTAATGTTCGTTTTTTTTTTTTTTTATTTTTTTTTTTATAGAGATCGCCCCAGGAATTTGTAGGCGCTTCTGATTGCTATTTTCTAGAGGATTTGGTATTTTCGGTTAGGATTTTTCTAACTAAACAGAAAAACTCTAGATAAAAAACTATGAAAAAAGAAATATATCGTGGTTTTCAAACATGAATTACAACTTGCCGAGATATATATATATATATATATATATATATATATATATATATATATATATATATTAGAAACCAATTGACAATGCAATGGAATAGGTGATGAAAATGATCTTTATTTACCTGTTTCCTAAATATTTTCGGGATAAATCCCATCTTCAGAGGTTTTAGAAGTACTTGTGTTTTTTTAGTACTTATCTTACGGCGCTTGCGCAAACGCAATATATGGCGCAAATATTTAGGTAACAGGTAAATAAACACCATTTTCATCACCTATTCCATTGCATTGATAATTGCCTTCTAATTTCTATTTTAAACACATACGTACAATGCTTCAAGCAAACTATAAAACCCTATATATATATATATATATATATATATATATATATATATATATATATATATATGAGAGAAATATCTTAGTTAAATAACGTTCACATTTCCAAACATTAAAACAACAAACTGAAGTTTCTAAGCAGCAACTAGAAAAATGTCAATTTTGTTCGCATATCGACCCAAAACTTAGATCTGTTATTCATTCAAGAATGAATACATCTAAATATTTTTAAAATTCCTATTTGCTTTTTTTCTTTTTACTTAAAAACCGTAGGATTTCTTTATTTCTTTCTTAAATATCTTATCTATTAAAAAGAAGAAGAAAAACACAACAAAAACAAATATGGCTGATATAAAAACAAAACAAAAAATTATTCAAAAACTAATCTTTTTATATAAGTAAAGTAAAGTCATCGGGGTGGCCTAAAGTCCGTATCAGCCAAACAGCGATGGAGTCTATTCTCTTTTCGCTAGCGCTAGACCATGGAGATTGTTTTTGCGTCTGAGCTCCTCACTTTACCGCACAGATCCCTGTGTTACTCATACACTGAGTTGTCGACAGCCGGTATCAAACCAGGAAACATGTGGTTCCTTGTCAGACATTCTACCGATTGAGCTAAACCGGCCTTATGCTTTCTGTATACTCTTTTAAAAACAAGCATACCTTCATAAGAAACTTAGAAAGTTACAGCAAACAACGTATTGAAATTATCCAAATCTTACCAGCACATTTTTCTGGAAGACATAAAAATTTTCCTGGAATATTTAGCCGAAAATCTAAAATATTCCGAAATTTCCACTTTCAAAAAAATAAAACAACTAGAACAGGAAATGTACAATAAACCAAATATATCCATCATACGTCTAAAAAAACTTTTAACATATAATATATATATATATATATATATATATATATATATATATATATAATTTATATGATTTTTAGATGTTTTTTTAGAAGCATTGTTAATAAAAGTATATATTATTATTTATATTTTTGCTTGAAGGCAATTACAATGCGTATACCGCATAAAATTCGATAATTATAGAAGATAATAATGACAAGTGAATTTCGGTAAAGAATTATTCGGTGTGTAGAACATCGTACAGACTGTTTCAACTTTATTAAATCTCATCAGCGATGTATACGAATTTTATGTGATATACGCACTATAATTGCCTTCAAGCAAAAATATAAATATAATATAATATATAATATATATATATATATATATATATATATATATATATAAGGTATACCCAAAATTTCGGCTGCTTTTCATTTTAAAAACGAATTATAATTAATTAAATTGATTACTTAAGGCAACATTTTTTCTCTAAGTCGAAAAGTAGTAACATAATAAGCATCAGTAAAAAAAAGCAAAATAATATTACACATGTAATTTATTTTTAATACATTTAAAACGATTTTTCGGTCAATATCCATCGTGTATATACAAACGCAAGTTAAAGATGGCGTAAAATTCGTGTTTACAAAATAAATTTAACATTGAAAATTTTTTTTTTAAATCGGGTAATTATTCGATTTTAATGAAATTTTCAGTAATTAATGAATTTTATAATGCATCAGTTATTTTATTTCAAAACTTTAATTAGGTATTTCTGCAATTAGGTATTGATATATAAAATTCATTTAAAACATGAGCAGTATGATTTTAAGTTTAAAACGTCATATTATTAGATTAAAAAAAATATTTAATAACTTCTTTACTTTAGTATCAATCACCCAAAAATAAGTACGGGGTCAAAGTTAAGTAACCTGAAAAAAAGTCAGAGTTTTGAAATAAAATAACTCATGCATTATAAAATTCATTCATTGCTAAATCAACTCTGAAAATTACATTAAAATCATATAATTCCCCGATTTATGGTATTTTTTTCAAACGGGGGCGAGGAGTGTTAACATTTTTTTGTAAAAACACGAATTTTTCGAAAAATTAGGTAAACCTAACACACACACACACACACACACACACACACACACACACACACATATATATATATATATATATATATATAATATATATATATATATATTAGATGCAGATATTTTAATTTGATTCAAAGCAAATGCCAACAAATTTAAAGTGAATTAAGAAAAATAATAAAAATAATTTGCAAGGTCGAAATTATATTTTTAATGTTTTTTTGTGATAGTTTTTCTCTTGTAATAAATTTCTTTTAAACGAATACTTCTTTCTTTGTATAAAACAGAAAAAGAAAATTACATTCATCTTTTGTGACCTTGCAATTTTCAGTTGAATTCACATGTTCTGATTTCTGTTGGTAACCTTGGGTATTAAGCGCATTGTGAGCTTTAAGAGCACTGATGGGTGAAAACGAAACGTCCTCTGTCATATATTTTATTAAGATATTACTAAATTTCTCATTATATGTATGTAAATTTATCATTGCATATATGTAAGGTCGGTGCTTTATACTGGATGGATCATACAATATTCAGTATACTAGTGCATCCAAATACAGTTTGCGCCAGACATAGAGCAACTCGCAACAGGTGCTAAAACATCGAGGTAGACGGTTCGCGTAAAAATCTCGCAGTCTCGGATTATTTGCCTCTCATCCCACTTATGAGGGCGTGACACAAGGACATTTTTATGTGGGCCCACCCACAAGCCGAAGTTCATGGGTGGTAGGCAAAAAAAAAAATGCGCCGATCCCGTCGGCATTCCCCCACGATTTACTTAGCCGCTACAGAGGCCGAAGTGATCACTAAATAAACCGTTAATCAAGAGGGGACAAACGAACGTTCAAGGCCGGAATTTTTAAAGAAATTTAACGTGAGCGTTCGTTTGTACCCCTCCTGATTAACGGTTTATTTATTCCCTCTTTCCTTCATAATATATAGTTGCTCTTGAAGAAGACCGCTTTATTAAAAGGTCGAAACAGACCTGTCAGCAAACTAATAACATCATTTGTTTTTTCTAAAAAAAATTCAATTCATACTGTCAGATTCACTTCCTTTTACTTCATATTATATGAATTCACATGTTCTGATTTTTGTTGGTAACCTTGGGTATTAAGCGCCTTGTGAGCTTTAAGAGCACTGATGAGTGAAAACGAAATGTCATCTGTCATATATTTTATCAAGATATTACTAAATTTCTCCTGAATCTCGGCAAATATTTTATTACCTATTTATCGTTGACTGGTTCGTTTCTTTTTTTCTGGCTAAATTTTTGAATATTTATTGATAAAATATATATTGGTCAATACAACTGATCATTCACCCTCCTTATTTTTATTTTTTTACATATCTTTTGACACATACATTTAAAATCAATAATAATTTGTTAGCCAGAAAGTTGGGAGGATATCAGTATGAAATCTCCGAATTCCAGTATCAACAATTGTGACGCATGGGGCGCTCTGAATTGGCGCATAAAACAGTGACCCTAATCAGGTCCGATGAGCAGTTATAGTCTTCTCTCAAACTAGTGACTCGTTCTGTCGAATATACATTATCGCTGTTCTCATCAGAAGACATAATTCAGCATTTATGTCTTTCCCCTTTCTTATTATCAGATAACTGACTCGTGTCATCCTCCACATTTAATGATATAAAGATATAGAAATGTTCCAATCTATAACCTGCGTGGGCGCACATGCAATAAAAGAATACGTGATGTAACTTTGTGGCTATTATCAATAAGATAAATCACACGCAAATCTGGCGGTGATATACAACTCAGCTCAACTGATTTTATAGAATCGTAACGTACAATAATAGAATATTTGATGTTACTTTGTGTACATTGGTCATTAATAAGATTAATCGCACGCAAAATTGGCGGTAATACTCAACTCAACATATCTAATGGAAATGTAACGTACAAAAATCAGGGACAATATGATCTTTAGGCACCCCCTTTTGATCTCGATTCTGAAGGACATGTTTTTAATTTACACCGTCAATATCCGGTTGTTAGTTAGGGGTTATGGTTAGCGTTGGGGTTACGGGTTAGTGTTATGGGTTACTTTTTTAATTAAAAAAAAAACTCTAAAAATTGTCTGTTAAAAACAACCGGATATTGACGGTGTAAATGAAAAACATGTCCTCCTGAATCGAGATCAAAAAGGGGTGCCTAATGGTC
>CM042144.1:26125182-26147682 GCA_023376005.1 Doryteuthis pealeii
TAGAAAATAAACTTGAAAGTGTAATCCCAGTAAAGGATGGCCGATGTGTAGAATACCGTACAGACGTTTCGACTTTATTAAGTCTCATCAGCGGTATATACTAACGATTTCCTCCTCCGACAAAATCGAAACCGGGACTTCAGCAGACGCAGTGAAACACTAGTGAAACACTTTTATCGCCTCGGCCACAGTACACAGCTGACCATCCTAGCGGAATTAAGCTTGTCAATATATATGGGAGTAAAATGAGGAAATGAATCCCACAGTATGTGGAGAAATCTAGAACAAACAAGGATGTTACAATGGATGGAAATTTATTTGTCGTCGTGTCGATGTTCGAACATTTCGGTTTATAAAGAAACCTTCTTCAGTACCATTTAGTACCTAGTCCAGGAAAAAAATATTTTCTACACATTTTCCAAAGTCAACGCATTCAAAGCATCCACCATCTTTTAAACTACATAAATCTTTTTTCTCCTTGACTAGTAGTTAAATAGTCCTGAAGAAGGCTTCTTTATAAACCGAAATGTTCGTACATCGACATTACGTCTAATAAATTTCCATCCATTGTAACATACCGTGTTTGTACTACATTTTTCCAAGCGCGTGCACACACACACACACACACACACACACACACACACATATATATAATATATATATATATATATATAGTATATTAAGACAATTGAAAAAACACAGGTTTAAATAAATTGAGTGGTAAGTTTATTAGCCGACGCTGTAGTGTTTCGATCTACAGCGTTCTTTCTTCAAACTTCAAATTTTTAACAGACTGATAAACAAGGACTATCGCAGTTTTTCTTCTTCTGTGATACATTTTTTTAATTACCTTTCCTTATATCAACAAATGCCCTGAAGAAGATCTAATTAATAGATCGAAACACTGCAGCGTCGGCTAATAAACTTACCACTCAATTTATTTAAACCTGTGTTTTTTCAATTTTCTTAATATACTACATACCGTCGGATTCACTTCCATCTATTCACACACACACACACACACACACACACACACACACAGAGATCCAATTTAAAAAAAAAAGAAATGCCATAACTAGACTGCTTCAGTTCCAGTGATCTTTTGAAAAAGAGATTTTATCTCGAAAATTCGAGTATTAGATTCAGGTTAACACACAACACCATTGTTACGTATTATTTTTTTTCTTTACACCTGCATTGTGATAGCCTTCTAAATGAACCACCTAACCAATATATACACAATCCTTCAAGCAAATTATAAAACTCTCATATATAATATATATATATATATATATATATATAATTATATTATATGTGTGTGTGTGTGTGTGTGTGTGTGTATACAATCCCAGTTTTAATGTATTCCTATCCGTTCGAATAATTTCACTTTTGTGTGAATGAGCAAGAACGTAATTCGTCCATTTGCAAATTTCAAAATGTCCTACTTCTTATTTCTTCTTCTTATTATTATTATATGTTACAAATTATATCATCCGGCCCGGTATTCTATGAGTCGCTTTGGCATTGTGACCATGTCATTCAAGTCGCGAAGTAAGAACGTGGCGGAAGCAAGAGCAATCTGAATAAATGCTGAATAAAATGCCTATATTTCCGAAACATTCGCTGATGACTGAGCGAGATAATGGCCTGAGGTGAAGGTCGGTGGTGACAAATTGTATTGTATGAGTGAAGTAGATAATCCATTCTGGCAGGAGACCAGGGTGGGTGGGTGGAGGAAGAAAGAAAAAAACTGGGTAAACCTCAAACCTTTCTATCTAGTAATGACCAGGAGGTGAGTACTTAGAGAGAGAAAACGGCGGAAATCATAACACGCATGCTCAGAAAATGATCACCTCACTCCGACAAACACACAGACACACACACACACACACACACCACACACACACACACACACACACACACGCACACACACATATATATATATATAATATATACAAAAAAAAAAAAAAAAAACAAATATATATATATATATATATGTTTTTGTGTGTGTCTGTGTGTGCGTGCACATTGCCACACGTTCCTAGATCCTAACATACATATACAAAAACGCACACATACACGTGCGCGCACATATTTCTAACTCTCTCTCTCTCTCTCTCTCTCTCTCTCTCTCTCTCTCTATATATATATATATATATATATATATATATATATATATATATATCACAGATTCACCTATTCTTTACATACAAATTAACAACTGTGTACGAATTTATGAACGTTCATATTGATAAGTTAATCTTGGTTTGGTTTATTTTGTTTTACGACATATCAACCTCAGTGAGTCATTTAATGACGATAAAGTTTGAAATAAATTAATTCTTAATGGATACACAATTTATTTTTTATAAATAATTTTTCTATTTAACCCATAGATAGGACCCTAACAGGTACTACCACTCCGGGTCAGATGGGGCCCAAAAGCAACGGTGATAAAGGGGTGCTCCACATTCCCCATCCCTGTAAAACTGGAACCTCACCATCAGATAGAGTTTAACGTCATTCCCAGGGCATGTAGACCATCAGCCACTGCCTTCTAGCACCCATATGATAAAAACAGGGCTTGCTATAAGGGCAATAGGGTTGGGGCAGTCATATAGGTGCTAGGGCTTGACGTTACCAGCCGATTGATCGGAGGGGCCTCTCCGACCGCCCGTGTAGCCTAATAAGGTTCTAAATGGAGTGTTGCAGTCATGTACTGCTCTTCCACCAAGTCTCCGTCCTTAATCAGGGTCGGGCCAACATTGGGGGAGTCTTACCCCTCTGCAGAGTGTATTCTAACGCCCCAGCCTGGCGTTTTAAAAAACACCGATTGCACCTCTACAGAGGGGTAATCATTAACTTCTCCCTGTCGACCATGGGGCCACCTGTTGGCCGTTGGCGGTGACCTTGATGATAAACGACGGAATTCTGGTGGATGAGCAGTCCATGACACCCAACACTCCACTTTGTCCCTTGAGCTAGACGACCGATCAATCGGCTGGTCATGTCAAGCCCTAGCACCTATATGATTGTCCAAACCCTATTGTCCTTATGGCAACCCCAACCCTTTTTATCATATATGTGCTAGAAGGCAGTGGCTGAGGGTTTTCACATCTTGAAAAGAACTACAATCTCTGGTGGTGAGGTTCCATTTCTGGGGGTTGGAAAATGTATAGCACCCCTTGATCTCCTTGATCCCTGGTCCACTCTGACCAGGAGTGGTAGTACCTGTTAGGGTCCCATCTATGGTTTAAATATAAAAAGTGTTTATTAAAAAATGAGTATCCATTAAGAATGAATTCATTTCAAAACTTTGCCGGTATTAAATGACTCACTGAGTTTAATATGCCGTAAAACAAAACAAAACAAAAGCGAGTCTTATGTAGTAATAGTCTGGTGGACGCACTTCCTCCTCAGGTCTACAACTCATTTCAATTCATTCTTTCTCCCAGACCGGTCGCCCTACCAAAGTTGCAGAAACTATATACTTACCTATACTTGTAGGGAGACTAGTTGGATTCATACCTTTCCCTAAGGGTTTCAGCGCCACGAAAAATGTAAACAGATTCGGTCAGGATTTGAACTCGGGTCGCCGAATCAAATTCTGACGATGATAACCGTTAAGCCACATGCGACTCACAGATAGTACAAAAATAAATAAAACATACTGACACAGATTCACAATATTATGAGCACATTCTTTATTAGAGACATATTACTGTGCCTGTACACAAACATACCTATCTACTAACATACGTACAATTATAAGCTCTCAGTTATTTAGTTATTTACTCTGCTTAGTGTAGTACAAGGCTACAAATGTTGCCTTAGCGTGCAAAGATCAAGTTCATTCTAGTAGTAATTGTTTATGAGATGTTTCTTTTCTTTCTTTCTTTCTTTCTTTTTTTTCTTTCTTTCTTTTTTTCTTTCTTATTATATTTCTTCTTTGTGGTATGTCCTTTTTCTTCCCTTTCTTTCTTTATAATAAAAACGTAATGATCCTTTATTTAGCATGAGTGGTGGCACTCATAAGGAAAAATATTCGTAGGATAAGCAACTCTAGATAATCAGGATTTACGTTTTTGCATTTCATCTTGAAAAATTTGACGGTCGCATTTTCAACCAGAAGGTGTTGCAGAATGATAACGTCGTACGAATACGAGTATATATATATATATATATATATATATATATATATATATATATATACATACACACACACACACACAAATATATATATATATATATATATATATATATATATACAGTTATTCCTTATTCTTTCAACCGTTATCAACACCCTCTGGTTAAAAATGAGACTGTTTAAATCGTTCAATATGAAATGCAAAAATGAAAATCCTGATTATCTGTTATCGCTTAATCGACGAATTCTTATTTCTTATGGTGTCGTCACTTCACCTAAATAATGGACCATTCTGTTTTTATTATAAAGAAAGAAAGGGAAGTAAAAGGACTTACTACACAAAAATATAATACGAAATAAATAAATATAATAATTTCTGTAATCAAGTTATGGTTAAAATAAAATGTTTGCTATAAGATGGTTATTAGCTCCCATCCAGAAATCATTTATTAACATTAGCTTAGTCTTTTCTCTCATCACCCTTTGGTTAATAGGTCAAAGGGCCATAATAGTGGGACGCCCAGTGAGGAATAAACTCAGTATACTAATAAGTGATTTGCAAAGACTAGATTGCTAACCACTGCGCTATGACAAGGCTTCCAGTACATTCACATACCCGCATACCTAAACATATCTCGCTGCTGCAGAGCGCTTAAATATTCGTCAGCAAATTATACAATCACTAACACATAGAGAAACAATCAAACCCAGATACGAAGACCTAAATATTGAAAGCTAGAGACGCAATTCTTTAAATTAATACAAGTTCCTGCGCATGCGCACGCACGTATTCACAATGTATAGGTGCATTTAGTACATAAATTCATATATGTATCCACGTAGATTAACCTATATTTGTACTTGGAATGTGACTCGAGGTAGGGTTGGCGGGTTAGGTTCATTGAGTAAGAGCAAGATGTCTACCCGTGCAGCTGCCCCGCCCTTACCAAGAACACCTAGATGTCACATCATCCGATGCATTTAAATATGGATAGCTGCAGAAGTCGGTACTGTAAGTCCGTCTTACTGTTCACACATGGTAGCATCATTTAATCTTTTTCAGAGGCAAGACTGAAGTGAGTCATAAAATGTTGGTCCCGGTCACTATATGGGCAAATTGATTCATTAATTTAATCTAATACGCTACAAGGCCAAAAACGGGGCGAAACTGAAGGTAAGAAGGTTTTACTGTGCTAATAATTCCAACTTCGGATAGCCTGCATACCGCGAAAATCAGTTTTAAAAATCCTGATTATACCCGCGCTCGAACTATGTAACTAAATCGGTCAGAAAAAAAGCCATTGTGTCTATGCATTTACGTTAGCAATTGTCTATTTGTAGTTTCAGAATTATCATTTACCTATTTGTGCTAGAAGTAGAGAAATATGACAAGAAAATTGAAGAAAAATAAAAATAAAAAAAGAAAGGAAAAAAGAAAAAGAAACAAATAAATCGATTCTCATAGTTGTATTTCACTCTCTCTCTCTCTCTCTCTCTCTCTCTCTCTCTCTTCTCTCTCTCTCTCTCTCTCTGTTGGGTTTAGAATACGTTGATTGTATCCCCTGCAGAGGTGTAAGAACCCCCGCTCCACACACCCCAAAAAATCAAATGAGTTTCTTTAGTCCTGCTTCCTGGATTCATTCAAGACAGCCCTCAGCATCCTATGTAGTTTCCATTTTTCTCCGCGCGTTTTGTCCAAGTGGGGCACCGAGTGGGGTACGGACACGGCTAGAGATTGGATGAATTATCGGTTTATCTAATCAGCAACTTCATATTTCCATATGATTAATGATTCATCAATAGCAGTACAAGTCTTTCTTATGCATATATTGACATCCTTTTACGATAAGCTCAAATAACCTGATTGATTGAATCCTTTTTGAGCATTCAGATTATATATATATATATATATATATATATATATATATATATATATATATATATATATATATAACCAAGTTATCCTCATAGTCACTGTTTCTCTCAATTGCAATGCTTCCACCTTCGAATGAGAGCATGTTTCCCTGCTCCGGAAAGTTCTGTTGACCGAGCACTTTTTCACTACAGAATCACCAGATTTAGCGCCTTCGGACCCATTAAAGAGGGTGTGAGGGGCAAACATTATTCCAGTGACGAGGAAGTGAAATCTGTAGTGGAGAAGTGGTTCAAAGAACAGTCAACAGAATTTTACGGGGAAGGGATATATGCTCTCATTCAAAGGTGGAATAGTGCTACTGAGAGAAACGGTGAGAGAAATGGGGAAGTGTGATGTGATCCACAGAGGACCAGCTTCATATTGATGTATAATACGTGTTCCTGTGGTGGTAATTATAGCTGTCCTAGACAAAATGTTATTACTTTTTGGCTCACCCTCGTATATATATATATATATATATATATATATTAGACAAAACGTAATCCGTTAGGTTACCCATTGAGCTCTCGGTAGATAATTATGATTAGTTAAAAGTGCGTTTGCAAAGTGAATAAATTTTTAAAATGAATAAACAAATACGCCGGAGAACTAAAAAAAAAACATTGAAATCATTTTGTAAGATTTCTCAGAAAGGGAACGTTTGACCAAATTTGAATTTAAATGGACGTTATTAAGATGTTGAGAAGCTACGAGCTAGCTGCTTCTGAAATTTAACATACAAATATATTTTACACGCTCTAAAAACTCTCTTTACGTTCACAGAGAAACCAACCTATATAACGAGGTAATCAAGATACACATAAAGAGGGGAAAGTGACAGGCAGAATGTTTGACTTAATTGCAAATTACAACTAATTAGAACCAATTAAAATGGATTTTAAAAAAAAGATAACTCAATTCTAGAACTATGTAATATTTTGATATGAATTTTGTATCATTAAATTAAATAGGAAAAAGCCTTTAGCAAACAATTATTTATTCATTCAGCTTTAGTATACTATATATATATATATATATATATATATATATATATATATATATATTGATATATATGTATTGCACACACACAAATACACACAAATATATATATATATATATATATATATATATATATATATATATATATATATATATATATATATATATATAAATAATTCAATTGTGAGGAAAGTAAGGGATGATTCTATTCGGGATCATCAAAATCTCACTGTACATCCATACTGTATGTTTATGTTGGTGGAAACTCATAGATTCATACAAAGATTTTTATAAATCCCCAAGAGGGCTCAATGCATAATAACTAATAGATTAGTTATATACAGAACAATGAATGGTCGAAATAAATTATTATTGTCAAACGACGGTTTGTTAATTTTCTCTTTCTTTGAAAGTTATATATATATATATATATATATATATATATATGTTTTGAAAAATTTAGTAATATATAGAGGATTACATTTTGATATGTATGTAATTTCAGTCACTCTGAATGTCAAAGTCTAAAAGTCTTTGTTCTATTATCCCAAATGCAGCTTTTAGCTTGTACTTCTCCGATTTGCATGGTCCAACCAGAACCGCTTTCAAAATTCCAAGTGAATTACTGTCCATTTCTAATCGCGAGAACTTTCTGTGCCATCTTTTTGATACATTTCATTATCATTCACGCATTTGCGTGTTCACACAAGATGTCTGTTACTTATTGCAAGGGATCGATTAACTCCAATACAGCCACAATCTGAACAGTCTTATCTATTCTTTCTATCGTCTGTTTCTGCAGTATTGTCTCAAAGAATTTTGAAGCAATTCTCATTGCACACTAAGGTAGGTTGATTTTTCACTTTTTTCAAAATATAACATTCTTTCAAACAGTGAAAGTTGTGTGTTGGTATAAGGAATACTTATACCATTGTTTGAGGAAGTAACATCACGGATCGTCTACTAAAATACACCAAAAAATCCTCGTTTGTACAAACTTTAGCGTAGAATTTGATTAGAAAATTTAGTAATTTCAATATCTAAAACAGAAAAGTTTATCATTTTAAACAAAACAAATAAAATATCATAACTAGAATTCATATTGAAAATATTACCCCTATACCAACGACACCTCTTATATGCTGGTTTTACTTTTTACAACACACTTGGCGCATTTTTTTTTTATGTTTCTTTAAAAAATTCAGTATAAAAGAGTAATCCCCTTCTTGGTTAGGCCAATAACTTTTCAACATATTCTCGTAAGGATGTGCTAGCACTAAAGTTAAACCCAAGGCAAGAATGTGAATCAGTTTAGTAAAGTCGTAGGAGTGGCTTATTGTCGGTATCAGCTGGACAACTAGCGCTAGACCAGGGAGATTGTTTTAGCGTCCGATGTGGATATAAATATATAGTGTCCACAATTTCTTATTTTCTTGACATAAAATAATCTTAGACAGGTTGACATGTCGTTGAAATGAATAGATAGATAAATCTCTCAACCAGCTCTCATTGTTGGAGTATTTCTCGCCTTCCAACTTCAAAAGTCTGACTACAATGTTTTTCCGCTTGCAAGAATATCACAGCAGTTTAAATGTATCCACAACACCACGTTCCAAAGGGTCTTGCCTCGTTAGCCCATTCGAAATCCCAGTCCGACCGTGAATTTCTCTCCTCGTCAGTCTACTCGTTAATCTCATGACCCTTCTGTAAGACAACTGTTTGCACAACTCAGATTCCTCCTTTTATCGAGGTTTTATCGTCTGGGGTGTAGCGCCACACCTAACCTCAGCTCCCAAATGCTTTACGCACATATGAGATTACCCAAGCCGTGCTACTTTTGCGCTGAGTTTGGCGACGGTCGGTATTGAACTCGGAACCTTGTGGTTTTGAGGCGGATGCTTTACGAATTTAGGTAAACCATTGCTAATTGGAAGATTTACTGTTTTTAAATATTGGATCTATTTTCAAATTTACACGTATAAATGAATGAAAAATTATATTTAATTCAAACGTAGAACGGGAGTGTTAAAGAAATGTAGGCATAAAAAAGCCTGACATTTTGGCCAATAAAATCTAAATAAAAAATAAAACACAAGATATATATAAAAAATAAATAAACATAAAAATTAGGTAAATAGAATATACGTTTCTATTTTTCTTCTTTTCTTCTTCCTTTTTTTATGCTAATTTTCTATGCCCTTGTGACGATTTTTGGGAATAAAATGAAATTTGCACCAAACCCTGGCAGTCAGAATTATTATCCTAATGATCCGTTAGGAGAACCCTAGGTAGATATTCTCTGACTCATTAGGTTTAGTTTATTTAATTTAGATAATATAGATATAAAAGACCCTCTTTTGTACTCTTCTTTTATTTGTCTTCTTTTCTAGTTTCTATGAAAAGCGGATAAAACACAAAACAACTGCTAACAATAGTTAATGATGATCCTGGAAGCCATTTTATACATGACCTCTTGCTCGTATATGTTACTCTTCAAAAATAGAAATGTAACTGATTTTATTCCCGTGGGTGGTGTTTCTCTCTAGCTTTCAAGAAACATGATATACCTTTCTTTCTGTTTGCATTTCTCATAGCACTAATACCTTTGGGAAGGGTATGCATCCACCTACTCTCACTCCATCTATCGGTAAATAGTAGGGCAGACCGAGCTCTTTAACCTTAGTTAGGCAACCAGTCTAGGAGAAGGAAAACTTGGAATTCAAACCTGTTAAACTCCGCTTAAGAAATTGACCTTGTGTCACATCCTGCCCATGCGAGGTGTTATATATATATATATATATATATATATATATATATATACACTGCTGATGAGACCGGATTAAGTCGAAACAGCTGTACAGCGTTCCACACGTCGCACACGGTATTCGAGTTTGCTTGTCGGGATTATTTCAATTATATATATATATATATATATATATATATATATATATATATATGAACCTTTTTTTAATAGATATATACTTATATTGATTATGACATGGGAAGTTTTGACAAATTGGTGATTTGAATGGAAAAATATAAAACAGCTGTTTAATAAATAGACAAGAACATATTCAATCTAAGCAATTATTTGTCAATTCGAATGGAAATGTCGAGTTCTTCAACGATTTATTAACTTCATTTGTTGAGATGGAAATCCGGGCACAAAAGCGACAGATTGCAAATCATTTCTATTTGGGTTTTCTATTTTATAAACGCTCAAAAATAAGTTTCATTAACGCGAAGATTGCATTCTATCAAAAAGACGTTTAGTCAATACTGTTTCAATTGCTAAATTCATTGACGTGCATAAAAGATTATCTAAGGTCCAAATAATGATCCGAGAATTTGCCTTTGTCTGCAATTTCCTTCCATTGGTGCCAAATTAAAATCAACCGAACCATTAATTGACAAGCAGGATTCTTATTTAAATAGACAATTAAAAAAAAAAAGTTTCCAAGATGCTCGATGCAAAAAAGGAAAAAAAGAGCGAAGAAAAGATCCGTCCTTCCTTTAAAAAAAAACAAAGAACAACAAAACAAACAACAAAACAACTCTGACGTAAAATCTGGCAGTGGTTTTGCAGTGGTTTCATAATCAAGAAGAAGAAGAAGAAGAAGAAGAAGAAGAAGAAGAAGAAGAAGAAAAATAAGAATAAGAAGAAGAAGAAGAATACGAAGAAGAATAAGAAGAAAAAGAAGAAGAATAAGAATAAGAATAAGAATGAGAATAAGAAGAAAAATAATAATAATAATAATAATAATAATAATAATAAGAAGAAGAAGAAGAAGAAGAAGAAGAAGAATGGTTTATTTTCACACATTACACAATATCAACGATGTCATATAAAGCAAAACAAAAAACAAAAAACGAAATGTTGGTTGTTGTAGTTATATGTGGAGGATGATCACTAATTAAGACTGAGCCTATTCTAATAGTGACCACCTTAGTTGTTTTTTTATCTATTTATTTTTCATATATATAGTTTGAAAGTTGTATTAGAAAGTTGAGAGTTACATTAATATGAATATCTTGATGCATCAAGTTCATTCTTTTTTTTATTATTACCGATTGCAAAATAAAAGGGTAATAATCTAATTAAATGCCATCATTGTTTCCTTGCATTTTCTCATTAATTTCGCAGATTGAGTTATTTAAGTTCACGAATGCAAGTCTGTTTCAATCTTTGAGAGATGAGGCATGACTGACATTCACGTTTCTATTCATAGTAATATTTCCAACTTCCATATTCTGCCATCATTTTTTTTTTACGTTCAATGCTATGTTCGCAACCAGAACTGTAAACTGATTACCACCACACACAAGTCGTTCTTTTTCGCGCTTTTCCATAATTGCATTTACCAAAAGGAAACGGATTACAAATTTTAGCTTCATATTAATTAATTCCTCTTTTGCAGAATATCGCTAAAAATTTCCATCTTTAGTGTAGTAACGAGCTTCACTAACACAGCACTTAGGATTTGGTAGATATTTATAACTTGTCCAAGATCAGTTAAAGTCCAAGGTAAAATTCGTTTTACAAAACATTGAACTGAGGTAATGTATCATTGTTTTAAAAGTCACGTTGAAAACACCCATTCCTAATAGATTACATAAATTAAGTAGCGATGAGCCTGTTCAATACTCAGATGGGTGACCACTTAAGCAAAAGCACGTAAACAACCAGAGTGTTTAGTTTATCAAAATGACTTAATTTGACATTAAATGACTCGATGGTTGATATGTCGTAAAAAAGAATCAACACTCATTTAAAAATACATTCATAATACACTTTTTGTAGACTCTGCATCTTAATTTTACTCTTAAACTATGATTAAATAGCAGTGAAAAAAACCCATCATTTTCTCAATCTGTAGAGATTTCGTCAAGGAATCGCAAGGTTTTGGGTTCGATACCGGTTCCCGCCAACTCAGTGCATGAGTAGCTCAGTTTGGGTAATTTGATATGAGCAGAAAAACCTCTAGAAGTTGACAATAGGTGTGGCGCACCACCTCAGGAAAACAACCTCCATGGTCTAGCGCTAGCCAAAAGGGGATAGACTACTTTGTTATTCGGTTGATACCGTCAATAGGCCACTTTGCAAACTTATAGTAGTCATGAAGATATCTCTTCATTGGACAAGCGGTGGCGAGTCATTCCTATAATTTTCATTCCTAGGGATTATTCTATATATATAACAGAACAATATTTGGCTTAAAGATTTTCAACAGAAATATTCCTTAACATTTTAATGTAAATCGACTTACAAAAATGAAAAAGAAAAATCATTTTTATAATTACGATAATGCTACATAATTCATGGATAGCCTATGAATTATGTAAGTACTGTGGGTAGATATTTTTGAATCAGAGTTCGTTAAATTCAAAATCGGAGGGGTTGAGTGGAAAATTACCATAACCTTTATAGTTATGATTGACAAGTAAGGACCTTTTCTTAACCCCTTCCGGACACGCGCGATTAGAAGCGCGTGACAGTCAATAAACCAACTTGAGACTATTACTTGCTTCTTTTGCGATAGGGAATAAAATACCAAATTATAAATGAAATGTTGGAACAGCTGTGGGTGGGTGGGGGTATTTGATAGGCAAAGAGTTAAATCACCCGAAAAGGGTTAATACGCCGTCAAGCAAAACAACAAAACAAACAACAATAAGAGTGATATAGTTTCGAGAATGCATAACCTATTACCGTGAGCGGATTAAAGTAGGCAAAGAGTTAAGAACATCAATGACCATTTCAAGTATGTAATACAGACAAATACTCATAGCTGACAATAATCTATTCCGACTGTCACACATGTGGGTAAACCCAAAGATAAGGTCCCCAAAATGTTTAGAAATCACAAAAATGTTTATCATCAATTATTTTTACATCATTTTCTACCCAATCGCCATTTCCTTCAATGTATTTTTGTAGGTGCTGTGGCAATTTTTGTATGTTCATATCATACCATCTCACCACCATGTCATGAAGGAAGCGTTGAGACTTGTAATCTATGCAAACTCCCTACACCTCTAGCGGAAGTTTTTGATATCCATGCACGACTCGCCATACACTTCCATTAATTGAGATGGATTTCAATCATTTTAATGCCTTTTGCGCGACCTTCGCACTTGGCGGTAGCGTCAATTTGGAGCTTTATGAGAAACGAGTGCTAAGCCAAGACTGCGCGTGGCTGTAAGGCGCGCGCTGGGAGAGGCGCGGGTATATGTATAACAAACACAGCAGTGTTGCCAATAGCCACACGAATAGTTTCTCTGAATCCCCAGCGATTTGGAGACTTTAACTTTAAAGTTTGGGATTACCCTGGTATTAAGTTTTAAATTAAAAAAAAATTTAAACTCATTAAACGTTTAAAATTTTAAGGACAAATGCAGTATTTACTAAATTTACCGGACACAGCACTGGACACTGAATAAAAACTGAACACACTATAGATATGAATTGGTCTGATACACTAGCTTGCTTGTCATCACACTTTCAATTAGACGACCTTATTTCCAATCAGCTACATTTACACAATAGCCGGTTTATGTCAGTCGGTAGGATATCCACCTAGTAACCACAAGGTTCTGGCTACGATAGCGGCCCTCCATAACTCAGCGCATGTGCGGTAAAGTAGGAAGATGATGGTAGGTGTGGCGCCCCACGTCAGACAAAAACGATTTCCCTGGTGCAGTACAAGAGAAGAGCCCTTCGATATCGGCAATCGGGCACTCCGTCGACTATTAACTGCTGATATTCTAATAAAGGATTGACTATTTTGAAAGAATATCCCTATGTGCATAACTGTATCGCCGTATAATGTAGAAATTAGAACACAAATAGAATTGGTTAATTTTAATGGTTTGCCAACCCGTATAGGCCCGCCCGTTGATAGATCTTGTTTTTAGTGATGTTGGGTGTCAACACACCCACCACACCAGACAAGCCGAGGCGTGATGCCAGTTCAATCACCGACAACCCGACCATGGAACAGGTGGTACTAGATTGCATAGTACTAGTAGCAGGTAAGACAGAAAACCTGTCCAGGGGATCCAACGGCCTTCCACACCAATAGTAGTAGGTTTGGAGTACTTACTACTCGTATAAATCCCCAAATGGGGTATATGAGGCTCCTCAGCCTTGGCCGGCAACCCAAGAAAAAGGAAAACCAAGGCAAACCAAAGACAAGGAAACGTCTGTTATAAAACCTCCACTGCTTAGCGGCTATACCTCATTCCAAGGATAGGCTAGGGGATTAAACTCGAAAATAAAATCCGGAGCTGGAGTCCTTAAGGTGGTATGATGCTGAGCTTAAGCGCTATCTAGCAACTTCTGCGATACTATCGTTGCCAAATCTCCCCCTCGCTTTTGTCCCATTTTTCTCTCTCTAAATCACTCACTCACTTTTGTTATCTTTCTAAATCACCCCTCTCTTTTTCCCTTACTTCTTCTCTCTCCAAATCTCCCCCCTCACTTTTTCCCCCTCAATTCTTCTCTCTCTAAATCACCCACTCACATGTGTGGAGAGGGTGAACTGCTGCTTGGGCAACAACCCATCCTCCATATCAACCCTCCCTGGCTACGTCGTTCTATTTGTTTTTGGACACTACACTATTGTCTCTAGTAAACGGAAGAATGCCAGCAAAAAAAAAAACTTCTAGTGGTGAGATATTGCGTTCATGTTTACATTTTTTGTGTATTTCTTTCTCAAGAGTCTTTCTTCTGCATACGGTCCTGTATAACTCAAATAAAGTCGTCGGGGTGGCCTAAGGTCGGTATCAGCTAAACAGCGAGAGAGTATATCCCCTTTTCCCTAGCGCTTGACAAAGTAGATTGTTTTGGGCATATGAAGTGGAGCGCCATACCTACCGTCTGCTCGTCACTTTACTGCGCAAGTCTCCGTGCTACTCATACGCTGAGTTGGCAAAGGTCAGTATCAAACTCGGAAACTTGTGGTTCCCGGTCCGACGCTCTACCGACTGAGCTAAACCGGACCTTAGTGAGACTATAATTATATACTAATCGATAAGACGCTGAACCTATTTATTTATGATAAGAAAATTATTTCTTAATTAGTTTTAAGTGTTAAGTTAATCGAAGAACTGATACTCATAATACACATAACAGATGGTAATACAAGAAAAGTCCGGCTTCAGTACCGGCCCTCGTCAACTCAGCGTATGAGTAGCACAGGGATATGTGCGGTAAAGTGAGGAACTGGTGTTAAGTGTGACGCTCTGCCTCAGACGCAAATACCATTTCCTTGGTCTTGTTCTAGTGAAAAGGAGATAGACTCCTTCGCTGTCTGGCTGACACCGACAAAGGTCACTCCGTCGAATTACATCAATTTCAAATAAATTTTTTTATTAAGTATTGCTCGTCACACGTAAGGATTACATTACTTGCTGTTACTAAGAAGTCACTCAGGAAATTAGGGAACAGACTCATCATTGCTTAACTTGATCGCAAGTCTAAAGGTAAGTAAAAAGTAAATTCTGCAGAGTGACCTATTGTAATTATCAGCCGGAAAGCAGGAGAGTCTATCCCCTTTTTGCTATCGCTAGACCATGCGGCAAAATCACTCTTTTGTAAACCTTCTTTCCATTAATTAAAATACGTCCAGTTTAGTTCAGTCAGCAGAGCGTTCGCCTTGGTATTGTTAGGTTCCGGGTTAAAAACGAGTCCTCGCCAACTCAGCGCATGGGTAGCACAGCTAGCGTAATCTGATCAGCGTAATAAAGCACCTGGGATCTAAATTTTCCTGGTCTAGCAAATGGGGAACCAAAAAAGGGGATATACACCCTCGCTGTTCGGCTGATATCGACCATAGGCCCCTCCACACACTTTGCTACTAAAGTTTGAAAGATATTTAAATTAGAAAATTAAAAAAATAACAGTTTTTAAAACTCATGTAAAGGTAATATCTTCTACTTCCGTGATAATAATAATAATAATAATAATAATAATACGAAGAGGATCTCTCAAAATAGTTTTCACTAATGAGAAGAGAGCCACTCAGGTTTGAATAGAGAGGTTTCCTTCACCTAGACCGGTTACTTTACTCTTACTTTACTCTCTGTCTATCACTTTCTTTCTCTCTATGTACCTCTTGTCTACCTCCTCGTTATATAATGTTACTTTCTCTGGAGGTAGAGAGAGAGAGAGAGAGAGAGAGAGAGAGAGAGAGAGAGAGAGAGAGAGAGAGAGAGAGAAATTGAAATGTATTTCTTTGTTAAATTTCACAACCAGCAAACCGTAGCTTAAATGAGGTCAAAACCTTACAAAATAATTTTAAGGTTTCGTCCGGCCCAACGGGTCACATTTTGTCTAATATATATATATATATATATATATATATATATATATATATATACTAAATATTATGTTATATGTTGTCATATTTTCTATATATAGTTAAATGAATCCGAATATTAAACGTGTATTATTTTCAGATTGCCCTTTCCTTCCTTCCTTCTTTCTTTTCGGGAATATGCATTTATGAGAAATTAATATTTATTAATTAACATTAATTGGTATAACCACTCACTTAGTGCAAATCAAATTAAAACTACCACTCAAAAATACAAATAGGAATATTAAATATGCATAAATAATTAATAAGAAAATAATGGAAATAATTGAATGAAACACGTTTATAACTATACAGGAAGTCGAATAAAATGGGTTATGATGAATGTGAAAGCAACAAAAAAACAAACAAAACAAAACAAAAAAAAAAAGGAATGGGTAAGATCTGAAACCGTAATGAACAACTTTTGTTTCTTTGGTATTTTAATTCTTTTTTTTTATAATGAACTCGGGATGAAAAACATTTTTTTACTCACATAAAAGATAAGATCCCTTATGCAATCAGAATTTATATATATATATATATATATATATATATATATATATATATATATATATATATATGTGTGTGTGTGTGTGTGTGTGTGTGTGTGTGTAGTGTGTATGTGTGTGTGGGGGGGTCTAAGTTTATAAAATATATTGAGCAATTTTAGGAAGAATCACAACTGTTCCTACTGCAATAAAGCTTGAGCGGCTATAGAACGCTATATATATATTTGTTACTGACACACACACACACACACACACACCACATACACACAAATACACACTCTAACACACACACACACACACACACACACACACACACACACATATATATATATATACTGATAATATATATATAAATATATAATCAATATTGAGATATATGTACATATATATAGTAATGTTCATAATATTATATGGTATATTAATGAGTGAATATTGCGCAATATCATTGATAGAGCACATTATCTATGAACAATGGACATGAACTTAACGCCACTTGGTAATTGACATGGGCGAGAAACTTTCAGTTACCATGTAGCTTTGACTTCATGTCCACCCAACCCTAAATTCTGTTCCTCTAAATAGATCTTGTAAACTTAAATGTTTCTAGTGAGCTTATTGACATAAGCGAGTCTGAAGCTCGCTCGTACCTCAGATGTTCGATCACAGTCCAAAGCGAAGTATTGACCGATTGACAGCTCGTAACTCGGAAAACTCGGAAGCTGGGAGACTCGTAAGACAAGGTACCACTATATACATATATATATATGTATATATATATATATATATATATATATATATATATATATATATATATATATATATATATAAGGTTTTATAGTTTGCTTGAATCATTGTATCTATGTGTTTAAAATAGAAATTAGAAGGCAATTGACAATGCAATGGTATAGGTGATGAAAATGATGTTTATTTCCCTGTTTCCTAAATATTTTCGGTATAAAATCCCATCCTCAGAGGTTTTCCTTTATTTAACTGAATAAACAACAAAACTTTGCACCAGCGCCGTAATATAAGTAATAAAAAACACATGTACCTCCAAAACCTCTGAAGATGATATTTTTTCCCGAAAATATTTAGGAAACAGGTAAAGAAACATCATTTTCATTACCTATACCATTGCATTGTCAATTGCCTTCCTATTTCTATTTTAAATATATATATATATATATATATATATATATATATATATATATATATATATATATATATATATATATATATATATACATAAATTGCATAAATAGTGTCAGCAGGTATTAAAAAATATTTAAAGATCTTTATCTTATGAAGCCCGCACAGAGAGAAACGTTATAATAAACAAACACTACAACAAATTTCTTTTTATTTGTCTTCCATTAATATTGTTTTGAATAATTCTCTTGGATATTTTATTCACATATCTATTAACGCTCACACTCACACACACATATGTACATACACTCATACATAATACATACACATGTACGTGTATGTATTCATGTTTGTGAATGCACTTTTACATTAATACATTTATGAGTTGTAAGTGATATTTGTATTAGTGAATGAATGCCTGTCTCTACGTTTATGTATACATGTGTATATGTATACACTTAAGAATGTGTATGCTTATTTGTATTTGTGGATGTATATGTATGTGTTGAATTATGAGTTTATGAACAGGTTGGGATTTCTAAGTGTGTTTGTTGTTAGTTATGTGTGGATGGTCTTGACACACCAGTTACGCACATTTTTGAGGTGTCATAGTACATGAAAAATAATGAAGGGTAAGAGGCACTTACGTCTTTGTATCCATAGCAACATCCAAGGCAGTAATAAAGCACCAATAGAGCTAGTGATGAGGTTTTCATATTCCGTTCACTGTAATAGAAAAGCGAAAGGAAAACTGAGTCGTAGGGTCGTGGTTAATAGAATTTACTAATCGTTTCTTAACAGATACTGAAAGAAAAGAAAGAAAGAAAGAAATAAGGAAGGAGAAAGAAGAGAGAGAGAGACAGAGAGACAGAGACGGAGAGACAGAAACAGAGACAGAGACAAACAGACAGACAGAGACAGAGGGAGCGGGAAATATCAACAAAATATTGTTATCTTTATTCAATGTAATAGAAAAGCGAAAAGAAAACGAATCGAAGAATCCTGGGAAACAGAAAGAAAGGAAGAAAGAAAGAAAGAAAGAAAGAAAGAGAAAAGTGAGCGGACGAGTGAGTGAGAGAGAAAGAGGGAGAGTGAGAGAGAGAGAGAGAGAGAGAGAGAGAGTGAGAGAGAGAGAGAGAGAGAGAGAGAGAGAGAGAGAGAGAGAGAGAGAGGAGAGAGAGAGAGAGAGAGAGAGAGGGTAGGGAATATCAATAAAATATTGTCATCTTTATTCAATGTAATTGAAAAGCGAAAAGAAAAATGAATCGAAGAATCCTGGGTAACAGAAAGAAAGAAAGAGAAAGTGAGCGGGGAGTGAGTGAGAGAAAAGGAGAGAGAGAGAGAGAGAGAGAGTGAGAGAGAGTGAGTGAGAGAGAGAGACAGAGGGAGAGAGAGAGAGAAGAGAGAGAGAGACAGAGACAGAGACAGAGGGGGTAGGAAATATCAATAAAAATATTGCCATCTTTATTCAATGTAATTGAAAAGCGAAAAGAAAAATGAATCGAAGAATCCTGGATAACAGAAAGAAAGAAAAAAAGACAGAAAGAAAAAAAGACAAAGAAGGATATGAAGATAATATAAGAAAATCTATGAAAAAATAACCTTGTATCTATTCCCTTTAATAGAAAAATGATAAGTAAAATAAATCGTAGGAGCGCCGAAAAGAAAGAAAGAAAGATAAAAGACAGAAATGAGGTTAATGAATAAATATCAATAGAATATATATATATATATATATATATATATATATATATATATACTTAAATTAAAATTAAAAAAAAAGGTTGTCGGTAAGAAACAAAGAAGAGAAGAAGAAAGAAAAAAGAAAAAAGAAAAAAAAAAGAAGGAAATGACGTTAGTGTATGAGAAGCACATGGTAAAGTGAGGAGATGATGGTAGGTTTGGTGCTCAACATATATATAATATAATATATAATATAATATATATAAAATAAAATAATAAAGTGGAAATGTATTACTTTCGATATAAACTTATCACAAAATCAGTATACGGATTCTAGTTCAATAATATACGTAGACAATGATGATAAATTGTTGGAAACTTGTCCCACCAAATGATGCTGATTTAATTTCTATTTCTGTTAGTATATCCGTAGAAATGAGGGATTATTTTCAGAGCAATTTATTCTTTGCCTACTTTAACCCGCTCATAGTGGCTCTCCAACCACTGCGATCCTTATGATAGCTCGTTCATTATAACTAAGCAGACGGACTCAGATTACAATAATAATAGGACATTATCTAGATAGAATACGTTCAGTAGATAGTGAAATTTGAAATATTCCATTATACAGGTGAAACCACCAAGAAAATTTGGTACAGCCGTGGGTGAAATTTGGTAGGCAAAGATTTAATCTATAACTACATATCTGCACACACACACAACACACACACAATATATATATATATATATATTATTATAATAAAGGTACCCGGTAATAACCTACTCGAGTTTCACCATAAATATCTTCAGGGTTAAATCATAATAAATTTGCTCTACCAACGTATTGAGCACTTTATATTTGTTATATCGCTACCTTATCATTTGATCTTGCATCAACTAACCATTGTTACCTATTTCACCGGTATGTCATCTTTTCCGCAAATACATATATATATATATATATATATATATATATCCGTTGGGCCGGGTTAGCATAGCCGGTAGACCATCTATCTAGGCATTGCAAAGTTTCAGATTCGAAACCGGTTCACGCCAACCCATGAGCAGCACAGATTGGGTACTCTGATTTGTATGGTAAAGTGGGGTTACTGACGGTTAGTTGTGGCACCCTACTTCAGCAAAAAGGGATAGACTCCCTCGCTGTCCAATAATAGACCACCCCGACGACTTTACTATCAAGCCAAACGCTGAACCTACTACCTATCTAGAAGTACTTGCTAAGGCTAGACACACTGAAGAGACGTGAAGCATCAAAACACGGTGTCTGTGGATGACTATATATATATATATATATAGGATGAAAAAATGTGATAAGACACACAGGAATATTTCTTTTATGTTATTTATTTTTCTCAACTAATTTGGACCATAGCACATCGTCAGGAGAAAGTTTCTTGCGAAAGAAATTGTTTTTAGAAAGTTTGGAAAAGTTTGAGAAGCCACTATAATCCAGGCAGAGAAATGTATTTGAAGTGACAAGTCCATCTTTTCATACACACACACACACACACACACACAAACATATTTATATATATATATATATATATATATATGTGTGTGTGGTGTGTGTGTGTGTGTGTGTGTGTATGTGTGTGTGTGTGTATAAGTCTACATGCGCTAGCATATTATTTACATGAATATGAATATAAATGATCTTATAATACAAATATGATTTGATGTGTACAATGTTTTAGGCTGTGGAAAATATGTACCGTGTTCAACTTCCGTATGCGTTAATTAAAAAGTGTTACCGTCTTGTGTCATCAGGGGATCACAGTGGAGAATTGAGTATCGTACAAAGTCCGGTGTTCGACTCCTAGATTTTGACCTTACTGTACTGATTATAATCGAAAAACAAACAGGCGACAAGGTAAATAGTTAATAGAAGAATGTAGAGCAAACCGAAAGAAGAAGAAGAAGAAGAAGAGAAGAAGAAGAAGAAGAAGAAGAAGAGAAGAGAAGAAGAAGAAGAGAGAGAAGAGAGGAGGAGGAGGAGGAGAAATAAATGAATCAATAGGTGGCACTGTAGCAAGAAATGAGGACGGGGAGAAAGCAGAAAAAAAGAGAAAGAAATATGCTCAGCTGAGAGGAAAAAACGGAAGAAGAGAAAAGAAAAAAATGAACAAAGACAGAAAGAAAAAGAAGAAAGGAAAGGAACATAATTGTAGAAAAAAAGAAATGAACATAGAAATAAAGAAAGAATGAAGCCGGTGGAATTATTGTAAGAAAAAGTTCACACACACACACACACACACACACACACACACACACATATATATATATATATATATATATATATATATTTGACGATTTTACATACTTATAATACACACTCTATGACATTGAATTTTCAGCTCCCATCCCTCAGGCAACATCTTTCAAAAAATTATTTTTACATCGCCGGAAGGTGTCTTTTTATTTTGCTAGTAATAATAAATCAGAGATGCTGACAGGCGCACATCCTGCGTCACTGACGCATAAAAATCTAAAAAGACGAAGAAAAATCATATCCATGCGTCCCAGTGTCTTGTTTTTCTTTCCCCACCATTTCAAGCTAACTCTAAATACATTTCAATATTTTCTTGGAAACTAATTACACTGTATCAGGTACAAGGTAGGGGTTAGACGGCTTTAGTTGTTCATAGATAAAAATTCGACAATTTATTAAGAAACTTTAGTTGAGACCCATCAAATCTTCTGGGGACTCATTCAAATCAA
>CM042144.1:26152682-26177682 GCA_023376005.1 Doryteuthis pealeii
AACAGTCAACAACTACTAAAACTTCTACATATAGGTTAGTCCACCTTGTTACTCCTACATATTTTTAGAGGTAAAATAATTACATATAACTCATCTAATTATTTTGCTTCTAAAAAATATATAGGGGTAAAAAGACTTTCGCACCACCCTATATGTAGAAGTTTATCTGTAAAAAAATTCATTATCTGTGTATAGGCTGATCCGAAAGTCTTGTCAACCTTACCTTTTTTAAGTAAAATAATTACTTAACTTATATATTATACAATTAGAAAAAATAATGAAAATTAAAACAATATGTAAGGTGACAAAACCTTTGGACAATCATGTACATATGTATCCTTCTGCTTGTTGGATTGATTTAACAGCACATCAACCCATATACATATTTACCACCCCTCCGCACGAGCAGGATGTGACACAAGGTCATTTTGTAGGCGGAGCTTAACAGGTTTAAATTCAGAGATTTCCTTTCTTAGACTGGTTGCCTAACAGAGGTTAAAGAGCCCAGTCTGTCCTGCTATTTACCCATAGCTGAATGGAGAGCAGATGGATGCATACCTTTCCAAGTGCTATGTGAAATGTAGACAACCTCGAATAGGATTTGAACCCAGGTCGAGGAGTCCATTTCCTACGACTCGAGTCATTAAACCACGCGCCTCCATATCAAACCGAAAATATCTATCAACCACTCTGTGCGAGCAGAATATTGCACAAGGTCAGTTTATAAGCGGAGTTTAACAGGTTTTAATTAATAGTTTTCATTTTCCTAAACCGTTTGCTATACCAAGGCTAAAGTGCCCACTCTGCCTTCTATTTTAGCCAGAGTTGCACATGATCAGTTATGCTTTATTTCATGTTCTTTTTGTTGAAAGAAAACTTTAAAAAAGAAACAACAAAGACAATTTCACCATTGCTGAATTTCGACGCTAAGCAAGTCTTACATTTAGATGATCTCGCTTTTACTTCATCAGACAAATCGCCAATAACTGAGGATATCACATTATCACTGATATCATGTGATATCACTGAGGAGATCACATTCCAAACAGGTTTGTGCAAAGGCTGTTTTTTACAACAATCTGCGTACATAAAGTTGTGTGTATTATGTATTACCTCTCATGTCCCCTTGCATCAAATAGGAGAGCAGTGACAAGTAAAGAATGCAATCCCTACAGATTGATTAAATCTTTTATTTGGCATGTAGTGTTGTAGTATAAAAAGATTTTTGTCCCAAAAGCTGAAACCATTAATGTCTAGTTGAGGTCAACTGAGTTTGATTGACCTTTAAGGGCAGTTGAAAGCTTGGCTTTCATTGGTGGATTATAAAGTCAGGTGACTAAAATAGTAGAAGTTAGAAGTTAGATTTCAACTTTAAATTAGTTAGCCCAGAACTATTGAACAGATCAGTTGTTATTTTCCATCTATAATCTTGCAGTGTAGCGATTGTTTTCCCTTGTTAGGGGTTGAGTGTGAAAAGTGTATTTGTGTGTGTGCGCGTGCGCGTGCGCGCGCGCACACACACACACACACACACACACAAGAAAATCCCTATGATTTTAAAACGTAAAATATATGTAAGAATATGTAAGAACTATTCTATCTTAAAGAAAAAATTTATAGGAATTAAAAATGTATTCAACATTGCTAAATGTATTCTTACTTGGGAGCGCGTAGTGTGATGGTTATCGTCGTGTGAAATGGAATCGGCGAGTTATTTCAAACATTCTGAGCCGGATTAAGCAAATAACACTGTACAGTATCGTCCATAAATATGTACAACGCCAGATGAGATGCAGAAAAATATAAGCGTACAAATTATGACTTAATGACTGTGTAGCCTACTCATTTTGTAACGTAGTGTAAAATCTTCAATTTTAGAAGTTAATTTTGGAGTACAAATTGAAATCTCAAACATTTTTATTGGCTGCATTTGACCCCTCATTAAACTGGGCGTGGTATTCTGATTGGTTTAGAATGTCACGTGACTATCTCATCATAAATGAGATCATGTGTTTGTCTGTCTGTAACTGAAACTATATTAATACTCAAGTCACAATCCCTTTAGTTATTTACGCCACATTCTTCATGATTCTATTTTTATTTAAACCTCAATTATTAATAAGATTGTCTTACATTATTAATACTGTTGACCATATCTACATACTGGTATTGACCACGTACCCCACGTGTACGGATTAGGCACAAGGCCATATTAATGTGGGACCACCCAAAAGCCGTGACTCATGGGTGCGGGTGAAAAAATGTGTTGATCCCATCGGCATTCCCCCTCCATGAAGGGGGTCTCAGGCACTGGGTAATAAACCCAGCCCTGCCCTTTTAAATCCAGAGGGCAGATGTTGCCTGGTGGGATAGCCCCTGGGATACAACGTTGTTAGCTTGTAAGGTCCAGGGACGAAGCTACTGGACCCCCAGTCGAAACAGGAGTTAGATATGTTGACTATATCTACATACTAATAACATGCAATTGTATATATATATATATATATATATATATATATATATATATATATTATATATATATAAAATAGCGGTATAAAGTGTGAACGGGAAGGCTAATTTGTAAATTGATATAAAAAAATTGATTGTAATAAATATGTGCTCAGTTTTATTGATTTCTAATTGTTTGGTTTTTATCTTAATGAATATGAGCAACAATTCTCGGAGATAAGTCTTTAAATAAATCCATTAACAAGAAGTAATAACTGTCATTTTATTCTTTACTTCCAATTTTAACTAAATAGTTAAATTAGGAAAATTTAGCAATAAAAGAGGGGAATGATGGAAAAGTAAGTTTCAGTTGTTCTATGTTTCGATTATAGCCGCCTCTATTTCAAATCTTTTTATTTGCATTTTTATTTAGTTTCATTAACCTTTCTAATTTAGTATAATATTTTATTACATTAAAACTTGAATACTTGTAGCCGGAGCGTGCAAATATTTGCTAGTATCAATTAAAAGATTTGAGTTGCAAAGTAAAAACTGCACACGATTTGTTCTTTACCCTGTCGCAATACTGTATAGGCTTCATTATTTTGTTTTCGTCCCATCGACAGGGCCTTGAATAAGATGACTCTATTCCCTGTAGATAGGTAAGAACTTGCCTTTCAAAACAAAGTGTCTTCTGGGCATGATGCTAAACTGTATGTGATAGTAAGGCTCCAGTTCTGGATATCTGTGGAGTGTGGAGTACCCTTTCATTGTCATTACTCCTGCTCCACATTGACACGGAGTGGTTTTACGTGTTAGGGTCCCATCTATGGGTCAAATAGATCTGTTCAAAACCATTCGTATTCCCTATAACCGTGTGAAAAATCAAAGAACAAAAAGACAAAAAACAAAACACAAAAATGTAAGTATAAATGTAAAATGAACGCATTTTCTTAATCTCTAGGCATAAATAACCCTAGACAAATTGATATGCCGTTCAAATCAATAAATCCCATATTTTTATAGGATAATATAAATAATCTGCTACACAAATATTTAAATATAAATTACAATGAACGCACTTCCTCAACTCTAGGCATAAGATAACCCTAGACAAATTGATATGCCGTTAAAATCAATCATCGTCTTATTTAATGTAAATAAATGTCAAATATTAACATAATCATTGTCTTGCTTTAAGAATATTGATTACGTAAAGCATGTTTATCGGAATTACTTTCATCGTTAATGAATATTTCTTCATTTCTGGACATTCTTTTTAAGCCGAAACCAAATGGAATCTTTTGAAGAATATCGAACCGTTCCAGAATTGGAATTTCTCCCCGCCCCACTCCCAGCAAATCAGCGCATTTCACCATCTCCTTCACCGTCGCCATCTTCCCCTTTATTCACTTTATTGCTGGTTCTACATTGATCAATCGAAGTTTCAGTCATACGTCAATGGAAAAGATTTACATTCGGTTGTCGTAATAAGCGTGTCAGTGGCAGGCTGGACCGATTTATCGCTCAGTTCTGTCATTGATCAAACGTTTGTAGAGTTTGTCTGTCGGGTCAAAAGTAGCCCGTAGATTCTGCCTCATGTCCAAACCTTGTTCAAGATGGCGAGACAAGTAGATGGAATGGAGATACAGAGAAGTGAAAGTGAAAGTGGAAGAAGAGAAGTGTGGTGACAGGCGGAAGAAGAGTAATGATAGGGAAATAATAATAATAATAATAATAATAATAATAATAATAATAATAATAATAATAATAATAAAATAAAAAAATGGACAAATATCTGGACCTTGCCAGAGAACTGAAAAAGTTATGGAATATGAAAGTGAAAGTTATACCAAATGTAGGTGGTGCACTTGGAACGGTCCCAAAAGGATTGGAAAAGTTTGGAAAGTTTTGAAAGAAGAGTCCTGGAGACCTGAGGAGACTTGCTGTCACTCAGACTCCTGTGAAAGACCATCAGCTAACACTGATGTGAAAACTCAAAAGGAATAATAATAATAATAATAATAATAATAATAATAATAATAAGAAGAAGAAGAAGAAGAAGAAGAAGAAGAAGAAGAAGAAGATGATGAAGAAGAAGGTGATTATTAAAAATCAAAAAATCTTGCGAGTGCAAAATATCATCTAAAGAAGAACTGAAAGAAAACAATAGCTAAAACTTGCAAAGATTAAAATATAAAAAAGAATAAGACTAATTATACAAGATTAGCTAATACTTGTTAAGAAAGGCGATCAACTGGGAACTGTGCAAGAGATTAAAATTCAAACAACCAGTTAAATGGTGGATGCAAAAACCAAAAAAGTAGTGGAAAGAATTAGAACAATCGTAAAATCTAGGGACAAAGAACAGAGGAACAAGGAATGATTGAGACTATCCATCCTATTGACATCGGCAAAAAAGAATGGAAAGAGCCAGGTAGAAATGAGGGTTAGGGATAAAATAACATTAAAAATGAGGGGGATTTTGTAGAGAAACTGAATTTTAAAAACGTTCTAGAATAATTCCAATGATGTCAATATTAGTAATGACAGAAAGTGCAAGAGAGGAGACTACAAATCTGATAAGAATTGAAGGCATAAAAATGTTACAAAAATACATCTGTAAGGGAGTAAGATGATCCACGGGGGAAAAACAAGCAAACACAATCGATGTGACAATATGAACAATTTGGGTGGTTGGAATATCAACTAAATTTGGGTCATTTTGATAAACAAAGGACGTAGGTTGCTTACAGTACCTCCCGGTGTTTAAGTGAACACGCTTATTGCTTCTTAATTTCGGTGATCTAGTGGGAACAGGTGCTTTCAGCATGACTTGATCTGAATTAGCAGGAATTGATAGTGCACATTATCGTTCCTAAATATGTAAACCTTAATATGAAAAAAATGTTATTTTTTTCTAAATCAACTTTACCGCCAAATAAAGAAGTAAAACAAAAACACACAAAACAAAAACAAAATATTGATCCAAAAGTACGAACATGCCATAGCCATATCGGCTGGGGCTTTAGAATACACCGACAGCACCTCGGCAAAGTGGTTACCCCCCCCCCCGATTGGGGCCACCTGTTGACGGAGGGTGGCAACCCATGATGCTTAAGCACCGAACGATGGCGGCTGAGCACTCCATGTGCAACCCTCCACTTAGGATAGACGGTCGGTCGGAGTGGCCCTCTGCAATCTGCCGACTGGTCATGTCAAGCCCTAGCACCTATATAATTGTCCCAACACTGTTGCCTCTATGGCAAGTCCCTACCCTTTTTATCATATATGTGCTAGAAGGCGGTGACTGAGCGTATTCATGTCCTAGGAATGACGTTAAACTCTATCTGATTGTGATGTTCCAGTTTTGGAGGTCTGGTATTTTATTATTCATGGTAAAAAATACAAGAATCAAAACGGATATTGTTAGATATAATTTTGTATCAAACTATAGAGTATTGAAATTGTTAAGGGTGATAAAACAGTAGTCAACAATCACCACATAATCTGTATATCATGTTATTACATAATTTTCTGGAATGTGAATCAGTAGTAAAATTGAGTAAAAACTTGAATTCTCAAATTATGACTAAAAAGGGCAAAGTATCAAATCGAGTATGAGATTATTGGATTTAGATATGGTTAGACACAAAAGAATTATTCTAGGGTAAGGCATTTCTTGCTTGAGAGTTAAATGCACTGAGGAAATATGAGAAAAGAAATATAAAAACTGAAATAAAGCAACTATATAAATATATGGATAAAAAATGGAATAGAGAAACTAGGTATTGTATATATGAATAAATATGGATAAAGTATGACAGAATGGAGGAAAAAATGATGTACAAACAAACATTTTTTGGAGTATTTATTTATAATCTTTTGTTCTTCATCAGATGATGATTGGATAAAAAATTTTAGGCTAAAATCTAAAATTTTTCAAATCATTAATTGATGAAACTAATAGAGAGTAAAACGTTACAAATTTACATACATTACACACATACACACACACACACACACACACAAATATATATATATATATATATATATATATGTGTGTGTGTGTATGTGTGTGTGTGTTTGTGTGTATAGATAAACAGATAGATAGATAGAGAGAGAGAGAGAGAGAGAGAGAGAGAGAGAGAGAGAGAGAAATGATAAGAGTTTTAAGTAGTTGATACTTTATTACATTTCTAAAATTGCATCATCAACAAAACATAAAATTTATGAATTTATATAGTTATTTACTAAACTTAGCTTATATGTGGCATAAGGCCAGACGTATGGGCACCCAATGAGGAACGAACTCATTAACACTGGTCTGCGAATCTAGCTTGCTAACCATTACACCACGTGTGGTGCCCATATGGATTTATAAAAGATGTGTACTTATTTTTGGACTGCTATATATTCACATTTTTGTTACAGCAATAAAGTATGGTAATAAATAATACCTGATAATATCCGTTTTGATTTATCCACAATTCTTCTGTTATAAAGGAAATATTTTATAAGGAATTTGTAGTTGTATCTACTTGAATACTCACAATACCAAAAAGTTCGGTCTAATGTAATGTTCCCCGCAGGACACAGATCTCCTGTGGGGTAATAGAAAAATTGCTTATATTTCATAGGAATTCCTTTTGAGGGAAACCTGGGGCAGCCGGCAATAAACACAACTCTTACCGCTTTTAAGCAAGGGGGCTTGGTGGTGCCTAGGAGGAAGGGCTCCCTGGAACAAAGTTGTTATCCATCCTCACCCACCCGATGCGAATGCCAGGGGAATATGGAATTTGTAGATGTTTACTTATCTATGGTAATATTGGACGCGGAGAATAGAATTTGTCTTAATAAGTAAAAAAAAAAAGAAAAAAAAAAGAAAAAGAATTATGAGGGAGGTCTGGTTTTTAAAAAATTTCAACCGGATCACCGAACCACGAATCATATATTACATAATTGTGAACTAAAAGAACCTTTCTTAGATTCGGAATGTCATTATTGTAGCAGATCATCGAATGAAATCTAGGAGACTTTTCCTGAGAGAACAAATCGTAGATAATCATATGAACCTCCTTAAATAATTAGTTGATACTATTAAAATTGTCAAGAGAAAAATAATGCAAAATTTGCCTAAGTTAAATATACTAAAGTGCTCAATACAATAAGTAGAGCCATAGCAACCCCTCCACCGAGCATAAGGCCAATGATTAAGCGGAGTTTAACCGGTTTAAATTCTGAGTTTTCCTTCTACTAGAGTGGTTGTCATCGAATGTTTGGTTGTTTGTTATTTTGTTTGTTTTGTTTTACGACATATAAACCCTTTTCGGTTCATTTAATGCCGACTCAAGTCATTTTAATAAACAAAGAACTGGTTGCTAGTATCTGCTGTTGCTAAAGTGGTCATCCAATTAAGAATTGAACCCGCTGCGTAACTTCGGTGCTTTCAGTGTGAATTGATCATAATGCCATGTCGGGTTAAAAAGCCCAGTCTTTCCTACGGGCGGCCTAAAGTCGGTATCAGCCAGTCAGAAGTGAGTCTATCCCTTTTTCAATGGCGCTAGACCAAGGAGATTGTTTTAGCATCTAAGGTGGAGCGCCACACCTATCAGCAGCTCCTTACGTTACCGCACAGATCGCTCTGCTACTCATACGCTGAGTTGGCGAGGACCGGTATCAAACTAGGAACCTTGTGGTTTCTAGCCGAATGCTCTTCCGACTGAGCTAACCCGGCCCAGGAGGACTAGTTGGATTCATTTCATTCCGAATTTCATTCCTAATGGCATTAGCACTATGGGAAATGCTAACAGCCCCGTCCAGTATTTGAACTCTGGTCGCCGTATCCATTTTCTACGTGGATAACTATTACACAACTGGCTCCTCGCTATGAAGATTACAATTGTATTCATTGCAAAGGGGAATAATTAGATATACGAAAATGAATGCAAATCATACAAAAGACTGCTTTACTAAAATACAAAACAGTGAACACGACAATCGAAGAGACTTGCTGTCACCTGGTCTTTGGTAAAAAGCTACCAGTTACTATAATATAGAAAATCGATGAGTGTTTGTAGTAATATTATAAACTACAATCTCAAGATTCTAAACTGCAGGTCAAGGAGCAAGTTGAGCGAATGGAATAAGTAGGTGTGTCTATGTTTATACTTTTATGCAGGGTTATGTATGTGTGTGTGAGTTCAAATTTGTCTTAGTACATATTCATCTGATTAATGGTACGTATGTACTTCCTCTATTCCTCTATCTCTCTCACCTACTTACCTCATATACACATACATAAATTTTTATATATATATATATATATATATATATATATATATATATATATACTATTGAGAAAATGAGAGAAAAATCGGTAATAGTTCTATCTAAAAAATGTCTTTTTCCTCAAAGTGTTCATACACGTAAAGATACACACACTCATATATATATATATTATATATATATATATATATATATATATATATATATATATATATATATATATATAGTACACGTATATCATGTCTACATCTGAATAAAGAGATTGGGGAATTTACGATCAATAGCTGGATTTATATCCTAATATATTCTTAATATGTATATTCTTATAAAATTGCTTTATATATATATATATATATATATATATATATAATATATATATATAGAAAGCCATATGCGTGCCTGAATGAAAATAATTTAAGTTTGGCTGAACAGTCCGCCGACAATGGTTTGGTCGGTCTTCAAATTGAGACAGATTTAAAACGATCGAAGTATATATATACACACACGCACACACACACACACACACACACACACATATATATATATATAATTATATATATATATATATATATATACATATATATGACGCACATAGACACACAGACATATATATATATATATATATATATATATATGTAAATGAAACAAAAAATTGAGTTGGAGTCCAAGTTTGAGTTTCTAATTGCGTGTATGCAGACACAAGTAATGTTACATTCATTCTTTTGCGTCGTTCTAACCTACCATCCTCCCGACCCGTCTCCCATTTCCCGCCCGAGGGTTTCCGGGTACCGTCCATCACGCACATTAGCCGCTTGTAAAAGAGGTCTTCGTTGAATACAAGACAAATATTAGCCAACCTCCAGAAGGAGTCTTGTTCAGCCCTTTTCTGATGCCACGATAAAACTTGAAAAAAAAAGTAACTTTTCCCCACAAGAAACTCGGCTAAATAAAAAAGTTAAAAAAATAAAAATAAAAGAGAAATGGATAAATGAAATAGGTGAATAAATATATAAATAAATAAGTAAATATATAAATAAATAAGTAAAAACTTCAATAGTGAATAAAAAAGAGAATAGAATAGAAAAAAAGTTTGTATAAAACAGAATTAATTGAATAGATTTTCTGCTCATGATTAGCCCTTATTTTAAAACTTTTAGTGACTTTTATTCTCATGATGTTAAAGTTGGTTCGAGTCAAGTAATGAAGAAGTCGTTTGGCAGTGAAGAAATATAGTCTAAGCTTCTGCAATAAAGCTTGTATTATTTCATCGTGTGTGCCATTCTATTGTTACAAATCTTATGTCCAAGAAAGAAAAAAGAAAGTAATATAGATAGATAGGTTGTGAGCTACATGAGAGTATGGAGACAACGAGAAAGAATTGAAATCGAGTTCGCTTATATATCGAAACTTGTTCTTTTCTTTAAATACTCATTGATTTACATTGACACTAAAGACGTTGGAAAATCGAGTTTATCTGGGAATGAGACCATTACCAAACAAAGAAGAAGAAGAAGAAGAAGAAGAAGAAGAAGAAGAAGAAGAAGAAGAAGAAGTGAGAACAAGAGACAAGAAGAACAAGAAGAACAAGAACAAGAACAAGAAGATCAAGAACAAGAACAATAACAAATGGGTAGAGAAGAAGAAGAAGAGAAGAAGAAGAAGAAGAGAAAGAAGAAGAAAAGAAGAAGTTGGAGTAATGAGTGAAATAAGAAGAAGAACAAGAAGAACAAGAACGAAGAGAGAGAAGAAGAAACAAGAAAAGAACAAGAACAAGAACAAGAACAAGAAGTTCAAGAACAAAAACAATAACAAATGAGTAGAGAAGAAGAAGAAGAAGAAGAAGAAGAAGAAGAAGAAGAAGAAGAAGAAGAAGAAGAAGAAGGGTCCGAGGAGGTGGAGTAATGAGTGAATAAGAAGAAGAACAAGAAGAAGAAAGAACGAGAAAAAGAAGAACAAGAAGAACAAGAAGATCAAGAACAAGAACAATAACAAATGGGTAGAGAAGAAGAAGAAGAAGAAGAAGAAGAAGAAGAAGAAGAAGAAGAAGAAATTAAAAGATATACATTTGCTTCAAAATTTAGAGTAAGGGACTTTTTCTTTATTAAAAATCGGTTTTATATTTATATTACAAGAACTGTAACAGCATAAGTCTCAAACAGATAATAAGGTCCCGATTGTTCATTATTATTCAATGATATACTCATCTTGGTGAAAAAAAAGTAAATTAACCAGAGTCAACATCAACCGGACAGGAAGGGAATCTATCTCCTTTTCACTAGCGCTAGACCAGGGAGATTGTTTTTGCGGGTGGATTTGCTTAGGTGGAGCGCAAAACCTACCTCAGCTTCCCAATGTTTCGCACAGATCAGATTACCCAAGCTTTGCTATTCATGCGCTGGCTTATCAGACTTGGAACCTTTCGATTCTTACGCGAGTTCTCTACCCGACTGAGTTAAACTAGTTCCTTACTTATATAATATTTCTATGGTTATATGGTTATATCATGGTTATATGAACATAGTATATATAATATTTCTATGGTTATATCATGGTTATATGAACATAGTATATATAATATTTCTATGGTTATATCACATGAATATATGGATATAATATTTCTATGGTTATATGATCGGCTTTCGTTATGTGTTTATTAGTTTTGATTTAATGGTAATCGGACAAATATTAAGAGTAAATCAAATCAAATATTCAAAATAATACTAATATTAACAATCACCTTCATCTTCCTCCTCAGGTCACACCGACAGCACAGATTAGCATGACCCTCCCCCTCAATATCCGTACATATAGATCATCGCTCCTGGGGGTATTCTGCACGGCAACCAGAATCCGCATGGAGCTGATTGGTGTAGGTTTTTGCTGGTCGACCGACACTGGTGTGTCCATGTAGGTATCCAAAGGAGAACGTCACTGCTTCCTCTGCAGTGAACAGCATGTCTTGTGAAGTGGAGCTTATATATATATATATATATATATATATATATATATATATATATATATATATATAGCTTTGAGTTTTGGTGGAACATAATCTTGGTACTCAATTTGGTTGGTTGCGCGGGGTAATGGTTATCATCGTACTAAATGAACTCGGCGACATGATTTCAAATCCTGGACGAAACTGTTTGCATTTCACCTAACGCTAATGCTCTTGGGAAAATACGAATCCTGCTATTCTCACTCCAGATATGGAGAAATAGTAGACAGACTGGGCTCTTTAAACTTGGTTAGGCAACCAGTCTAAGAGAATGAAAACTCTGAATTCAAACATGGTAAACACCGCTTAAGAAATTGACGGAGGGGTGTTAGATATATATGTATATTTGTGCATGTGTTCTTTTATATTAGTTTTATAGTATGATTGACACGCATTATTTCGTTGACATAAAAAAAAACAACGCTCTAGTATTTGCAATTATTGAACATAGAGTAGAGAATAAAATAATTACTCGTTGATACCAGGCACGACAGACCATTCAATTAAAAAAAAAGTCTAAATTCCCGTCTTAGCAGAATTAATCTTTAAAAGAACTCTCGTATCATTTCTCCATATACTTTGAAGGCGCCGTTCGTCTATTAACTTAATTAAAATGAAATATTTCCTGTGTGATAACAAAGCCTTTGACTTCAGATGATTGATGCTTAAGCGAATTCCAGCCAATGCTGTACGAAAGAAAGTCAGATCAGTAGTTCGACGTTCTTAGAAGACTTCACACCAGAAGTGCGTCTTGTATATTCGTGTACTGAACAACGCAGAAACAATCAGGTTAAGTAATCCAAACGTTTGGCAATGTCTAACAAAAGCGGAAATGACGTAAGAATTTCTTGTATACACACAACAAAGGAATCAATAGCCAAGAAGAAACTATTTGTCACGGAATTCAAAGTTTATTTTACTTTTAGTCGTTACGAGACCACCTGTAAACTCGTGGTGTTACCGTTGTAACAAAAGTCCATGAAGATGCTTATGTGTTATATAGCAATATGTTAATACCCTTTGGGAAGGTAATAATCCTACTCTCCCTCCAGCTATGGGTAAATAGTAGGGCAGACTGGGCTCTTTAACTATGGTTAGGCAACCGGTCTAGGAGAAGGAAAACTCTGAATTCAAACCTGATAAACTCCGCTTAAGAAATTGACTTTGTGTCGCATCCTGCTCGTGCGGGGTTTAAATATATATATATATATATATATATATATATATGTTGAGAAGTAGATGTGGACCGGCTTCATTTTGATGTATTATACATGTTCCTGTGTTGGTTATTATACCTGTCCTAAATAAAATGGCATTTCTTTTTGACTAACAATCGTATTAATATAGGAATTAATTCCTTATGATTTCTATGCAAAATAGGGAAGTATGTGAGCTGTTTAAATTCAGCGTTGGTTGTAAATAAAATTGAATAACCATTGTTATGGAATCAGAGCAATCTCAAAATATTTTGAATGAAAAGCGATTTTCTATGTTTTAAAACCAAAAGATTATGTTGGGGAATATTATACACTATATTAAGAAAATCTTTAGAAATGTCTTACAAATTAATCCGGCTATTATGCAATCAATCAATTTTATTACATATTTCACACGCATTAGGAAAATGTACATTATGTGAGCCCAACCTGAATTTACAGAAGCAACAATCACTCATCGTTTAAACGCTTTTCTCTTTCTGCTGTAACTCATTCATGTAGATAGCTACTTACTACAACAGAAGTGATCACCCTCCCCCCACAGTAACTGTACTTTTAGAGTACGCTGACTGCTTCTTCTACGGTGGGGTAGGACAACGCTTCTAAGAACAAGTGTCTACTGGGAAGACCCCAGTTCTGAAGATATGGGGAATGTAGAGTCACCCTTTTGTTGGCATTACTTCCGGGTCCACTCTGACCAGGAGTGGTAGAACGTGTTAAAGTACCATCTTTGGGTTAAAAATATTAACTTGAAAATTCAATTATTAAATAAAAGAACTTGAAACCATATAATTAAATGCAAACACTTGATTATTAGGATGGGAGTTTTTTTTTCACATCAGCGTTAGTTGGTGGTCTTTCACTGGAGGCTGAGTGAGAACAAGTATTTTCTGGTCTCCAGGAATCTTCTGAGTATTCTAGCCGATCTCAACCATGTTGTCGTTTGGATGGTTTCGATTCTTTCTGTTTTCCAATGCATCGAGACTCTTTTACATTCCTTTTGGGACCGTTCCAAGTGCACCAACTACAATTCGTATCACTTTGACTTTCATATTCCATAACTTTTTCAGTTCTCTGGCAAGGTCTAGGTATTGTCCATTTTTCCATTTTCCTTTAACTTCACCCTGTGATCTGCTGGAACTGCAAAATCCACCAGTTGACAAGTTATTTCTCTCACTAGGTCTGGTCTTCTTGCTGGGATAAGGTGATCCATTTTTTATTTCAAAGTCCCAGAGAATTTTATGCGTTTTGTCTCAAGAACAGATTCTGGTTTATGCATTTACCATTTTGTCGTATGGTCAAAATCGAATTTTTGCATAATTCCCAGTGGATCCCCTTCACAACCCAGTCGTGTCTAGGTTTGTACTACCTTTGTGCTAGTTTGCTACATTCGCATAGTGCATGGTTTACAGTCATTATTATTATTATTATTATTATTATTATTATTATTAGTCAATCAGAATATCTACTTGAAATTATATAACTGCAAAAGAGATGTCCATATACAAAAAGTAACACAACAAAAGTTTACATGCTTTAAAACTACCGACCAAAAACCCAGTCTCTGTGTTTTGGAGTATAACAATTTGTAGTTTAGTGAAAGTAATTGTAGTTTAGTGAAAGCATTCAAACTTTTTCTAGTCCATAACAAGCGCAATTCAATATAACAATATTAAGTACTCGAGGCCGGTTTACCTGTTTATATGTCTCTGTCTCTGACAGGCGCTTTTGTTACGAGAGAGTAGCTGTCAATATGACCACATGTGGTTAGTTATAATTTGACTCCTCAGTGAATTATGAAATAGAACATTTCGCTGGAAGGTCATATAGAGCCAACAAAACTACACCAATAACTTAATAAAGATGCAATGAATTTATATGCATAAAAAGACATTTGCATCAATATAACTATAGGCGTGTGAGTAATGGTCAAAGTCGTAGGAAATGGACTCGGCTAGCCGAGTTCAATTCCTGGATGAAGCTGTTTGCATTTCATATGGCGTTAATACCCTTGGGAAAGGTATGCATTCAATTCTCTCTCTAGCTATGGGTAGATAACAGGGCAGACTGGGCTCTTTAACTATGGCAAGGTAACCAGGTAAGCAGACAGAGTAGCAGCAGGAATAAGTAGGAGGAGGGACTCACAATTTCATAAGAAATGTTATGGGGAACAGGGGTTTGTTTAAAAGAACCAAGGAAACAACTCCCCACTTCGCACCTGATGATGACACAAAGTAGAGCAGAAAGTACTGTGTAAGAACCTTTATTGGATTCATTCACCAATTCCACTCAGATATAAAAAAAAATAGCCAGACGATTGGAAAGGATAGAAAAGAAACTTATCAGGTAGGAAACGTCTGTCGAGCTCAACAAAACACACACACACACACCCACACACACACACACACACATATATATATATAATATATATATATATATATATTAGCGTAGCGTGGACATACAGACTACATGGTTACTGACAGTTTCTCTCCCATGCGAAGAAGGTATATATATATATATATATATATATATATATATTATATATATATATATATATATCATCAGATAGCACTGACATGTATTTCCATGACTCTCTCTCTCGCTCTCTCTCTCTCTCTTTCTCTCTCTTCTCTCTTACCACCCTTCTCTATCGATCATCGCTCCTGGCACATCTTCCGTATGGCATCCAGAATCCACTAAGAGCTGATTGATATATGTTTTTGGTGGTTGGCCAACACTGGTGTGTGCCTGTGTAGGTGTCTATAGGTGAAGGTCACTTATTTGTTCGTCCAACATTTCTTGTTCGTCTTACTTGGAGGGTTTTGTCAGACAGGACGTAAGTGAGTGTGTAGAGGTTTTGTGGGGTTCTGCTTTTATATATATATATATATATATATATATATATATATGAGGAATTGTTAAAGATTTATTGTTTTCCTCTCTGTCTGCCTTCTTGAGCAATTATTTAGTTTTTTATGGTCCAGTTTATTTCAACCGGTAGAGCATTCGCCTAAGAATCGCAAGGTTCCGGGTTCGACATCGGTCCTGGCCGACTTAACGCAAGAGTAACAGAGCTTCTGTAATCTGATATACAGGGTAAAACATCTGAGTGCTGGTAGGTGTGGCGCTCTACCACAGTTGCAAAAATGACTACCTTGCTGTCCGTTTCATTTATCAACAATAGGCTACTCAGCGGACTTTACTATTTTTCACGGGGTGGAACTGGAATTGCTAACCCCATACCCTTTTGTTTTTAGAACCCATATTTTTTCCTTCTCCTACATTGATTTTATTACCAAAGCTAAAGTGCATAGAATGCTCTACTTTTTACTAGGTAGATAAATGGTGGACCCATTTTTATGCAAGAAGCCCGTATTCATTGCTGAGTAGGTATCGTCACGGCTAGAGAGTCGTTAAAATTTTGCCTAATTCTTCTTATGTGTACATACATGTACGCAAGAATTTGTTTAATGCTTAAAGTCAACTAGACCTTCCTCTCCATGCATTTATGCATTCGAATTTGCCTCACTGTACATGTGTAACCTAATTAAGAGTGAGTAAGCCGAGAAAGAAAGAGAAGAGCGCTTATAATTTGAACAATTCACATAGTTTCAAATGTCACGCGTACAACATCTCATTTTCCGATCACAATTCTACGCCATACGAAGCAGCGAAGCTAGAATGTCAAGTTTTTCAAAAGATGAGAGGTGGAGAATCGGAAAGGAATTATCTCAAGACTCTAATTTACAATGCCAGTCAAAACTTATTAAATCTGCGGACGGCCCCATTAGAAAGTTATCGCAGCTGACGCAATCTGTCCACAACGAATATGACTCATCGGATTACATTCCTTTGATAATTATCATTGTCTCTCCATTGTGTTCCAAGAAAAATAGTTTTTCATTTATACTCTTTTGACTAGAATACAACTGACCTGAAGCTCGACAAATACAAGACGCTCTTACAAAAATCGATGTAAACGTATTCATGAAAGACCTACTCGATTGTTCAAAACCTATCAAGTTTTTAGTTGTCTAATTACAGTGGTTCTCAACCAGGGGCTATGTCCTCCGGGGACCATATAACTTTTTGTTAGGTACAGACCTAACGAAAATAGAGTTGACCCCTTGATCAGTAGGGGGTTGTTGGGAACCCGGAAGAAGGCTTTCCGCCAAGACACTTTTGGATTGGGGTTCGTACTGAGTGGACGCAGCTTACAACACGTGTGAGCTAGTTAAGTCATTTTAGGGTATAATCATTCTTTACTCTGTATTAAATAAAACCTTGTTATTTTTCCAACAACCTAGTCTTGCATTATCATTCAGTCTTCCAACATATGTGAGCTAGTTAGCATTCTCTATATTTTCCAAGTATTAGTCTAGAGGCATTCTCTACCCTGTGTTAAATAAATTGGTGAGCTAGTTTTGTGTTAAATAAACCTTGTCTTGCATTATCATTCAGTCTTCCAACATATGTGAGCTAGTTAAGTCATTTTTAGGGTAGAAGCATTCTCTACCCTGTGTTAAATAAAACCTTGTTAATTTTCCAATGACCTGGTCTTGCATTATCATTCAGTGTTCCGTGTTTTATCTGTATGTAAAAACATAACACTTTTTTGGCTGGTGGGGGGGGAGTCCAGAGAAGCAAAATATATTTAATCATACAAGTACAATAGGACTCTCTCCATAGATATTCGATGTTTGAAAATCATATTGTATTTTTATGATTAAATAGTTTTTGTTCGCCCGGACCCCCCCCAAAACTAATATAATCCCTGTGTGACTATATGCCCCCCTCCACCCCAGTTTAAAATCACTCTACTATTGGGAATAAAAGGGATTCATAGGTATAAAAAGGGTTGAGAACCACTGAACACAATTTTCTCTATTACATATTCACTTATTTCAGACGACTCAGGAAACGAATCAACCTGATGAATTAAAAAAAAAATTCTTACGGGGTGCAAAGTTCAGGTAAAAAATTATAGCAGTGCTGTAGTATGTTGGTACAATATTAATCAGGGAATTTTGGTCCAAATATACCGGCGGAAGTGACATTGACTATTGTATCATTATTGTTAGAATGTATATTATAAATGCCACCATCTTGTGGCCTATACGTCTTATTAGGTGAGCATGAGAATTAATCTGTATCCATCCTTTAAGAGAACAGATTATTTAACAAGTGCCTAACAACAGAACAAGAAATTGCAAGTCTTTTCCGCAGATGTAACCCCATTAGTTAATCCTTTTGAAATCCCTCTTTTTGGTCTTGTGCCAAACTTTAATAATTGAACGATTAGTTGTGCCATAGTCGTTAGCAGGTAAAATATATTAAATTAAGCGAATATAATATAAAATACCTAACGAAACTTAATACTTGTTCCCTGTCATAGTTAACCGAATGAAAACTCTCCAACCATAATGTATTAAATAAAGTTTGAAGTTTCGCTTAAACTCCCGATTACGACAGGAAGGTTTCCAGAGTCCGACATAAAGTCTACCGAGTTCAACGGTATAATAAAGATGAGGACAACAGTCCGAAACATAAAGATAATATGAATTATCAAGCTCCGTTCCTATAACGATAACCATTGGACAACGCGCCTCCACTGATCATATATTCGCAGTACTACTCAAAGGTGTGGTGATTTTTAAAAGCCCAAAATAGATTGCCTTTTACCAGGCGGAAAAACTCTAACTGACTTACCCATAGCTGGGGTATTAGCGTATTTATTGCTCTTCCTTGGGTAATAGTAAATTACCTCAGCTGGCGTTTGAACTCGGGTCACCGAATCCATTCTGCACCTCTGGCCATTTTTTAAAACTGCTATCCAAAATAGAGTGCATCGAAAACGAAAGATTGGAACGCCTAGTCGGCTGACAGTACTCGTTCGCCCCTTCCGGATTCTTAATACAAATAGTAAGTGTCGTCACAGATTTTCTTTTGACCTAAATAGTTGCCGTTGATTTCTAAAAATTGTGGGCAGAGATAAGCCTCGTTTTGAGTGCTTAGTGAGAACAACAGCTGGATAAATAATTCCATTCTAAAATAGTTTTGATTGCAAAATGCTGTGGCGTAACACACACACACACACACACACACACACACACACACACATATATATATATATATATATATATATATATATATATATAATAAAGTAAGCCTAATGAGTAAGAGAATATCTACCTATGTTTCTCCTAACAGATCATTAGGATCATTCTGACACCGTTGGAGAAAGATAGGTAGATATTCCCTGACTCATTAGGCTTACTTTATTACATAATAGCTTTACTTATTGTATTGAGCACTTTAGTAAATTCAATTTAGCCAAATCTTGCAGTATTTTTTTCTTTTGACCATTTTAATATTATCAACTAATTATTTTCAGGAGGTACATATGATTTTTAAAAATGAATTTTTTCTCCAAGCGAAAGTTTGTATTGTGTTTATGCCTATAAAGCCGAGAGTTTTTTGTCTCAATTTCTATGTTGTCTTTATTGGTTAAATAAATGTTACTTTGTATATATATATATATATATATATATATATATATATATATATATATTATATATATTGTGAGGTAAAGTACGTATGATTCTTTATAGGTATTGTGATAGATGCTGGGAAACATTTCTGGTTAAAATCGAAATGAAAGAAAAATTCCTTCCTCAAATTATTTTGACAAAATAAATGCCTGAAATAATAGAATCAAAGAATAATATTAAAGATAAAACTATATTCATCACTCTGGATTTTGGTTATTATTCTTTATTTCACACTTTTCAATGTTTCCAATCAACCCCAAAAGCTTCCCAATATTCATCATATATATATATATATATATATATAATATATATAATATATGAGGAAATGGAAGAAAAAACTTTAAATATGCTTCCTTTAATTATTTCAACTGAAATAAGCTACTTCGTTAGATCATCTTTGGACACGGAAAAAAAATGGGTAGGACTCTGCCTGAAGATACTCTAATGAGCTTTGCTTATAACAGTTGAAAGAAATTATTATATGATGCAAATTTCAAATATTTTATTTCCTTTATTCCTTTGTATAACTCTGTGTTCACACACCTGGATCAATGTACATATCCCTACAAACCGAAAGAACTTCGCATAGAATGATTAACACCAAGAATAATATATATATATATATATTATATATATATATATATATATCATCAGGTCGTACCTATGGATACTTATGACTCTCACCCCCCCCTTCACTCCCCAACCATCCATATCTTGTATCGTATACAATAATGACCATTCGAATGAACAAAACAAACAAATTAGTACATGCAAATATCGGGTTTTTCTTCCTAAGATATTCATAGATAACTGCAAACACTCTCTATTCAATGAATTATTAGTAAATCCAATTATTTTTTTCATGTATAACTCAGACTTTTTTTTATATGACGAATCCCTAATATCTTTTACTTTTGCAATGACCCACATATTGTGCCAGGAAAAAAAAAAACAAACAAGAAAAAAAGAAAAAAAAAAAAAAGAAAACAAAAGAAAATAAAAATAAAACAGTGGAAAACTACTTGTAATCTGACTGTTTTACGAACGACAAAATATGCCGGCCTCCAAGTGAGCAATTGCAATTTGAATACTGCGTTGGAGTTATTTTTAGACATCTCTCTCATTATATAGGACGTTTAGAGACTCTTAAAATGTTCAACTTTTTTGTTTTATTTTATTTTATTTTTAAGTGGAATGCATTTGTTTCAATTCCTTTTTTTTAATGACTTCTCTCCTGCAAAGGTCAAAGCCGACGTCTTGTCAGTTTAAAACACGGAAGCTATAAGGCGAATGACTTAACATAGTAATACAGTTTCACAATCGGTTTGGCTTAGAAAACGGAATGTAACGAAAGTATTTAAAAAATTACACATTCTGTTTTTGTTCTTTTTTTGGTTTTTGCTTTATGCCAAGTGAAACGTATCTGCAAATAAATAGTTCAGAATGTTTAAATATCAAGTTTCGATGTCGCTGAAAAGCAGTAAAAAGAAAAGAACCTAGTTGCTAATACCAACACATTCACAGCTGATATTTTTGAGCTACAATTCCACCGATTCATTTGCTTTCCACTCGCAAATACAAGAACTATTTATACACGTTCCTACTTCGTTTTTCATCTTTTCGTGGAAAGTTCACATCCCGTAAATCATATTTAAAAATCAGCAATTAGGGTAGGTCAATTTTGGAACTGTAATGTCTCCCATATAGCGAAAGTTTCAAATTAACATGAATTGCCACACAATTTTTTTTTTCAAAACTTTGCCTTTGTTTGACGAAATATGTTTCAATCTTTTAAAGTGTTACCACTGTTACAGCTTAATTATTAGGTAAAGCAGCATATCAGAGGTGTTCATTGTGATGTGGGCATATTTTCAATTTGAATTCTAGTTATAGTATTTCATTCATTTCGGTTATAATGCCAACCTTTTCTGTTTTAGATATTCAAAATTGCTATATTTTTTTAACCAGTTTCTAGGTTAAATATGGCGAAAACGAAGATTCTGGTGAATTTTAGTAGACGATATTTGATGCTATTTCCTCAAACAATAGAGCGAGTAAGAGATCTAGTTTTTGGTATCAGTATTTAGTATACTAACACACAACTTTCGCATCTGTATACAAATTGAAATAAAAAAAGAAATGAAAAATCAACCTACCCTAATGTACATGCATATTTAAACGAAAACAAAAAGGTCATATAATATATATATATATATATATATATATATATATATATATATATATATACAGTCGATCCAGTCTACTACGCGATCCTAACTTATATATGCATGCTCTATCACCGATATTGAGCACTCTTTAAAAATTTACCAGATTAACTGGATACCAGGAACAATGTCCGACAAGGACGGGTGACAAGCGACTGAGATAGATAGATAGATAGATAGATAGATAGAGAGAGAGAGAGAGAGAGAGAGAGAGAGAGAGAGAGAGAGAGAGAGAGAGAGAGAGAGAGAGAGAGAGAGATGATGTTATATTTTTACATTTTAACGTTGATTACATACACCGTTTCCTGCCGTTATTTTCTTTTCTTCTGAAATTTTCTAATGAATGGGTACTCCATATTCTCTAGACTTCCAGAACTAGAATCTTTACCATCAGATGGAATTTAGTGTTATACCCAAGACATACCTATATTGTGGTGGTGTCTTATCCCTCAACAGAGAATATAGTCAGTGTATTCTAAGCCCACCTAAGAATGCTAGGGATGCAATTTAATTTTATTCTCATGACATTTATTAGGTTATTGTAATGAAATTTTCGTCTGAAATTAGGATTGCGCGGTATACAGGGAATAATACGGTATTTGAGCATCTTATCACCGTATAATGTTTAGGGTGCTTGTCTTGTATATATATGTAGTTATAAATTATATATATATATATATATATATATATATATTATATATATATATATATATATATTGCAATTCTTAGGCGAATGTTCTACCGGTTGAGATAAACTGGACCATAAAAAAAACTAAATAATTGCTCAAGAAAGCAGACAGAGAGGAAAACAATAGATCTTTTATAATTCTTCATTCTATGACAGGAGAAATTTCTAGAATAATCAAACAAATAAAAAGCATATATATATATATATATATATATATATATATATATATATTGACCTTGTGATACGACTTGTCCGTGGTTAAGGGGTTGGGCAATTGAAAGTAAGACATTTGAAAAATCGTAAGTTTAATAGGATACAGATGTTGAAAAAATGATTAATTGGTACACTGTTAGCAGATTTTTTTCTGATTATTTTAACAAAGTAAATAATTGATTAGAAGTCAAGAATGAAAATTAATTTCTGTATTTTATTCCTTATTGGGGTATGGTGTGCTAGTAACTACAGCTAGGACAGTTTGCAGGCTTCTTGGAAAGCCATAAATTAACGTCACCCTTTCCCACCCAGCTACGGGAAAATAGTACTATTTACCAACCGAGCAGGATGTGACACAAAGTCAATTTTTAAATTTAACAAATTTGAATTCAAAATTTTCCTTCTGCTAGAACAAGGTTATTTACTCATATCTAGAGGGAGAATAGTTGAAGACATACATTTCCCAAGAGTATTAGTGCAATGTAAAATGCAATCTACCTCGTCATGGATTTGAACTCGTGTTTATTTCTTACGACGATAACCATTACACAATTGGCATCTCTACGGGAAAATAGTAGAGAAGTTGAAGCCTTTTAATACTTTAAATGGAATCCATCTTGGGAGTTCAACAATGGGTCAAATCAGGGGTCACTTTTACTATATAATTTCAACCTGTATCATATATAAGAAGTTCAAAGAGTATAAACTCCGGTTCTTATAAAGCATTAGGTTACTTAAAGGAGAATACCCAACGCAGAACATTTAGACTCGTTACTTAAGGACATACAACATTTAATTTATACATATGGGGGAACTAGGTTCTCCAGGCTATACAAAAGTCACAATTGACCAAATACATGAAGAAGTGTATGGAAAGACAAAAGAGGTGGAAACCACTTACTGTTTCTGGGGTCTGGAACGAAAGGTAGGCACCCTTTGTGATGCTGAAGAGAAGTGACGAGCACGTCTGTCCTCGTCAAGCCAGGTTTGTAAAAGAGGCTGATCGTTTGGGTTTCTACATCACGTGAACGAAAAGGGACCCCTGAAGCGGAAAAGTCCCTCAAACCCAGTGACAAGGGAGAATACTCCATCTAGTTCCACACACTTGTTACTTCGCTCAGGTGATGGAAATGGCTAAGTAACCTTTATTGTCTTGAGAGTGGAGATGATAATGAATTTATATATATTATCTGTACTAGCAACAATAAAACACCCACCGGGCGGTGTAAAAGTTGATTTTTGAAAGATATTGCCAAAGATGGTGGGAGTTAAAAATTGAAAGTCTGAGTATTTGTATCATAAGTAAGCAAAATCAACAAATTTATTAAAGGAGTAATGATCTTTCAAAACTTTGCCGGCATTAAATGACCCACCTTGGTTGATATGCCATAAAACAAAATAAACAAACAAACAAATGTATATTATATGTATCATTATATAATACGAGTATATATATATATATATATATATATATATATATATATCTCGAAATCAATGGGAGTTCATCATCATATATATATATATATATATATATATATATATATATATATATATATATATATATATATATATATATATATATATAGTGTTAGCTTAAAGGCAAAAATAGAAAAAAATGTTAGAACATTAGTGCCATTAAATGGAAGATTTAAGTTGATATTAATTATAAACATGACAATATGTTTCTGGATTCTTTTAACTGGTGAACAAAGAAGTCGATGGGGTTTATTGAATTGCCTAATGGAACGTTTTATACTACTTTATAGCGAGATTATGTTACGCTCTAAGAAAAATAACATTCGTTCACCCTTTTTAATTTGATAGACGCATCAGTCAGTTATCACCTTTTGATTACTTCCTGTCATTCAGGCACTCACATTTCAATTTGACTGAATGGACACACTTTGTAAGTCTCTATTTATAGAGAGTTCCGTCATCACACTGGTCTGTACTTTTAACATAGCTGTACTTGTGAACCAATACCAGGGGTATTTCATTATTAACCCTGGTTAAAAATCAGAATAACCCAAAGCCTAACTTTTTAGAACTTATTTTTCCAATGCAAGTATCATTGGGGAACGTGAAATGTTTTCATAAATGGGTCAAACATGGACCAATTACCAAATATTTTTCTCATTCCCTAATGATACCTTCGTCGGAAAAATAAGATCTAAAAATTTCGGTTTTGTGTTACAATTACCACATTTTATTCTTACATGCCTAACGGTGAGTTACGTTAAATAAATTGCGTGTTCCCAGGAGCTGTCCCCCAGGGAGCACCTGTCTATTTGCTTAAATAAAGGTAATGGTCGAGTTTATTGCGTCCCTCAAGGGAAATCCTAACGGGATCATGCTTTTTTGCACTGGTATTC
>CM042144.1:26182682-26192682 GCA_023376005.1 Doryteuthis pealeii
TACAATTGGGTATTCTTATTATTATTATTAGTTACTTAAAACAATATAACTATTTGCATTTTTTGTATTAGATAGAAATACTCGAGAGCAGATAAGAACACTGTGTAAAAAAGAAAAAAAAAGAGACCCGATAACAACAACAAAATATAAATAAGAAACAAGTACACACAGAATATAAATATGAACGTACAATGACGGTGTTTCACTAAGCACAAGGCATAAAATTACCTTATACGGTTTGACATGGCATTAAGACAAATCGATCATATCTATTGTTTTCCCCCTTATTCCACTGTATTGTTACATTCTGCTCGTGCGGAGGGGTTGCTATATATATATATATATTATATATATATATATATATATATATATATCAGATCAAAATGCAACTGTTTCGTATTAGCTATTGTTTCGTTCATAACTTCCGAGCAACGAAACGTTAATTCAGCGAGGAAACATTGGAATTAAATGACTAGATAAGACATCAGTTCACTGAACGAGAACGGAATATCCGTGAAATCCACGTGCGTTAATTCAACGATGCTAATTTGAATTATAAGTCAAGATGACAGCGTCAAATTTCAAATTAAGAAATAATCTTTTAAAATTTCCAAGAATCAGAATAACTGCATTAAGGATTTTAATTGAGTTCTGAACAGACTCATCGCTGCTTAACTTCGGTGATCTAATCGGTGCTTTCAGTGTGACTTGACTTTGATATATGTGTTGCTACTACAGATTACTCACTAGATTTAGCGCCTTCAGAATATCATCTCTTCGGCCCCATGAAAGAGGGTTTGAGAGGCGAACATCATTGCAGCGACGAGGAAGTGAAATCTGGAGTGAAGAAGTGGCTCAAAGAACAGCCAACAGAATTTTAAGGGGCATGAATATATGCTCTCATGAGAAGGTGGAACATTGCTATTGAAAGAAACGGTGATTATGTGGAGAATTTGGGATGTGTTCCACGGAGGACAAACTTCATTTTGATCTATGATACATTTTCCTGTGATGGTAATTATACCTGTCCTAAACAAAATGGCATGACTTTTTGACGCACCCTCGTAGCAACAAAAGCCAACACTTCTTTCAGAAAGTCTGTGTTTTTTACCATGCCCTACCTAATCACATTCATGCCCCATCCAACCACCTCTAAAATCTTGATGTCCCCCATGTGGTAATATATAATTCTTATAATTTAAAAAGTGAATTCTGTTTTCAGCTGAAGAAGCTTAAAATACTAATACCTTGGTTTAAACAAGATTCAAAAGAACAAGCCTTCCTAGCACCCCAAACAAGTAGCGCCCTTTGTTGGACAATAAGAAATAAACTAAAGACAGAAAAAATGGATTTAGACCTAGTTAGTACCCCCCCCCACTAAGAATTAAATTGCCCAGTTGTTGGGTGTATTGTCCTCGTTTGGAAACACTGGTCCAATCCATGGAATTTCCACGTAGAGGAAGTAAAGAAATGAAAGGATATGTAAAGTCATAATTTATCCCTTATATTGAAAGACGTTTTTATGTAAGTCGGTGATATTCAATGATATGATCTACAAGACTTCATCATAGCGAACATCAAATGAATATATCATTCTCAATCAATTGTTTTCGCCTTTCTGATTAGAAGAATAGATATCTTAAAGATGGCTTTGTTCAACAGTTGCTTTCGTTTCCTTTATTCATGTTGGACTGCATTTTCTAATTAGTACAGACAAAACTCTCATCAACGAACCGAAGCTGAAGGTATAGCAGCACAAAAATGTGTGGATCCCGTCGGCATTCCCCCAAATGGAGTGCCTCAGGCACTGGGCAATAAACCCAGCTCTGCACCTTTAAATCAAGGGGACATATGTTGTATGGGGCGGGGATCACGCCATTTTTAATCTGTGATTAGTCCAGTAGCCGAAGCCACCTGACATAGAGCTAAAAAAAAAAAGCCATGATTTTATCAAGTCTTCTACAGTTACCAAGTAATGACTAACAGACATCAACTCGGTAACTCAGGATAACCAAAATGGCAAAACTATAGAAGATTTTTTGGTTTATTTATTTAATGGCATATGAACCTCAATGGTTTTGTTAATGCCAAAATACTAGCTGTAGTATTTAACACATAGCAGGAGTATTAGGGGCTTCATACCTTTCCCAATAGTAATAGTCCAAAAATAAAAAATAATAACGTGACTGGAGTTCGAACTCGTTTATTACGATGTTGCGGTAGCCATTACGTCACGAGGACTATCCCCTTTAAATGGTTGCTTTGTCAAACTCAACCATACTGGTAAAAACATCAGTGACCCTATTACATAAATGAATAATAGTATTTTGCTTGTTTAAAATATCTGAAGAAAAATGTGCACTGTTAAGTTGATACAAACAATAAAATAGGCTTCAGTAAATCAAAGTGACACGAGACATGTTGAAATTTGTTAAAAAAAGAAAGAAAAAGAATAGTCATTATTGGTTTCGGCTTAAAACCTCCATCTTAAGTTTCAAGCAATAGAAATTTGGGACCATACTACATTTAGGCACCCCTTTTTGATCTCGATTAAGAAAGAACATGTTTTTAATTTACACCGTCAATATCCGGTTGTTTGTTAAGAGTTAGGGTTAGGGGTTAATTTTATAATTTAAAAAAATCTAAAAATCGTCTGTTAAAACAACAGGATATTGACGGTGTAAATGAAAAACATGTCCTTTCTTAACCGAAATCAAAAAGGGGTGCCTAAAGTTCATATGGTCCGAAATTTGCCATTTTTGCGCATGCGTTTTATAATTTGCGTGTAATCTGGAAAGAGAAGTGAAATCATAAAATTCCCTGAGTTTATAAAAATAAAGTCTGTTTAAAACGAATCAACTAATTAGTAATTAGTATACAATTAATATATATATATATATATATATATATATATATATATATATTATATGCTCAAATATTGGTCAGAGCTGATTGACAAGATGAATTATAAATAAAGGTATTTACAATTCATCTTGTCGTCTATTCAAAAAAGTTTCATCCAACAATCTTATCTATTTATACATTTCATAAAGGCATTACCATGAAATCGAACGCAGACACCCTCTCCCTGGACTTGAACTTGAGACACCGTGTCTATTTCTTATGTTCTATAACCGTTCTGCTAAGCGCGCATTTATTAGCATTTAAGTATATTGAAATTTTATGACTCTTCCTTTTAAGAAAACAAAAACACCGTTGTTAGAATTTCAGTCGTGCCATAGATTTCTACAAAAGCGAAAGCGTGTGGTAATGAACGGTTGACTGGGACAGGTGTCGCTGCGTAGTTGTTATCGAGACTGTTGGTCTGTAAATAATTTTATAAATCAATTTGCTTTTCTGACCCGTGTACAGGAGCCTAAGTTTGTAAGTGTGAGTTTACAGTCAGTGTGTGCCTTCTCCATTGTGCGTAAAGCATGTCATATTCGGAGCACATTGTTAGATAGATAGTTACAATTATATTTATTTAGAAAGAACGGTGTATATACACTGATTAACCTAAAATATACAATTAACAAAATATCTTGCAAGCAACGATAACAGACGAACGGTAAGAAATTAATTTTTCAACTAAAAGAAAGAGAGAGAGAGAGAGAGAGAGAGAGAGAGAGAGAGAGAGAGAGAGAGAGAGAGAGAGAGAGAGTGTGTGTGTGTGTGTGTGTGTGTATGTGTGTAAGTTTATTAGATGAGTGTGAGTTGAGTATGTGTGTTTGTGATAGATATAATGTGTGAGTAGAGAGAGAGAGAGAGAGAGAGAGAGAGAGAGAGAGAGAGAGAGAGAGAGAGAGAGAGAGAGAGAGAGAGAGTGTGTGTGTGTATGTGTGTAAGTTTATTAGTTGAGTGTGAGTTGAGTAAGTGTGTTTGTGATAGATATAATGTGTGAGTTGAGAGAGAGAGAGAGAGAGAGAGAGAGAGAGAGAGAGATAGGTGGTGAGAGAGAGAGAGAGAGAGAGAGAGAGAGAGAGAGAGAGAGAGAGAGAGAGAACAATAATCTTTAAAGTGACAGATTATCGATTATATAGAGATCTGATCTCGCTGATAAGATTTAACCAAGAATTATTCTAAGCTTTAGCCGCGTCGGTACTACTGTATGGTAACACTTGGACTTTAACGAAGCACTTAGAGAAAAAGAAAGATGGGATCTACAAAAAGGATGTTATATGCTGTATTGAACAAAATATGAAAGCAGTACCCACAAAAAAGCATCTCTTTGGCCACTTACCTCCTATCTCACAAACCATCCAAGTAAGACGAATAAGACACACTGGACATTGCTGGAGACGCAAGGACAAACTCATGTGCCGTTGCCCTATGGACACCTACACATGGACACACCAGTGTAGATCAACCAGCAAAAATTTAATGTCAGACCCAGGACATCGCTCTTTTTGGGTGAGAATGGGGAACTAACACTTCCAACAGGGTGGTATTTTTAATTTGATGTAAGGTTTTGTTTCAAATTTTCTGGTACATATGTTAGATAGCATGGTGCGTTTGAAGGAAGAAATCGCCAAAACGGCCACAAATGAAGAAGAAAAAAGTGGTCTTTCACCAAGACAATGCACCGTGTCACAAGTCGACCGCAACGATGGCAAAGCTACAGGAATTGTACTTCGAATTGTTTCCGCACCCACCCTATTCCCCAGATCTGGCCACAGCGACTACTGGCCTTTTTGCAGACCCCCCCCCCAAAAAAAATGCTCCAGGGAAAGAGAGTTGGCTCCAATGATGAAGTGATATCGGAAACTGTAGCGTATTTTAAGGTCAAAGACTAATTGTTCTACTAAAAGGGCATCGAATTGTTAGAGAAGCATTGGAATCAGTGTATCATCCTAGAAGGAGACTATGTTGATGAATAAAGTCGAATTTTGCCCGAAAGTTGTAGTTTTATTAGTTAGGCCCAGGACTTATTGAGTGATATGTTAAAGAAAGCAGGTTATGGTTTTAAGCCTGGTGTTATAGGGGCTTCTGGTAGGTAAAGGGTTGATTATATTGTTATTATTTTAGCTTTTGCCGTAATTAAGAAACACAAGTAATAGTCGATGAACATTTAATTCCTATGTGAGGTTCAGCAGTTAATATCATTGACAGATCTGTTGATCAATCCATTCTTTGTGTAACGTTTTTTGCTTTATGCCAAACAAATGCCTTATATAATTCAATAATAAATAATAATAATAATAATAATAATAATAATAATAATATAGTGAAATAGCATCAGCTAACGCTAATGTGAAAAACGCAAAAGAAGTGAAAATAATAATAATAAAAGCAAAAATATATAGGACACAACAAAATAGCAAGGGTAAAATGTGTGGGGGAAAAGAAAAAAAACAGTCAATCACATAATAATCGAATGCAAAGCAAAGAGAGTGCAAGACTCGGCACGACTGGGTGGGAAAGGCGATTCACTGGGAATTGTGCAAGAAATTCAATTATCACCATTTAACTAAATGTATATGCACAAACCGGAATCTGTCCTGGAGAATGAGATGCACAAAATTCTCTGGGACTTTGAGGTACAGACGGATCACCTAATTCCAGCCAGGTGACCAGACAGATACTTTGACCTTATCAGAGAACTGGGGAAAGTTTGGAACATGAAGGTGAAGGTCGTACCAATTACAACTATTGCCCTTGGAAGAATCCCCGAAGCTTTGGAAAAGGATTTGGATGAATTGAAAATCAGAAGAAGAATCGAGACCATCCAAACTACAGCACTGTCGGGATCGGCTAGAAGATTCCTGGAGACCTGAGGAGACTTGCAGTCACTCAGCCTCCAGTGAACCACCAGCTACAGCAGGTGTGAAAAACTAATAATAATAATAATAACAATAATAATAATAATAATAGAGAACTTTTAAACTTGTGGACGTTGCAGTTCCAGCAGATCACAGGGTGAAGATGAAGGAAAACGAAAAAATGGACAAATACCTTCACCTTGCCAGAGAATTGAAAAAGCTGTGGAATATGAGGGTCAAAGTGATACCAATTGTAGTTGGTGCACTTGGAAAATAGACTGGGGGATCTGGAAATCAGAGGAAGAATTGAGACCATCCAGACAACTGCATTGCTACAATCTGCCAGAATACTCAGAAGACTCCTGGAGACCTGAGGAGACTTGTTGTCATTCAGACTCCAATGAAATACCATCAGCTAACGCTGATGAGGAAAACTCAGTAGGAGTGAAATAATAATAATAATAATAATAATAATAATAATAATAATAATAATAATACTTAGCAAAAATAGACCCAACATAACAGTAAATTTAGGATGTGTGGAGACGAAGACAAGACGTTTAAACAGGTAATAAGTGACTAGCACAATGAGAATACACGACTGGGTTGAAAAGGAGATCCACTGGGAATTGTGCAAGAAAATTAAATTTTGACCATACAACATAATGGTATATTCATAAACCAGAATCCGTTCATGAGAATGAAACGCATAAAATTCGATGGGACTTCGAGATACAGATCGATCACCTTTTCTCAGCCAGAACACTAGGCCTAGTATTGATTAAAAAGCAAAAGAGAACTTATCAACTGGTGGATTCTGCAGCCACAGCTAATCACTGCGTGAAGATGAAAGAAAACGAAAACATAGACAAGTACTAGGACCTTGCCAGAGAATTGAAAAAAAAAACTGTGGAATATGAGGGTAAAAGTGATACGAATTGTAGTTGATTCCCTTAGAACGGTTCTCACGAGTTTGGAAAATAGACTAGAGGAAATGGAAATCAGAGGAAATATTGAGGCAATCGAGACAATAACATTGATATGATTGGTTAGCAGAATCCTGTAGACCTAAGGAGATTTTTGTCACTTACGCAAAAGTGGAAAACCACCAGCTAACGCCGGTGTTAAAAAATGGCGAGGTTGAAATAATAATAATAATAATAATAATAATAATAATAATAATAATAATAATATCTGTTCTTGAGAATGAAACATAAATTCTCTGGACTTTTTTTCCTAGACCTAGTATTGATTACCAAAAAAAAAAAAAAAAAAAAAAGAAAACAAGAGAACTTGTCATCTTATAGATTTTGCAGTTGCAGCAGATCACAGGGTGAAGATGAAGAGAAACGAAAAGATAGCCAAATACCTGGACCTTGCCAGAGAATTAGGAAATCTGCGGAATATGAGGGTGAAAGTAATACCAATTGTAGTTGCTGTTCTAGAATCAGTTCCAATCTTGAAAAAAAGGCTGGAGGAAGTGATAATCAGAGGAGGAATTGAGACCATCCATACAACTGCATTACTGCAATCGTCTAGAATACTCATAAGAGTCGAGTCCTGAGGAGATTTGTTGTCTCTCAGAATCCAGCGAAAGATCATCAGCTAAATATGGTGTAAAAAAATCACATGAGTGAACACAATAAAACGGATCATATAATCCTGACCAAAAAAACAACTATGGGTTAAATACTACCACTACTGTTCTTCTATAAGGATGGCTTTGGCATTAAATAACCCATGAAGGTTGATATGCCATTAAACAAAGAAACCAAACCAAACCAAACCTAACCCAAAACCAGAGCTAGAGTTAATTAACAAGAAAGAAAAAAAGAACTTCTTATCGAGCGGATTTTGTCGTTCCGATAGTCCATAGAGTAAAAATGAATGAAGGCGAAAAGATAAACAGACCTTGTCAAAAACTATTTATCCCCCCCCCCCAAAAAAAAAAAAAAAATTAAAAAGCAAAACTGAGATTATGAGTGTGAACCTGATATAATTTGTAGATTGTGCCCCTGGAACGGTACCCAAAGGTTTGTATATAAAAAGAAAAAGAAAAAAAAAGAATGGAGGAATTGGAAATTAGAGGAACCATCGAGTATCTCCAGATAACACTATTGTTAAGATCAGCTAGAATATTCAGAGGACTCCTGGATAATTGAAAATACTTGATGTCACTCAGTCTCCAGTGAAAGACCACCAGAAAACGCTGGCGTGAAAAACTCGCAAGGAGTCAAATAATTTTTTTTAAATATAAGTTTTTGAACTTAGTTTCTTCACCGTTACTCTCTTTACGTGCTATTACTCTATAAGTCCTATACTATAACTGACTATTTATGGGTAAAGTGAAATCTTTTAGACTCAAAAGCGGCTTAACTGTGAGAACTGTGGGTTATGAGTTAAATAAATTAAAACTATCAATTTCATCAAAGCATCGTTCGGCTTCTTTAGGAATACAAGAAATAATTTTCTTTTTCTTCATTTGTTTTTTATTCTAGTTACCTATAAATAAGTAGATTCGGCACAGTGGCCTATTGTCGGTTTCAGCCGCACAGCAAGGGAGTCCAGCCCCCTTTCGCAAGAGCTTGACCACGGAGATTGTTTTTCTTAGATGGAGCTGCGCATCTACCATCAGCTCCTTGCTTTACCGCAAAGCTGTGATAATCGTGAGTTGAGTTGGCGAAAAGCGATATCAAACCCAGAACCTTGCGATACCCAGCCGAAAGCTCTAACGACTGAGCTAAACCTCCCCAATAAATAGGTTTACTAAAAATTCTTAATTACAGTGTATTCATAAGATTGTTATTTTTTTCTTTTTAATTTTCATCACTACCTTCTTTACCCATTCTCTGATTATTTACAGAGGTATATATTAATGGTACAATGGTTCACAAAGTAACCTTGACAATCAATGAGTACTTTCTCAGTAGTAAATTGGGTCAAGTTACCCATTGCTTCGGTGTACTGATATCGGTCCTTACTAAGTGGCTCATTCATCTAGCTTTGTGCAAAATTACAGTAGGTTTTATTCATTAGATTGTTTTTTTTTCTTTTTAATTTTCATCACTACCTTCTCGATCGGTAGAGCGTTCGGCTAGCAAACACAATGTTCCTAATTCGATACCGGCCCTCACCAACTCAGCATATGAGTAGCACAGTGATCTGTGTGGTAAAGCAAGGAGCTGGTGGTAGGTGTGGCGTTCCACCTCAGATGCAAAAACAATCTCCTTGTCTAGCGCTGGTGAAAAGGGGATAGCCTCCCTCGCTGATTGGCTGATACCGACATTAGGCCATCCCGACGATTTTACTTACTATATCAATGGTAAAATGGTTCGCAAAGTAACCTTGACAACCAATGAGTACTTTTTCAGCAGTAAATTGGGTCAAGTTACCCATTGCTCCAGTGTACTGATATCGGTCCTCACTAAGTGGCTCATTTATCTGGCTTTGTGCAAAATTAGAGTACGCTAAGTTTTAGGGTATCTTGGTGTCGTGTAATGGTTAACAAGCTTGTCTCGCAGATCAATTAGGACCGAGTAGGGAAATCGATCATTACAGGACATCTCTGTTTGGTTTATTTTACGGCATATTAACCTCGATGGGTCATTTAATGCCGACTAATTTTTGAAATATATTCATTCTTAATGCATACTCAATATTTTTTATAAACACATTTTTCTATTTAACCCATAGATCGGACCCTAACAGGTACTACCACTCCGGATCAGAGTGGACCAGGGGGGCAATGGTGATGAAGAGGTGCTCCACATTCTCCAGACCTCCAGAAATGGAATCTCACAATCAGATGGAGTTTAACGTCATTCCAAATACATGAAGACCCTCATTAAGTGTCTAAGTCAAGTGTTGCATGTCATGGACTGCCCATCCATCAGGATTCCGTCCTTAAGCATCGCGGCTGGATTCCTTGTAGCAAATCAGATACACTTCGCGTGGTTTTGAGAAATAGGATTGTAGGCCCTTTCAAGAAGGTACCCTAAAAATTCTGGCCCTGTACCACAGTTAAGCCAACTTGAGCACCACGTGATAGTGAGCTGTGCTAATAAACTATTGTTAGAAATTTCGTTTATCAGTGGATGCTCAGTGGTTCGTGACTTATGCCAAACTTAGGAAATGGCATCTTCAGGAGACAAGTTACCTGTGAATTTGAAGGTGCCATCTTTCAAGTGATCAGTGGTTTGAGACGTTCTAAATTAATCTTTATCCAGTTATGTAAGAGAGAT
>CM042144.1:26210182-26227682 GCA_023376005.1 Doryteuthis pealeii
TTAATACAATCTCCCTAGTCTATCGCAAGCGAAAAGGGGATATACTCCCTCGCAATTCGGCTGATACCGACAATAGGCCACTACACAGACTTTAATTTACTTTGGGGCTGGTTAGTTCAGTCGGTAGAGCATTCCCCAAGGAATCTCAAGGTTCCAGGTTTGATACCGACGCGTGAGTAGTACAGCGTTTGAGTAGTTCAGCTGGGGTATTCTGACCTGTGGGGTAAAGCATTTGGGAACAGAAAATAGGTATGACACTCCACCTCAACTAAAACAATCTCCCTGGTTTAGCGGTAGCGACAAGGGGATAGATTCCCTCACTGTTTGGTTGATGCTGACAATATGCCAATTCGCCCGACTTAGTTACTTACAGAGCAAAGATAGTTTGGCTGTACTATAGTCTTTCTTCTCCATCCCAAATTTAATTATGATGAAAAGTAATTAGCACGATCATCTCATCTACTTAAATTACTGACAACAAGCGTAACCATGACAATGACAACAGCACCAACTATATTAATTATGATGATTTAACTCTAATACTGTTTAGCTCAATCGGTAGAGGAAGTGCAGGTTTTGTGAGTTCGATACTCGCACGGGCCAAACTCAGCGCATGATGGTATATATATATATATATATATATATATATATATTCCCAACCCTATTGCCCTTATGGCAAGCCAAACCCCTTTTTATCATATGGGTTCTAGAAGGCGGTGGCTGCGGGTCTACATGTCCTGGGTATGACGTTAAACTCTATCTGATGGTGAGGTTCCAGTTTTGGAGGTTTGGGGAATGTGGAGCACCCCTTCATCACCATTGCTCCCGGGTCCACTCTGACCCGGAGTGGTAGTACCTGTTAGGTCCCATCTATGGTTTAAATAAAAAAATGTATTTATAAAAAAATTGTATTATCCATTAAGAATTGATTTATTTCAAAACTTTATCGGCATTAAATGACCCACTGAGGTTGATATGCCGTAAAACAAAACAAACCAAACCAATATATATATATATATATATATATATATATATATATATATATATATATATTAGATATTACATATTATGGATTTAATATGTCATTACTATTAGTTTCATGCTTACTGCAATCATCAGCCGAGACTGACAAAATGTTAAGATTTTGATATTTAAAAAAACGGTGGTTTTTCTAGCGTTTACATAAACGTGAAGCGTGTTCACGCGATGGAATGATATTCCGCTAAACTGTGGCTTGTCTTTTTGTCTCTTTGTTAGTATCGTCTGATGATGCAGTAAGCATGAAACTAATAGCAACGAGATATTAAATCCATAATATCTAATATTTGATTGTAAAACTGCTCTGCTTTTTAGCATTGAGCACCTTTATATGCTAATACTTTTCTCATTCATTCTCTATTCATGCTATATATATATATATATATATATATATATATATATATATATCAATCCTTTTTGGTTCATTTAATACCGAATCAAGCCCTTACATTATCCGCTGTCGCCCAATTAAGTATTGAACAAGCCCATTACTGTTTAATTTCGGTAATCTAGCAACTCAGCTCATGAATAGCACAACTTGGGTAATGGGATCTCTGTTGAAAAATATTTGGGAACTGACGGTAGGTGCTGCACCCCCTCACTCCCCGGTCTAGCGCAACCAAAAAGGGAATCTTATAAATCAACTATACTGCTACGACTATTCCTAATCATATTCATACCATAACTATTATATTATTATTATTATTATTATTATTATTATTATTATTATTTGCAGGTTTTTCATACCAGCGTCTGCTAGTGGTCTAAGCGACAGTATGTCTCGGGTCTCCCGGACTCTTAAGTATTCTAGCCGATCTAAACAATGCTGTTGTCTGAATGATCTCGATTCTTCCTCTAAGGCCTAGGGACTATTTCTAGGGTACCAACTACAACCGTTACTCACTGTTTTTGTTAGTTCTCTGGTTTAGGTCTAAGTATTTATCTATCTTTTGGCTTTATTTCATTTTCATTCTCTGGTCCACCGGAATTTAAAAATCCATTGATGTCAAGTTTTGTTTAATAGTTGACTCTAGGTCTGGTCTTTTGACTGGGATTAGGTTATCCGTCTGTATCTATAAGAATCTTATGCGTTTTATTTTCTAGGATGGATTCTGGTTTATACATATACAATTTGGTAGTAGGTTCTGTTGTATTTTATCAATTTTTGTTTTGACATGATTTGTCCTTAAGTTTATTATTTTTATGCAAGTTTTTCACTGTGGGTTTTCACTGGAACTTGAGTGACAGCAAGTTGGCTTAGGTCTCCATTACTCTTCTGAATATCGTAGCTGATCTTAACAATACTGTAATTTGGATGGTCTCAATTCTTCTTCTGATTTCTAATTCCTCCAAAACATTTTCCAAATCATTGGAGACCTTATAACTGGCACCAACTACAATTGATACCAAATTCATCCTCACATTCCACAGTTTTTTCAGTTCTCTGACAAAGTCCAAGTATTTGATTATCTTTTTATTTTCATTTATTTTCAATCTGTGGTCTACCGGGACGGCAAAATCCACTAGACTACAAGTTCTCTTGTTAATAAACACCAGGTCTGGTCGTTTATTATTATTATTATTATTATTATTATTATTATTATTATTATTATTATTATTATTATTATTATTATTATCACCCCAGTTAAGTTTTTCACATCAGAGTTAGCTGATGGTATTTCACTGAAGGCTGAGTGACAAAAAGTCTCCCCAGGTCTCATTTACTGTTTTGTTGCATCTTATCAATTTTTGCTTTGATATAATTTGTTCTTATGGCATTATTTTGTGCAGCAATTATTAGTGATTCAGTTTCTCTCTTGAGGTTTCCTCTTAACCATTTCCAAGTTTCTTTTATGTGCAACCTATCCGATTCGTTGTTTGAAGTGCCCATATAATTGTTTTTCTTCCCATCTGCCTAAGTATCTGTAACTTTCTTTTACTGCAAGTTATTTTATAGTGTCCTGATTTGGTAGTTGTATTCCGTCCATTAATTTTCTTTCCCCCTTTTTTATTACTAGCATAGCAAATTTTTTGATTCCGAATTCCATACCTATATCTTGGTTATATATTCTGATGGTTTGTACCATGGTTTCCATTTTTTGCAACATTTTTTATGTCATCCATGTACATAAGGTGGTTTATCTTTTTTTCTGAGAGTTAGTGAGTATATGATTGAGTGGCATCATTGCTATAATAAATAGTAGTGGTGATAGCGAGTCTCTTATCTCTTTAGATTTTTACTTTTGTCAGAGATTATCCTCCTGCTTTTAATTGGACTCTCCAGTTTTCCATGGCTTTTTTGATAAAGTTCATGATGTTGTTGGATATTTTGTACATTTATAAAAATTCTAAAATTCAAGTATGTGGGCCCATGTCATAAGCTTTTCTGTAGTCAATACTTGCCATTGCAATATTTTCCCGCCTATTTTTAACTTCTTTAAGGATGTGTTGATCTATATGAATTAAGTCATGGGCTCCTCTTTTTCCCTTTATGTATCCTTTCTGTTCTTCTGGAAAAAGCTTACGCCAATTAAGTGAAAAGTATATTTCTTCTTTCATTACCGTTGTCAATATTTTCCACATCATGGGCAGACAAGTTATGGGTCTATAATTGCTAGGGATATTTCCTTTTTGTGGGTCTTTCTGGATTATTATTATTATTATTATTATTATTATTATTATTCAACTAGCAGGACCTGTGTATGTAACAGTATGATAATTTATTACAACGTTTGATATATTTACTTATGAGCTATTGCAAATAATTCAATGTATAAGAAGTATATTAATTTTGATGTAACACTCTCTCACTCTTTTTTCTTTCTTTCTTTCCTTTCATCATGTTCAATTGAAACAGATTAGCGTTATTGCTTCCGTGCGCTAGCCCCTTCTCTTCTTCTTTCTTTCTTTCTTTCTTTCTTTCTTTCTTTCTTTCTTTTCTTTCTTTAAAAACGGAATGCTCCATTTAGCTGATAAGAAATCAGTATTCAGCGATTACGCAACACCAGATGTTTAAGGATGGAATCCTGGTGGAAGAGCTGTCCATGACATGCAACACTCTTCTTTGGCCCTTACTTAAGCTCGGCGGGCTCTCGAAGTGTCCCATCTGATCAATCGGCTGGTCACGTCAAGCACCTATATTATTGTCTCGGCCCTATTGCCCTTATGGCAAGTTCCAACTCTTTGTATCATATATTTGCTAGAAGGCGGTCTTCATGTCCTGGGTATGACGTTAAACTCTAACTGATGGTGAGGTTCCAGCTTTGGAGGTTTGGGGAATGTGGAGCACCCCTTCATCCCCATTAATCACAGGTCCACTCTGAACAGGAGTGGGACTACCTGTGATGGTCCCATGTATGGGTTAAATAGAAAATATATGTTTACAAAAGAAAATTGAGTTAAAAAATTGTCTTCCAAATATCACTAGAAACCTTTCAAAACTTCACCGACATTAAATGACCAACCGTGGTTGATATGCTGTAAAACAAAACAAATTAATAGATTTCCCTAAAGTGTGAGGAACAGCATATTCCCTCAGATCACCTGAACTGTTTTAAGTATTCTAAGTGATTTGATTTGAATAATATCGTTTCTTAATTTGATATCCAATTAGTTTTTTTTTTAGAAAATTTTCTTTTTCAGGTTTTGGGGACCATTCCGAGGATACCGACTACACTTCACTTTTATGTTCCACAGTTTTCTTTTAGCTCTCTGGCAAAGTTCAAGTATTTATCAATCTTTCCTCTTTCTTACATTTTCACTTTGAGATTCGCCGGAAAGAGAAAATGAACTAGATTTTTTTTCTAGTTGAATTAATTTTTTAATTCTCTGGAAAGGTCCAGATAATTATCGAGTTTCTGGTTGTCGTTTTTTCTCAGAAATTCAGAGAAATATTTGAAGGTGACATGCAGTGAAAGTCGTGAAACTTGTGCGTGAGATATTTTAAGTAGAAAGAAGCTACACAAACCCCAGGCCACTATCTTGGCAGTCCCGCAGTTAGTCCAGTGGCAGGGGAAAGTCCGAAACGAGTGGGCTGCCGAGCTGCTGCAGGGTGCTGTCTAAGAGAGTATTGAGTCACTTCACGAAGGGCAAGTCTCCTGGAAACCCCAGCGCTTGCACTCAAGTTCCAGGTTGTGTTGGGGATTTATGTGAGTAGTAAGTACCCTAATCCTACTACTATCGGTCGATGTGCTCATCCGCCTTTTAACAGCTCATGTTTTTAGTGATGCCGGGTAACTACACACCCACCGACCTCACCAGACAAGCCGAGGCATGCCTGATAGGAGTGCCAGTTTAGTCATCAGCAGATCGACCATGGAAAAGGGAGTACTAATTTACATGACATCAGTAGCAGGTAAAAAAGAAAACCTGACCTCACGCACAGAGAAATAGTATCCCGATAGACTGTTTGAAAAAAATTGCGAAGAAGGTTGAAAACGATTCTTCCTCAGGCATTACCAATCACCATCGAAGACCAACGATTGACACAATTTTCTGGAGAATCTTATTCCTCTGCAAAGGTGCACTTCTGCAAACCCAGCTGACAGGTCGGACAAATCTCTGTTGGGCTAGGAAAAAGATATAAAGATAGTAATAGTGATATTGGTGGCATAACTAGTTAGTTTCTAATTAAATGATAGGGTTAATGATAAAATAACAAAAGTGGAGTATTAATAAATAAGATATCATTAATGGCTCTTCTGGTTAGGATTAGAGTGTTGTATGTGTACGTTCTGTTCTGGTAAGAAAGAGTCTCTCTCATCTTTAAGATAACTAGTAAATATATGCACCCACCGGGTGCAAGTATTTAAGTTTTAATGTAATAAAATATTATATTAAATGATAAAGGCTAATGAAGCCAAATAAGAATGCAGATAAAAAGATTTGAAACAATAATTTGACCGTATAATCGGAAAATAGAACAACCGATATCTGCTTGAATGGCAACTTGAATAGGAACATTTACTAGTTGATACGATCAATTAATTTGCGTATGAATTGATATATGAATAAATGTGATTCAAATTATAAAAAAATGATAATAATAATGATTGTTTCTTCCCTTATTGGTTTTGAAAAAAAATACATCGCTAATTCTGGAGCAGCGAAGAACACATCCGATTCATTTGATTGTCAGCGTTCATATCATATGCAGAACTTTCATCTGGTAAAAGACAGATTGGTCGTCCTCAGCAGGATGTCAACAAGAAGGATATCAGGAGCTTTGGCATTAACCATTCCAGCTAGGAGAATTTGGCTCAGGACCGCCCTCGGTGGCGGCAGGCTATCCGCATCGGACTGTTTATGTCTGAAATCACCCTGGCCCAACATCATAAAGCCAAGAGGTCCACAAGAAAGCGGCGTAAACAAAGCACTGGCGGAACGACATCTTCAGGGACAGTTTTCCTATGCTACATCTGTGGTCAAGAATGTTTTTCGAACATTGGATTTCACAGTCACAGGAAACGCTGTAACTTCAGAGGCACAAGAACTATATAGTCTTCCTAGACTGCAATGCCAATGATGATGACGATCAATTATCACGAATAGATTTGATCTTCACGATTGAATGATCGAGTTTTATTACAAATCCAACTGAATTTTAATCATTACCATTATTTCACTCCTCGCAAGTTTTTCCCACCAGATGGTTTTTCACTGGTTTTTGAGTGGCAACAAGTCTGTTCAATTGTTCATGACTCTTCTGAGTATTCTAGCCGATTTGTTGTCTGGATGGTCTCGATTCTTCCTCTGATTTCTGATGCCTCTTGTCTGTTTTCTAAACTCTTGGGGACCATTCCAAGGGCACAAAATACAACTGTTATCACTTTCTCCCTCATATTCCATAGTTTTTTAATTCTCTAGCAAGGTCATGGTATTTGTTTATCGTCTTGTTTTCTTTCACCTTCACTCTATGATCTGATTCAAAATCTACCAGTCGACAAGTTCTCTTTTTCTTGTTAATCAATACTAAGTTTGGTCTTTTGGATGGAATGTGGATCCGTCTGTGTGAGAACGTCCCTTAAGAGCTTCTCCAGCAATGTCCAGTATGCCTTGTAAATCTTACAATGGTGCGTTTGATAGAGGGCAAGTGTCCGTACAGCTGTTTGCTGATGGGGTGCTACTTCCATGATTAGTTCCAAACAGCACGCAGTATCCATGCAAAAAAAATTTGAAATTACCTCACACACATACACAAAAGACATACACACACACATACACACACACACATACACACACATACACACACAAAAGCACACACGCACATTCGCACGTGTGCATATATACGTCAGTAAATTATAGTGTTCAATTCAGAACTATATACAGACATATCAAGAAACCTTGGATGTGTGCAATCAAGTAGGGAGCTGATGGTAGGTAGGTGTGGCGTACCACCTCAGACATAAATGATATCCCTGGTCTAGCACTATTGAAAAGTGGATATACTCCCTTGCTGTCCAGCTGATACCGACAATAGGTTAACCCGCCGACTTTTACTTTACAACTGTTGAAATTAATGGGAGTTTGTGTTTATCATTTCCTCAAACACGGTATAAACATAAATATTAAAAGAATAAACTTGAAAACAATGATAGTTTTTAAAAAAAATATTAGACACAACGGAAATACTCAAAGAGCAAACAATTAACAAAGAATTTAAGATATACCCTAAACTAAAATTTAGGGAACCGTCAAAATTAAAAAGTAAGAAATGGGCTGTAAATATTTACCCAACCCGTGCAATCTGCCGACTTTAGTCACTTGTATAATAATTACATGTACACATATACACACACAAAAGGGGGCAGCATGACAACACACAAACACAAACACAAACAAACACACACACACACACACACATACGCATACACATACACACATGCATACACATACACACACATGGTTTGTGTGATAAGGGGTAAGTATCCATACAGCTGTTTTCTTGTGAGGTGCGACTTCCAAGATTTGTTCCAGACAGCACGCAGCATTCAAGCTAAAAGAAAGAGCATAAATGATGTCAGAACAACACACACACACACACACACAAACCGCCCTGTCGACTGAACCTCTGCAGAGGGGAAAGACTCCCTCAAATGGGGCCACCCGTTGGACGTGGGTAGCGACCCGTGATGCTTGAGGACGGTATCCTGGTGGATGAGCTGTCTATGACATGCAACACTCCACATTTACCCTTACTTAGGCTCGACAGGCGGTCGGAGAGGCCCCCTCCAATCAATCGTCTAGTCACGTCAAGCCCTAGCACCTATATGATCACCCCGGCCCTATTGCCCTTATGGAAAGTCCATCCCCTTTTTATCATATGGGTACTAGAAGGCGGTAACTGAGGGTCTTCATGTCCTGGGAATAACGTTAAACTCTATCTGATGGTGAGGTTACAGTTTTGGAGGTTTAGGGAATGTGGAGCATCACTTCATCACCATTGCTCCCGGGTCCACTTTGACTCGAAGTGGTAGTACCTGTTAGGGTCCCATCTATGGGTTAAATAGAAAAATGTATTTATAAAAAAATTGTGTATCCAGTAAGAATTAATTTATTTCAAAACTTTATCGTCATTAAATGACCCACTGAGGTTGATATGCCGTAAAACAAACCAAATCAAACACACACACACACACACACACACACAGACATATATATATATATATATATATTATATATATATATATATATATATATATAATATATATATACGCCCAAATATATTCGAAACAAAAACACTCACATCCATGTAATTCAATCAAAGAATCTGTCACATTATCTATCTATCTATCTATCTATCTATCTATCAGTTTAATGTCACACGTTTATTTAATAACCCATCTGAACCTTTTCATTGCCTTAATCTGTCAACAGCACGGTCTCTGTCTATGTTTCACACTCTTACTTACTCACTAAATCTATCAATATTTAAAAGTACACATTTATTAACCCCTCCGCACGAGTACAATCTGACACAAGGTCGATATCCAAAAGGAGTTTAACAGGTTCGAATTTTTCCTTCTCCTAGACTGGTTACCAATGTCTTACTATTTACCTATAGCTGGAGGGAGAATGATTGGATTCATGCCTTTCTCAAGGTTATGTGAAATGCTCTATGATTTGAACTTAATTCGGCGTGCCCATATACAACGGAAATAAGTTCTACACAATATACACCTCCTTAATATTTAAGGTATAACTGTGTCATGCTACACACTTATTAATAAACTTTGATTTCTCTGTGTCTGTCTGTCTGTCTATCTGTATGTCTCTGTCAATCTCTCTCTCTCCCCTCTCTCTCTCTCAATATATATATATATATATATATATATATATATATATATATATATATATTATATATAAAGATAAATCTAATGAGTCAGATAAACCAACTAAGGGCTAAGATCTGAAAAGTGGAGTCAGATCTTAGCCCTGAAGAGCACTAAGCAAAACTTTTAGTAGGTTTATCTGACTCATTAGATTTATCTTTACTATTATTCTACTTAGTATTGAGCACTTTTTACTTATTAGCTTTAGTTTCCTGGCGGTTTTGTATAATATATATATATATATATAATATATATATATATATATATATATATATATATATATAGTTTTTTTCTCTGGCCAAATATTGTACCAATAGATTATTTTTGGTTGGTACGATTATCTTGGTCTTTTCCTTTTTTTCCCCCAATTTTTTTTTCTCCCGGGTGATGTTTGGTAGTATATTTTTTACAATCAAACTATTTGCTGTTTTTTTTCTCACCGCGAGGATTTACCAACAAGTTTGGTATATATATATATATATATATATATATATATATATATATATATATATCAAACCCTCCGCACGAGTAAGATGTGACACAAGGTCAATTTCTTAAGTAGAGTTGAATTCAGAGTTTTTTCTCTCCTAGACTGGTAATTTAGCCAAGTTTAAAGAGCCCAATTCGCCCTATTTAACTCTAGCTGGAGGGAGAGTAGGTGAATGCATACATTCCCCAAGGGTATTAGCGCTATGTGAAATGCAAACAGCTTCGTCCAGTATTTGAATTTGCCTCGACGCGTCCATTTCCTACGACTCTATTACACCACGTACCTCATTCACACACACACGCACACACACACGCGCGCGCGCGCACAGACACACACACACACACACACACACACACACACACACACATATATATATATATATATATATATATATATATATATTAATATAGTTATCTAAATCCCTCTTTCTACGTACACATATATATATATATATATATATATATATATACTTGAATGTTATTAACATAAACGTATCAAATCTCGCTCGTACCTAAAATATTAACTTTCGAATTAAAACAAAAAATCGACTGTGACAGCTCGTAACTCGGAAAACTCGTAAGTTGGGGCAGTCGTAAGAGAATGTGACACTATATACATATATATACATATATATACATATATGTGTATGTGTGTGTGTGCGTGCTCACGCGCACGTGTGTGCGTTTGTGTGTGTGTATGTGTTTGTGTGATTCAAACGCACACACACACACACACACACACACACACACACACACATATATATATTATATATATATATATATATATATATATATATTTCCGCCAAACATTATGTATATAGGTGGCAAGAATGGCACGTACACTTTAATAAAAACTGCATATGTCACGGTTTGAGTTGTTTAAGCATATCAGTCTGCATCCTAGACTCCATTTTGATGTGATGAAGCAAGAGTTTAGGGCAAGTAGGAAGATTTGGATAACTTTAGATAAAGACTAAATTGATATGGTAATATGACAAGGTCAGAGCATTTCCGAAACAGCACGACTTGTAACGTGCTCACGTTCAATTGTAGTGAATATTTATCAATTGTCAGACCAGTGGAAAATTACGAACCGTCGACAAAGCATTATTCATTTCTTATTTATTTGTTTATTCTGCTTCCTTGGGCAACTCCCGCGTTCTTCTATTGTATGTTTGTTTTGTTTCATGGCATATCAACCCCGCTGGGTCATTTGATGTCAGCAAAGCATTGAAAGATTTGTAGCGATAGTTTGAAAGAACATTTTTTAAAACTCAATTTAAAAAAAATAGATTTTCTATTTAACCCATAAATGGGACCCTAACTCCGGGTCAAAGTGGACCTGAGAGTAATGGTGATAAAGGGGTGCTCCACATTCCTCAGACCTCCAGAACTGGAACCTCACCATCAGTTAGAGTTTAAGATCATAACCAGAACATAAAAACCCCTAGCCACCGCCTTCTAGCACCCATATGATAAAAAGGGTTAGGGGTTGCCATAAGAGCAATTGAGACGGGACAATCATATAGGTGCTAGGGCTTGATGTGACCAACCGATTGATCGGAAGGGGCCTCTTTGACCACCCATCTGGTTGAAATGCCGTAAAACAAAACAACAAACAATAAAGCTGGTGCAGAAGAGATGGATTCACGTCTTTTTCAATAGCATCAGCAAAATGTGAAACACAAACTGTCGGAGGGTAAAAGACTCATGTGAACTCATTGACAAACGTGTCTTCCTTATATTCGCGAGTAACCAGCTCACTTATATTCTATTTTGATACGAACAGTCCTTCATGTTAATAGATGATAGTTGCATCTTTTAACAAAATAATGAACCCTGCACAGATGAAACATGCATTGGGTTACCATGGTAATGAAACTCATCAGATTCGAATCCACTTGCACATTTATGCAATGTGTTGGACTAACTAGTTAGATCTGCATAACCTTCGCAACAATTAAAAGAAGTGCCTGCTTGATAAGTCAACCGGTATAGCAGCAAAAAACTCTAAATTAAAACCTAGTAAATCCCGCTTAAGAAATTTACTAGGCGCTAATACTCTTGGCAAAGGTACAAATCCAACTATTCTCCCTCCAGTTATGGGTAAATGGTAAGTTAGACTAGACTAATTAATTTTTGTATGGTAACCCGTTTAGGTAAAGTAAAACTTTAAATTAAAACATGTTGAACTCCACCTAAAAATGACCTAGTGTCACATCCTGCTTGTGTAGGGAGGTTGAGTAAACACACAACACATACACACAAACACACACACACCACACACACACACACAGAGGGAGACAGAGAGAGAGAGAGAGAGAGAAGAGAGAGAGAGAGAGAGAGAGAGAGAGGGGGGGGGCTGAACAAAATAATGGAAACACTTGGAAATTTCAAATAAATTTATTTTAATAAATGGTGTAGGATCGCCTTTGTTCAGCTTCCTTCTTACAGTTTTTGATGAAACTGGGTTCTCAAGATGGTTATTAAGCTCTGATGTAATTTTCGGAGTTGTATTCTAGTGATCCTTCCTAACAATCCGACGGTCCTATCAGACAGCTTTTGCTTTCTTCCAAAGTCTTTCTCAAATGCTGTCATTACTTTCGAGACTATACTACCACTAACTCGAAACAAAAACTGGAACACAAACACATGACCCCTGATGATGGCATATCGAAGTGCCGAAAGTACTTGGGATAAAAACTTTGGTGGACTAATCCACGGATTCCAACCAAATGTAAAAAAGCTTGAACAGATCTTTAATAAAATTTTTAAGCTGGAGACGTCTCTTTTGTTTAATTTGACATGTATAAATGAAAGGATGCTGCCGAAACGCACACACACACACAACACACACACACACACACACACATATATATATATATATATATATATATAATATACGTACCTGTATGTGTGTGTATTTCAGCTGTGTATTTTATGAGTGTGTGCGTGAGTGTGTTGTAAGGACTATTAGTCTGTATCTACCCAACCCCTCTGCCATGAGAAGGATGCAATATGGTTATTTTCGTATTTAATAATGTACGTTTCTACGCATTCAAATTTCATCCGTAAGCCGTTTTTTTTAAAAGAAACTAATGCTTAGATTTCTAAGGCTTAAATAACCAGCCAGCAAATTCTGGGTTTAAGGTTACGTCCAAAACCCAATCGGTTTGTCAACTGCGTAGTGGCAACAATTAATAAACTGTTTAGTGATGTGTGTTCGCCAGGGCCTGGCTAAAAGCAGAAATCAAATCAAATCCCTGCTTCACAAATTCTCTTGACCTAAAATAGTTTGCAATATGTACTGGGAATTTGTTTCACTGTACTATATAAATGCATTGAAAATAATTTTACTATATAAATGCATTGGAAATGAAGTTACTATAGGAAAGCATTGGAAATAATTTTACTATATAAATGCATTGGAAACGAAGTTACTATAGGAAAGCATTGGAAATAATTGTACTATATAAATGCATTGGAAATGATTTTACTATATAAATGCATTGGAAATGATTTTACTATATAAATGCATTGGAAATGATTTTACTATATAAATGCATTGGAAATGATTTTACTATATAAATACATTGGAAATGAAATTACTATAGGAAAGCATTGGAAATAATTTTACTATATAAATGCATTGGAAATAATGTTACTATGTAAATGCATTGGAAAGGAAGTTATTATCGGAAAGCATTGGAAATAATTTTACTATATAAATGAATTGGAAGTGATTTTACTATATAAATGCATTGGAAATAATTTTACTATATAAATGCATTGTAATACACGTATTATTCAATACACGCACACGCGCGCGCACACACACACACACACACACACACACACACACATATATATATATATATATATATATATAAATATATATATATATATTAGCTTTAACATAATTATGGCTGTGGATACATTCATTTATTCTATAAAAATATGCCGGCTTCAAAGGCCTCACATTACAAAGAGGTATGATTGACCACATTTCTACATTTTCTGTCTGATGATTGTGCACACTACATGAAACCTAAAGTAAAGGACTTCTAATACCTGATCTGGTGTAGTAGAAAAGATTTGTTTTAAAGCCTTCCTATTTCCTGTTGTCTTTTTATATTTTACTATATATATATATATATATTATAATATATATATATATATATATATATATATATTATGGAAACCTACCACGCCGACGGCAGTCCGTATCTCTGCCTGTAGTTATACGGTTTATCGTTGCGACTTAAGCTAGGGAGACGGGTTTTATTTGGCGAACCTCGACATCCGAAACCCATCACAAGAGAAACAGCAAATGAATCGGGGAGCGGCCTGGCTCTTGTTGCTGGCACATAAACCAATGCACCTTCCACTCTTGCCACCACACAATTATATATATATATATATATATAATGTGTGTGTGTGTGTGTGTGTGTGTGTGTGTGTGTGTGTGGAGCGAGAGAGAAAAAGAGGGAGGGACAGATGAATCTGATAATATGTATAAAACATATGTGGTTTGTTTACAATCATATATGTTTTTTTTCAAATGGTAACAGCCTGTTCTGTTGTATACCCTTTCTTTTCTTACTTCTATTATTCTTCTGCTCATCTTTGGTATCTTACGTTCTTATTCTAGCGTCTCTTCTAACGTCTTTCTCTGTTCTTGTTGGTTGGTCGTCCCTTAATTCATTTCTTCTTCTAATTCAGTCTTGTTGCCAAGACATTCATCAACCACAAAACCATATTATTTATGTAAGCTTTTATTTACTTAAGTAAACATATTTCTCTAACTAAACATAGCGTATGTATGCAGTGAGCTCCAGCCAAGGCAGATATCCAACCAGGTCCCAGGTGACTTCACGTATTTCGTGGGCTTTCTGTAATATTCCATGGAAAGTCCCACCCGTGATATGAAAAGGGCCATCCCTTCAGAAATTCAGAGAATTGACGATAATCTTATGCAACTGCATAGATTATGTAACAGTTCAATGGAGCTTAGAATACGCTAATTCTTTGACCCCCAAAGCATAAGTGTCCTGTGTAAGACAAATAACTGTATCTATTTGTGCGGTTACAGTTCACTCTGACCCGAAGTGGTAATGTCCTCTTAGGGACCCATCTATGATAATTTGATTATTATAACCTTTGATATGTTTACTTAATAGCTATTGCTAATAGCTCAATATGTAAAAAGTATAATAGTGTTGATTTAACCCTCGCCCACTCTTTCGTAAAAGAGGGGTTGTAAAATGTTTATCGGGTGGTCATGGTAAGCCCAAGCATCGAAATTCATCGGCCCTAGCACCTACATTTATCGGCTGGTCACATCAAGCCCTAGCACCTATCCCAACCTTTATGGCACGCCCCAAACCTTTTTATCATATGTGCTAAAAGGCGGTGGTTGAGGGTCTTCATGTTCTGGGAATTACGTTAAACTATCTGATGGTGAGGTTCCAGTTCTGGACGTGTGGGGAATGTGAAGCACACCTTCATCGCCATTGCTCCCTGCTCCACTCTGACACAGAGAGGTAGAATTTTTCTCATGACAGAATATATGAATTTGTCTGTATATTTTGCAATTAGATGTTTTTTACGACGATAGTATCGGTATATATATATATATATATATATATATATATATATATGTATATATATATATGTGTGTGAGTGGGTGTGTGGGTGTATGTGTATGTGTGTGTGTACGTTCGTGTGTGTGTAATTGTTTTATTTTAAGGCATATCTACAGTTTTCTATCCATTTAATGCAGAATCAAGTGATTTTTGATAAACAAAGGACAGGTTGCTTACAGTACCTGCTGTAATATATATATATTATATATATATATATATATATATATATATATATATATATATTATATATATAAAGAGGAAGTCCAACGAGTAAGACCCAACTTGCGAATCGACCTTGTCCTTTTTCTGTATGAAAATGCTCGACCACACACAAGCATCAAAACAAGGGAGAAAATCGCCTTATTCGGGTGGACAACTTTACTGCATTCTCCATACTCACCAGGTTTAGTGGCTTCATAGTATCCTCTCTTTGGCCCCATGAAAGAAGGTTTGAGAGGCAAAGATTATTCCAGTGACGAGGAAGTGAAATATGTAATCAAGAAGTAGCTCAAAGAACAGTCAACAGAATTTTACGGGGCAGGGATACCTGCTCTCATTCGAAGGTGAAACATTGCTATTAAGAGAAACAGGGAAAAGAGGTGTGGTGCACAGAGGACCAGCTTCATATTTATGTATTATTCGTGTGCCTGTGTTGATAATTATACCTGTACTAAACAAATTGGCATTACATTTTGAATCACCCTCGTACTATTCTATACATTCACCTTCCAGATCAATTCATCACTTCTTGACTTCCTGTATGTATTTACTAAAACAGTCAACCAGGGTCAGGATGTGACACAAGGTCAGGATTTTAGTGGTTACAGCTGATTGGAAATTAGTCTTTTCCTTCTCGTATACATTCTCTTAGACCGGTTACCATACAAGACGAAAGGGATCAGTCAGTCGTCAGTCCTGTCGGCTGGGGCTTTAGAATACACTGACTACACCTCTGCAGAAGAGTAAGATTCCCCCAATGGGGTCACCTGTTGGTGGTTAGTGGTGCCCATGATGCTTAAGGACGGAATCCAGTTGGCTGGACAGTTCATGACATGCAGAGGCCACCTCTGATAAATCGACTAGTCACGTCAAGCCCTAGCACCTATATGATTGTCCCAAGTAGGAAGCGCGTGGTGTAATGGTTAAAGTCATGGGAAATGGACTCGTCGACCCGAGTTCAAATCCTGGACATGGTAATTGCATTTCACTTAGCGTTAATACCCTTGGGAAAGGTATGAATCCTACTCTCCCTCCAGCTATGGTAAATAGTAGGACAGACCGGGCTCTTTTTCTGAATTCAAACCTGTTAAACCCCCTTTATGAAATTGACCTTGTCGCATCCTGCTCGTGCGGAGGGTGGTAAATATATATATGATTGTCCAACCCTATTGTTCTCATACCAAGCCCCAACCGTTTTTTGTCATATATGTTCTAGCAGGCGGTGGCTGAGGGTATTTATATATTAGGAATGACGTTAAACCTCACCCCAATGGGAAGGATGCGAACAAAGTTCAATTTTTAAATTGATTTGAATTTAATTTTACATTCTACCTGACTGGTTTCTTAACCAATGCTAAAGAATCCTACATTTTATGCATAACTGGGCAATTTATCATATGGATGCTAGAAGGCAGTGGCTGAGGGTCTACATGTCCTGAGAATCACGTTAAACTCAATCTGATGGTGAGGTTTCAGTTCTGGAGGTCTAGAGAATGTGGGCACCCCTTCATCAACATTGGTCCCTGTTCCACTCTGATCTGGAGTGGTAGTGCCTGTTAGGGTCGCATCTATGGGTTAAATAGAAAAATGTGATTATAAAATAAAGAGTATCCATTAATTATGAATTCATTTCAAAACCTTGCCGACATTAAATGACCCATTGAGGTTGATATGTCATAAAACAAAACAAACAAACAAACAAATCCAAATTGGACTGGAAATATGTTAGAGCATTTTAACTGTATCATTCAGATAAAAATCACACATATATATATATAT
>CM042144.1:26230182-26242682 GCA_023376005.1 Doryteuthis pealeii
GGGTTGTTTACCGACATTCTTTGTCAAGAATGAAATTTGAACTGTAAATAACCCAGGACTTACCATTGGAGCTCTTAAGAACATTGAAGAAACAGCAGTGTTCATAAGTACTCGCTATTGTCTTCTAACATCAGTGAGACCAGTGAAAAAATATCGATTGATAAAAGCACACATATAAATACGTTTGAAATGGGCAAAGGAGAACATGAAGGTCGATTTCCCCAAATTTCTGTTCACAGAAGAAACTCATGCAACACTTGATGGCCCTGATGATTTGAGCAAAGGTTTGGTTGTAAATGGACGAGATGTTCACCAACGCTTGAGGCGCCAACAAGGAGGGGTGTATCATGGTTGGATTGTGTAGAGTGCTTGACGGTACAAAAATAACCACAGATACTTATATACCCTTCCTCAACGAGTGCCTGAATCTTGGCTAAAAAAAGCAAAGAATCGCCCTTAGAAGAACCATTATATTTATGCAAAACAATACCCTTTCGAATTAAGCACATAAAACTACGGAGTACCTGTAAGAATAAGGCTTCTGCGGTCATCGGAAGATGAACTGGCTGAACAAATCTCCAACCTAAACCCAATTGAAAATGTGTGGAGCTTTCTGATATGACGTGTTTATGAGAATTAACGCGAATTTAGAAGTAAGGATGACTTGTGGCAGGAAATAGTAAACGTATCACGTAAAAATACATCAGAGGATAACCAGAAATGGACATAATCGATGGATCAGGACATTTTGCAAGTCATTTTTTTTTAATTCACATATCCGATATTAACTCCACTATTTTTTTTAAAAAACTCTGTTTACTTTTCTTTTTTTTTTATTCCGATTGAATTACATCTTAGTTAAAATCTGTAAAAGAAGCAAGTAAAGTGTTAATTTCTTTTTCATAGTTTTTTTTTTATTAAACCTCCCAAATAATTTGACCACTAATAATTTGAGTAAATCAGATTAATGATCGTAACTTCTATTTCCAGTTTCATAACATTACGATTTTTACGGATTAGGTGTATGTTCATGTTGTCATCATTTGATAATTTCGTTAAATTCAAATTCTTTCTTTTTTAAACTGTTTGAAAGGGGACACTAGATATTCAGCCAATAATATAGTATATGATTTCAAAACTGTAATAGAAACAATCCTTTATTCTTGAGAAATTTGAGCAGAATATTTTGAATAGTCCAGAATAGAAAACTATTCTGAAAGTATAAGTAACAGTAAATCTGTAAATGGAGACAGTAATTATTTAATGGATATCAAAGACTTAAGAACCAGAATAGATTAAAAAAAAATTTTTAAGAGTCTAACAAAAAGTACATTTTACATTTCACCAATCAAAAAAAAAAAAAAAATACAGTGGCTTGTTTAACAGCATCGCACCATTGTTGGGTTATTTAATGCTGAAGTCAAACTATGGTAATCGGTTTAGCTCAGATGGTAGAGCACTTACCAAGGAATTGACAAGGTTCCTGGTTCGATACCGGTTCTCATCAACTTAGCATATGAGTAGCACTGGGATATGTGTGAGTTTTGATTGTAAATCTCTTTATTTTTTTTTCATTTACTCATTGGTTTTCAGACTACATTAGAGAGAAGAGTGTCTATCTTTTCGTTTGTCAAAGTTACTTTGAAAAGCTCCTCTTTCTCCTAGTTCTCCTTCAATTCATTCATCCAATTCATATATATATATATATATATATATATATATATATATATATATATGTGTGTGTGTGTGTGTGTGTGCGTGTGTGTATGCATGTATATATATATATATATATATATATATATTTACAAGCCTGTATCATAATCTATCTATGCATTTATACCATGCTCAGTTTGTGTGTGCGTTGGTGTTTTGTATGTATGCGTGTGTATGCGTCTGTGTGTTTGAATGTCCGGAAGTAATATTCAACTCATTAATATCGCGGTCAATTTTTGATTACTCGTAGCTTGACCTACATAAACACATGTAATAGATATGCGCATCCGTATACGCATGTACATGTATGTGCAGAAGGAGATAATTACACACACATGCATACACACAAACACACGCCGTGCGGGTGCGTGCAAAACACACACAGCACACACAAATAAACACTCACACACACATATGTACATATATATATATATTCCTGTTGATATCTGTGGTAACATACATAATGAGAAAGTTTAATTGAAGGAAAGAGATATATCTTGAGGGAAAATCCGGTCAAACCCGAAAATTCATCTTGACTTGTCGGGTTGTAATGTACTTATCAGAATTGGGACGAGTAAAGTGAAGAAATTATTTCCCACGTCATCAGTTTTCAAGCAATACCAGCTAAATATTAAACGTTTTCCCAACTCCATTTTTTGTTCATGACATGATGTTTTATAGTATTATCAATATACTTGTACTGGCCTATATAATATTGATATTTATTAAGCTTTTCAGAGTCTTAAACGCAGGTCACACACCACTTACAGTACAGTGGTATCCTGACTTACAATTCTAATTCTTTCCATTCGTATATTAAATTTCCCTATCTAAATAAACAGAAATACCATTAATCCGTTCAAGCCCCGCTCCCTTACCAACCAAAGACCTTAATTTTTATTGTTTTTATTTTAATAAGTAGGTTAGTTGGTTGTTTGATTTAATGGCATATAGACCCTTGTGGTTATTTAATGCCACTTCGTTTTTACATATTTTTTCACATCTTTTTTCATATGTTAAAAAAAAGAATGCTTGTTAAACATTTCATTAACTTCATGTGTATTAAATAGAAAAATACTTATTAGTTAAATGATTTTTTAATGGCATATAAAACCTTGTGGGATATCTAATTCCAAATTTAGTTTTTGTATATATTATTTGCAGGTAATTTTTTTAAATAAAAAATATCACTGTATTTTATAAAGGTATCTTAACATAGAATGTAATAAATTATATGTTGTTATAACTTTTATGTTTTTATTAATCATATTTTTCTTTGGCGTAATGAATTTTAAAACTTGAATGTTTTTAGTGAACTTATTAACATAAGCGTATCTGAAGCTCGCACGTACCTCAAAGTTTAGCTCACAACACAAAGCAGAGAATCGATCGAGTGACAACTCGTAACTCGGAAAACTCTTAAGTCAAAGTACCACAGTCCCTGCTATTGCCTAAGTGGTTACCCATGTCAGTAAGGAACGAGCTTCTTGCCGCTTAACTTCGGTGATATTGTATGAACCGGTGCTTTAAGCATGGTTTTCCTGTAAGTTTAATAGTTTATATAATGTCAATTGTTTAGTGTTCAGTGTAAATTGTTAAGAAAGTGGTTTGTTTTGGTTCATTTATTTTTAATGGCATATCAACCATATTTAATTCGTCATTTAATGCCGAAATTTGATACAAATAATTTGCACTCAGTATTATAGCTTTAAGTACTCTCAACTAATGCTAATGATTTATACACAATTATATGTTTTCAAGTAATTATTCCTATTAATAATAATGATCATTTTTGTTACAAAGTTTTATGGTATCAAATATTTCTAGCTAATACAAGTAATTTGCATACGGATATATCATTTCTAGTATTCCCATCTAATACTAATAATATATATACAATTATATCTTTAAGTAACTATTCTTGTTAATAATAATTTTTTTCATACAGTTATATGGTATCATTTTTTCTTTCAAAAACAAAAGAGACATCTCCACCATCGATGGCAAACTCCTAAACTCAGTAGATCAATTTAGATACTTAGGTAGTAACATCTCCTCCACAGAAAACGACGTTAATGCACGTATAGGAAAGGCATGGGCCGCTATAAATAAATTATCGGTCATATGGAAATCCAATCTCACAGACAAGTTAAAGAGACAGTTCTTCCAGGCCGTTGTCGTATCAGTGCTGCTGTATGGCTGCACTACCTGGACCCTAACGAAGAGACTAGAGAATAAGCTAGACGGGAGCTGCACAAGAATGCTGCGGCTGATCCTGAACAAGACGTGGAAACAGCACCCCACGAGAAAGCAACTGTACGGCCACCTGCCACATATCACCCAAACCATCCGAGTAAGACGGACAAGACACGCGAGACACGGCTGGAGAAGCAAGGAAGAACTCATAAGCGACGTCCTCCTGTGGAAGCCAGCACATGGGCACGACAGTGTGGGCCGACCAGCGAAGACGTACATTGATCAGCTCTGTGCGGATGCAGGATGCTGCACAGAGGACCTCCCGAGAATGATGAGCGATAGGGACGGATAGAAAGAGATTGTCGTGGATATCCGTGCCAACAGCGCGACATAATGATAATGATATGGTATCAAATATTCCAAGCTAATACAAGTAATTCGTACTGGGTTATATCATTTCTATTACTCCGAGCTAATACTAATAATTTATACACAAGTAATTGGAACACAGTTATATCGTTTCTAGTTTTAAGTAACTATTCCTATTCATAATCATAATCCTTAGTTTGCACACACTTATATGGTATCATAGGAAGCGCGTTGTGTAATGGTTAAAGTCATAGGAAATGGACTCGTCGCCCCGAGTTCAAATCATGGACGTGGTAATTGCATTCACTTAGCGCCAATACCCTTGGGAAAGGTATGAATTCTACTATCCCTTCAGCTATGGGTAAATAGTAGGGCAGACTGGGCCCTTTAACTTTGGTTAGGCAACCGGCCTAGGAGAAGGAAAACTCTGAATTCAAACCTGTTAAAACTCCACTTAAGAAATTGACCTTGTGTCACATCCTGCTCGTGCGGAGGAGTTGGTATATATATATATATATATATATATATATATATATATATATGGTATCATATTAAAGCGACACTTCTTCCAGGCTGTGGTTATATCAGTACTGCTGTATGGCTGCACCACTTGGACCCTAACAAGGCGCCTTGAGAATGAGCTAGATGGGAGCTACACAAGAATGCTGCGGGTGGTCTTGAACACATCGTGGAAACAGCAACCCACAAGGAAGCAGCTATGTGGCCACGTGCCCTGTCCCCATTTCACAAACCACCCGAGTGAGACGGACAGGGCATGCTGGACACTGCTGGAGAAACAAGGACGAGCTCATAAGCAACTTTCTCCTGTTGAAGCCAACACATGGACATGCTAATGTGGGCCGACCACCAAGGACCTACATTGACTAACTATGCGAGGATGCTGGATGCTGCGCAGAGGACCTCCGTGGAACAATGAATGAAAGGGAATGTTGGCAAGAGATTGTCATTGATATCCGTGCTAATTGCACGATCTGATGATGATGATAATATGGTATCATGTATTCAGATCTTTAACGAATTTCACACAGGTCTATGGTATCAAGTATTCCTATCAAATGCTAATAATTTTCAAATTGATATATTTCACTCATGGACGGACCCAAACATGTACTACCACTCCGGATAGATAGAGGATAGAGTTATTGATTTTAATGACATGTCAACTCACCTAGGTTTATTTTATGCCTAGAGATTAGAGAATTGCGTCCATTATGCATTTATATTCATATATTTGTTTAGTTATCGCGTTAGAGTTTTCTACACGGTTATATTATATAATTTATTTTTCATTGAATACAAAATCTTGCAAACTGTTAAAAATATTTTTTTTAATAAAATCTTGTAATAATTTCTAAATTAAAATTGATTTTAGAAAGATTCATACAAATAAAAAATACAACTCAGATTTTTTTATAGGGTGGGTGAGGGGGGCAGGGATAAGAGTGAATGTTGAATAAAATGAATTGATTTTATGTGGAATGAAAGTGCAGTTGAAAAAGATGGGCAGTTGTCATTGGATCCATTTCTACAGAGAGAGGTTTATAATTTCTATATAATACTAATAATTATGGGCTGGTTTAGCGCAGTCGGTAGAGCATCCGCCTAGAAAACTACATGATTCCAGGTTCGATGTCGGCCTTCGCCAACTCTGCGCATGAGTAGGACCGCTTGGAATTGTACGGTAACGTGGGGAGCTGATGGTAGGTGTGTGCTCCACCTCAGATGCAAAAAACAATATCACTGGTTTAGTGCTGGTGAAAAGTGGATGGAATCTGCCGTATTCACTTTACAAATAATTATATGGTTTCAAGTAATCCTCTCTACTTAATAATAATTTGTTTGCAAACAGTTAAATAGTTTCAATTAACTAATAATAACCCTCATTAAAGAATTATAGCTTTAAGTATCTATTCTTAAAACAAATGATTTACAGTTATATGGTATCAAGCATTTCTATCGAATGCGAATGATTTTTTAACAAATTATTCACGTCTATTTCTCTGAATGTTTGAGATGAGGCTTGAAGATTAGTATTATCTGCGTTTTTCGGACTATTGTTCCCATCTTCATTGTTATTTGTACAACGTTTTGGCCGATATGCCCTCCGAGCCCGAGAAGGTTCCTGAGTCCGAGAAGGTTCCCGAGTCCGACAAGAAATACCCGATGAAGGCCGGAGGGCATATCGACCGAAACGTTGTACAAATAACAATGAAGATGGGAACAATAGTCCGAATAACGCAGATAATACTTATTCACGTCTATTCAATCTATATTTTGTGATAGGCACAATTTTCTAACCGATCTATTTGGCCCATAGATAGGACTCTGGTCAGAAGGGAACTTGGAGTTACCAACAGCAAAAAAATAAATAAATAAATAGTAGACGTACAAATGAGCTTACCAAAGAGTAACGATACATATATATATATGAATTGGTCGTTCTCAGTAGAATTTCATTGTCTTCAATAATCTCCGAAGTATGGAAGACAAGTAAATTTGACTGAGAAAGGCCGAGGATATTTAAAGAAATTATCCGTTATTCAATCATCAGGATTAGTAATCATAAATCCAGTTTGAATATGCCTTAAATTGAAATACATGAAACATAATTAAGTACAAATCATTTGTATTTGCTAGGAATACTAGAAAATATGATTGAATGGAAATTATTATTTCTAGTACAAAATAAATAAAAAAACACGCTCCGGGTGATGTAAAAATAGATTTTTGAAACATATTGCCTGAGGGTTGGGAGTAAAAAAATTCAATGTCAGTGAGTTTGTACCCTAAGTAAGAAAAATCATCAAATTCCTTGAAGAATTAAAAAATAAAACAATCTGAGATGTAAACTTTAAACATGTATTAAAATAAAACAAACTATGTATAGATATATAATACCAGTCAGGTATTTATTAAAATTTGTTTTAAAAAACAATGAGGACTGTCTAATGCTGCATGTTCAAATTTTGAGTGTATTTATTCTATGTTATGACGATTTTGGGTAATGTGACGTAAGCAGTGACGTAATTTTTGTTACAGACACAAACCCAGAAGGAATCTCCATTATTAATAGATTTAGAAATACTTGAAACCATATAACTTTATTTATATAACTATTATACAAATTATTCGTATATGATGACGAATTATATCAATGACAGCATATAAATCCATATAACTCAGGGATTATATTAACAGATTGTACGTAAAAGGAAATCAATGGTGAAGAATATATATTATATATATATATATATATTATATATATATATATATATATATCAAAGTCTGTTATATTTATAAAAGACATACAATGGATCACAGAACAATGACAAGCGATTGAATTTGAAAAGCAACTAACACAAAAAAGCAAACAAATTGGCGATACAGGAAGACAAAAAGGACGAAAATGAAATTTACAGAGGATTTAAAAGACAATAAAGAGATATTATTGGACAGAAAGATCTGAATATGAAAAGCCATCTAAATAAAAAGAGAGAGACAGTGCGTCTGATAATTTCTAATATTAATAACTGTACCAGAAGCAAATTTGTCAAGACACTGATCATCAAAATGAAGAGACATGGAGCCGAGGTGATCGATGCATATCTAACATTGGAATTGCAAGCTATACTTCAAAGGCGAGTGGTGTAATGGTTATAGTCGTAGGAAATGGACTCGTCGACCCGAGTTCATGTTCTGAACGAGGCTGTCACATAGCGCTAACATATTTGGGAAAGGTATACAATCAACTACTCTCCCTCTAGCTATGGGTTAAATAGTGGGGCAAACTGGGCACGTTAATCTTGGCTAGGTAACCAGTGTCCCATCCTGCCCGTGCAGAGGGGTTGGTATATATATATATATATATATATATATATATATATATATCCTTCAAACTTGTCAGAAAGAATTCGCAAAATAGGCACAGCAAAGACAGAGATTTAGTGCATACTACGGATTAGCTCAATCGGTAGAGCGTTCGGCTAGAAACCACAAGGTTCCTAGTTCGATACCGGCCCGCGCCAACTCTGCGTATGCGTAGCACAGGGAATTTGTGCGGTAAAGTAAGGAGCTGATGTAGGTGTGGCGCTCCACCTCAGACGTAAAAACAATCTTCTTGGTCTAGCGCTAGTGAAAAGGGGATAGACTCCCTCACTCTGGCTGTTATTGACTTTAGGCCACCCCGACGACTTTACTTTTACTTACACCCTTTGTGCCCTCCAAACATTTTGACCCTGATTTAGAAGAAAGTGTTTCTTTTTAATTTCTCTATGTGTGAATTAAATGAAAATTCCGGAACACTATGTTTAGAGTCGTTATTGCATCGCCTTCTTACTTCTTATTCTTGGCGGAGTGACCTATTGTCAGTATCAACCGGACAGCAAGTGAGTCTATCTTTTCGCTAGCGTCTTAACGTGATGGTGCAAATTATAGGATTAGTTAGGAGAGATGAAAAAAAGCGTGTCATGCTGATCGTGCCTGAGGTGAATAGGCACAACACCGGAGATCCCTAGTCGGTGAAAATTCCAGGGACTGTATCCTAATAAATAAGAGAATGCAAAGGGAGGTAATTTATTTGGGATCTAATATAATTGTATGTAATACGACAATGGGACCATATGACCTTTAGGTACCCCTTTTGCTTTGCTGATTCATAAGTACATTTTTTGCATTTACACAATCAACATCCGGTTGTTTGTTAAGGGTTAGAGTTAGGGGTTAGGGTTAGGGGTTAGGGTTAGTTTTATAATTAAAAAAAAACACTCTAAAAATCGTCTTTTAACAAACATCCGGATGTTGACGGTGTAAATGAAAAAAAAAGTACTTATGAATCAGCAATGCAAAAGAGGTACCTAAAGGTCATATGGTCCTGACAATGAAACAACTTGATAGAAATTTGTTTTTGTTTTTCGTTTAAAAAATGTAGAAAAACCAATTGAAAATGTACTAATAGTGGTATCAGATATGTCATAGATAAGATTGTACTAATGTACAATGTACTAATTGTAAAATGTACTAATCGTGGTGTATAACAGTAAACTGCAATCAATAGTGTGGCTGCTGTTGTGGAGATTTGGGATGTGTAGAGTAATTTTTTATTGCTATAACTCCAAGGTCAGATCTGATCCAAAGTTATAGAACCAGTTAGGGTTAAATAAATCTGTGTGTAAATATCTTAGAATTAGATGAGAATACTTGATATTGTTATATACCTATTTACTTTATATCGAAACTCGTGGTGTAATGGTTAAAGTCATGGGAAATGGATTCGTCGCCCTGAGTTCAAATCCTGGACGTGCCAATTGCATTTCACTTAGCGCTAATACCCTTGGGAAAGTTATGAATCCTACTTTCCCTCCAGCTATGGATAAATAGTAGGGCAGACTGGGATCTTTAACCTTGGTTAGGCAACCGGTGTTGGAGAAGGAAAACTCTGAATTCAGACCTGTTGAACTCCGCTTAAGAAGTAGACTTTCACATCCTGCCCGTGCGAAGGGTTTTGGTAAATATATATATATCCCCTTTACTCAGGTATATAATTGCGGGAGAGACAGAGAGACAGAGACAGAGAGAGTCAGACAGACAGAGACGGACACAGAGACAGAGTATGATAAATGATGATGAGGTGTTCTTATTTGCTAACTTTTTTGCTTGTCCCTGACATCTTCTCTTGTTGGGCTGTTTTCTCGGCCTGGTTCTTCTTTCTGGTTGGGCTGGGTAGCTGTGCATTCTTATTCTAATCAATCAACAAAACTTTGTCGTTTTTCTTTAAGTCTTTATTAAGAACAAAACCCAGCCTAGGATTTAACCTCGCAGTGAGAAGCAACTCTTGAGAGAACATCCTCTCTCATTGAGTAACTGGTTGCAACTAAACTAAACTCTTAAAATTGTCACATGCTTCAATTGCGTACTTCCGAAAGGGGTTAAGTCGATATCATTACCCGTCAATAACGCTCGAGGTAATTTTCCACTCAACCCCGTTATTTTGAATATAACGAAATCTGATTCAAAAATATCTAACTACAGTATTTACATAATTCATTGGCTATCCATGAATTATATAATAATATTATGGGTATCTCTGGAATATTCTTATCCCATGAATTAATATTATAAAATTTATGTAGTATGGACTGCTCCTAAGGGCTGTAAACGCATGTGTGTTCAGTGGGTTGGCAAGGCATCGAAAGGGGACGAGTTTTTTTTGGCGCCGAAGTTTGATATAAGTAAAATTATGGGATATTCTTGTTCTATTTTATATTATTTTCGTATTTTATTATTTGGCTTATTTTCTTTATTTTCGTATTTAATTATTGGTATTATTTTTTTTATCTATGTGTTTTATTAAATATCAATACCCACAAAACCTTATCCCCAACTCTTTTATCATATATGTGCTAAGGGTGGCTAAGGGTCTTACTATCATTTGTATAACGTTAAACTGCGTCTTGTGGTGAGGCTCCAATTCCAGAGCTCTGGGGAAGTGTGGACTACCTCTTCATTGCCATTACTCAAAGTTTCACTCTGCTTCGGAGTGCTAATAAATATGTTAGGGTCCCATCTATGGGTTCAATAAATCAAAAAAGATTTTTTTAATTGTTTAAAAAAGAGTTTTTAAAAAGAATGGCATATAATAACCAAGGGTTAACATACCGTAAATCCAACCAACCAACCAGTTCAAATTAAGCCCTGTTGCCTGAAGCTTTAGAATACACCGACTGCACTTTTGCAGAGGGCTAAGACCCCCTCCCCTGAATGGGGCCACCTGTTGGTCGTGGGTGGCGACCCGTGACACTTAAGGACAGAATGCAAGTGGATGAGCAGTCCATGGCATGCAACACTCCATTTAGATCCTTACTTAGACTAGATGGGCGGTCGGAGAGGCCCTCATCGATCAAGCGACTGGTCACATTAAGCTCTACGACCTATATGATTGTCCCGACCCTATTGCCCTTATGGCAAGCCCAACCCTTTTTATCACATGGGTGCTAAAAGGCGGTGGCTTAGAGTCTTCATGTCTTTGGAATAACGTTAAACTCTATCTGATGATGAGGTTCCAGTTCTGGAGGTTTGGGAAATGTAGAGCCCCCCCCCACTTCATCACCATTGCTCCCAGATCCACTCTGACCTAGAGTGGTAGTACCTGTGCGTGTCCCATCTATAGGTTAAATAGAAAATGTGTTTAAAAAGAATCGTGTATCCATTAAGAATGAATTTATTTCAAAACTTAGTCAGCATTAAATGACCCACTGAGGTTGATATGCCGTAAAACAAAACAAACCAAAGCAACTCTATTTAAATTAGTTGAATGGAAATAGTTACTAAAAACCATAATTGTTTACAAATGAAGATATTTAGTTAATTGAAACAATTTAATTGTTTTAAAAATAAGATTTTAATTTAAATAAGCCGAGAGAGTTTGTCGTGCCGTAAATCAACTAACCAAACAAACAACTGGCGAACACCCATTCAAACAGGCCGTATTATGTTATCGAGTACATGTTCAAGCACGTGTTTATCTTCATTATTAGTGACGATACGCGGTGAGAGCACTTTCTTATCAGTCAACCTCCGTATTTTCCACAGTGAAGAGGAATTTTTTGCTGCAGAATGTAAACAAGACAACTTCTCACACAAGAATTATCTTTCTTTCTTGTCTCTCTCAATAACACGCACACACATATTGTTTGTATAATGCGTAGTTACCTTTTCTCAATATTTATTTGTTGCTATTTGTTTTCTTCGTTAATGGCTTATATCACTTTAAAATAAATAGATACATTAAATTATTAACATATACTTCCCTGATGCAAAGGTCTAACATCACAATTAACTGGAAAATGAGGGGCATTTTAAAAGCGTTCTATTGCTTGTGTTAAACAACCCTTCTGAACTATTATTTTTTACTTGCTTAGTTATGACTTACAATCAGAACAAAAAAGTGTTTAAATCGATAAATATCCTTAGTGTCATTCACTTAAATATATATAAATATATATATATATATATATATATATATACATATATATATATATATATATATATATATATATATATATATATATATATATGTTTATATGTATTCATATATGTGTACTGCAAGGAAATGTTTCCATATATATATATATATATATATATATATATATATATATATATATATATATATATATATATATATAATATATATATATATATAATAT
>CM042144.1:26245182-26260182 GCA_023376005.1 Doryteuthis pealeii
AACAAACAAAAAAAAAAACAAACAAAAAACACACAAAACCCCCAAAAAACAAAGCGAAAACAAGAAACGCACTGACATCCGGCCCGAACAGCACAAACAGAAAAAAAGTAATCAACCCACAGAAGAAGCCCAACAGCCCAGATAAAATGACAGCCGATGAAGTAGACAAGCAGAGAACAGAAATATGAACAAATTCTCATCTAGTACTATGTCTTTCTTTCGCCATTTATATACCTGAGATGAACGGTTATATAACACACGGATCAGCTGTACGGACTGCCAACCGCCCTGTCGCTGCGGTTGTAGAATACGCCGACTGCACTTCTGTAAAGGAGTAAGACCCCCCACACACACACACCAATGGGGCCACCCGTTGGCCATGGGGGCGACACGTGATATTTAAGGACGGATGAGCAGTCCAGGACAGGCTACCCTCCATTTAGGTCCTTACTTAGGCTAGACGGGCGGTCGGAGATGCCCTCACCGATCAATCGGTGTCACATCCAGCTCTAGCATTTATATGATTGTCCCAACCCTATTGTCTTTATGGCAAACCAGTAACCCTTTGTATCATATATGTGCTAGAGGGGGGTGGCTGAAGGTCGTCATGTCCTGGAAATGACGTTAAACTCTATCTGATGATGAGGTTTCAGTTCTGGAGGTCTGGGGAATGTGGAGGACCCCTTCATCACCATTGTTCCAAGGTCAATTCTGACCCGGAGTGGTAGTATCTGTTAGGGTCCCATCAATGGATTGAGTAGAAAAAATGTGTTTATAAAAAATTGAGTACCTATCAAGAATGAATTTATTTCACAACTTTGTCGGCATTAAATGACCCACTGAGGTTTATATGCCGTAAAACAAAACAAACCAAACCAAACTGACTGCCAAATTGTAGAGCTTGTCAGTAACCTGCTCTTGAATAAAATGCCCTATCCAAATGGCCCCAAGAACTATGCTATTTACTCATTGCCAGAAACTAGATTCATGCCTTTCCCACAGACCTGAGTATGAAGAGAACGTAAATAGCCTTGCCTGATACTCGAACTCTGTTCGCCGATTTGTTTTTCTGCGCCAATAATCTACAGTTCACTCAGCACATCATAAATGAATTTTTATCATCTATTTGGACTGTATTTTATGTAGCCACGGGGAATAAATAAAAAAACATATCTTCCCATTGGCAACAGACACACTAACATTTATTTCTTTATCTTACCAAATAGAATACATAACTTCATATATTCTATAGACAGAGAGGAACAGACAAACACACACACACACACACAAATATATATATATATATATATATATATATATATATATATATATATAGATAGATAGATAGATAGATAGTCATCAACAGACGTCGTGCTTCGACGTTTCACGTCTCATTTGTGTGTCTAGACTTAGCAACTACTTCTAGACGGGATCGAGGCCCGACTGACTTTTCATCAGCCCGATTCTTTACTTCTCAGCCGTCAGCAGCTACCAGTAAGAGGCAAACATTTAACTGATAAATAAATACATCGGTAGATATAGCTTGCGATCACCAGAGAACTCAAATCCCTAAACAACATACGAGTATTGCGTTACGTTAACAGTGAAAGTTCATTAAAGTTCCCTCTAGAGAGCTCTACCGGGTTTTTGGAGCATATATATATATATATTCTTTTTTCTAGGCGCTCCGTTAGGGTCCAAGTAGTGCAGCTGTACAGTAGCACTGATACAACTACGGCTTGTAAGAATTTTCTCTTTACCCTGTGAGTGAGGTCGGATTTCCATATCACTGACAATCTGTTTAAAGCAGTTCATGACTTTCCTATACATGCATTTACGTCGCTTTCTGTTGATGAGATATTACTATCTAGGTACGTGAATTGTTTCACAAAGTTTAGGAGTTTACCACCGAGTGTGGAGATGTCTCCTTCATTTCTAAAATACATGATTTCAGTTTTATCAAAGTTCACGTATAGGCCTATGCTGTACGCACAGAACCTCCAGGAGCAATGAATGATAGGAACGGTTGGCAAAAGATTGTAGCGCGACATGATGATGATGAAGATGATATATATATATATATAGTCATCCACAGACACGTGCTTCGATTAATCAAGTTTCTTCAGTGTGGCTAGACATTTTGTAAGCTACCTACAGCCGGAATTGAACTCCGGTCTGTTGGGTGTCAGTCCGGCAACTTAACAATTAGGCTTTCTTCACTTACAGACATACATCGTTTTGTGTGTAAAGGCCGTCACAGAGTGCTCCATTCCTCCTTATATATATATATACATATATATATATATATATATATATATATATATATATATTAAATAAACGTGGTCTCTGTATAGTAATGTTTTTGAAAATTAAAATAAAACTTCATAAACATTTAAGAGATATCAAATTTGGCCACACTACGAATTCCTTTGTTTCAAATAACATTTTGACTAAACATAATTTTGATTTCATTAACCTTTTTATGATCGCATTCATACACAAGAATAAGACTAAAATCATTGAAGTTATCGCAATCTCACTTTTACACACACACACACACACACACACACACACACACACACACACATATATATATATATATATATAGATAGAGAGACTGACATACAAACATTTATTTGTTTATCTTATAAAAAAAAAAACGGTTTACTGAAAATGACCAGTTAGAAAAAGAAAATTAAAAAAGTAATTAAAAAAAAATATTCAAAGGTCAGAGGGTGAAGGAGGCTGATCCCTCTGTGTAAGAATTTATTGAAGGGACAAAAGTACACAGAGAGTGAGACCACCAGGCGAATTAATCCACAGTCTACCCCCCCCCCCCGCCTTTACACAATGAGGAAAACTGAAACAGAAACCTTTCAGTATTTCCCAGAAAAATTGTATATAAAGCTTCATGAATTTTCTGTTTCCCATTTCCAATAACGTCAGCGGTATGATGATAGTGTGGGAAGAAATAGATCTATAACCACAAAATGACAGATTTTTTAAGCCTTTTTTTTCCCAAGTTATATATATATACTAAACCGATTCCTGAAGACTACACTTATGGCTAAGTACAATGCACTGAGTGACTTAGATAGAATTAATAAAATCAACTTAATTATTTTGATTAACTTTTATAACCAGAAAAACTAGTTAAGGCGCATTTTTGAAACGTCACGGCTTGTAATGCGCTCACGTTCATATGCGTTGAGTAACTATCAGCTGTCTACCGATTAGAGAAAATGACCAGTCACTGCTAAGACAACGAGCGACAAAGATTTATCGATGCGAGAAGTGACTCGTAAGTTATTTGCCAATTATGTATTTAGCCAACATGGCTAGCAGGGGGGACACAAGATCAATTTTTAAGTGTTACATGATCATCATCATCATGTCGTGCAGGCAGCACGGATATCCATGACAATCTCTCGTCAGCCTTCCCTATCATTCATTGCACCTGGGAGTTATTCCTCGCTGCAGCCAGCATCTTTACATAGCTGGTCAATGTAGGTCCCTGCTGGGCGTCCCACACTAGCATGTCCATGTGTTGGCTTCCACAGGAGAACATCGCTTATGAGTTCGTCCTTGCTTCTCCAACAGTGTCCTGCATGTCTAGTCCGTCTCACACGGATGATCTGTGAGATAGGGGGCAGGTGACCATACAGCTGCTCCCTAGTGGGGTGCTGTTTCCACGACTTGTTCAGTACTGCACGCAACATTCTTGTGCAGGTCCCATCTAGCTTACTCTCAAGGTGCCTCGTCAGGGTCCAGGTGGTGCAGCCATACAGCAGTACTGATATGACTACAGCCTGGAAGAAATGTCGCTTAAAGTCTACTAATAATGGAGATTCGCTTCCGGTTTTTGTCTGTAACAAAAATTACGTCACTGCTTACGTCACATTACCCAAAATCATCATAACATAGAATAAATACACTCAAAATTTGAACATGCAACATTAGACAGTCCTCATTGTTTTTTAAAACAAATTTTAATAGATACATCCCCGGTATAATATATGTATATATAGTTTGATTTATTCTAATAGATATTTAAAATTAATAGAACTTAGTTTCGATTTCAAATTGTTTTATTCATTTTTTTTACTCCTTTAATAAATTTGATGATTTCATGATTTATGGTTCAAACTCTCCGACATTTGATTTTTAACTTCCACTTCCTCAAGCAATATCTTTCAAAAATTTATTTTTACATCTAGTTTTTTTATTTTGCTAGTATTACATAATAAAGAGTAAAGCCTATTCCTTTTGTAATGTAGTGTAATATTTGAATTTAAAAGTTAACAGTCATAGAAATAATCATAGATTTAGACAGACTGTTTTTAACCCCTTATTGATCGGAGCGTGATATTCTGATACGTTTTTGCCGGTCAAGTAACAATATTTAAGCAGTGATGAGCCTGTTTAATAGTTAATTGGATGAACACTTAAACAACAGCAGGTATTGTAAACAAGCTGAGTCCTTATTTTATCAAAATAACTTAAAGTAAATAAAATCGTCGGGGTGGCTTAAATTTGGTATCAGCTTGACAGCGAGGGAGTCTATACCCTTATCACTAGTGCTCGACCGAGGATTGTTTTTAGCACCTAACATCACCTAACATTAACTCCTCACTTTACCGAACATAACCCTGTGCTACTCACAAGCTGAGTTGGCGTGGGCTGGTATCAAACCAGGAACCTTGAGGTTCTCAGCCGAACACGTACCGACTGTGAATCGGCATTAAATGACCCGAAACAGGGTTGATATACCGTAAAACAAAACAACCAACCAGCCATGTACTGATGGGGGCATATTGATTCATCCCTTTCACAAGGTCATTTAGACTTAGTGAAATGCCAACAGTCTCGTTTTGAAGTTTATTTCAGGTGGGCTTAGACGCTCTACTCAACCGCACGCACTTTTTTTCTTCGCGCGTTGGAATGTTGGGTCTTGAGGAATAGAATTATAAATATATATATATATATAAAAATATAAAAATCCCTAAAGAGAGCTCAATATACAATAATCTTTTTAAGATTAAATACAGAGCAATATTTACCTTTGAAAGGAAGGAAAACTCAAAAAAACATCATTCTGTTATAAATTTATTTTGACCAAAACTTAAAAGACTTTTAGAAATTTTAATATATATTCTGACAAACTGATCTTTATTGGTGCACATTTTTGATAAAAAGGCTTGGAGGGTGCCATAAGGGCAATAGGGTTGGGCCAATCATATAGGCGCTAGGGGTTGACGTGATCAGCCGATTGATGCAGACCATTGTTAGTGAATTCGATTCTCATTGGTCGCTCGTTACTTCAGGCATTGTGCAACATCTAAACTAAACAAGTAAATAACTTTACAGAAGAAATTCGGGCACCTCATGTTTATAAAAATAGACTATGTTCCTGATTTGATTAAAAACTAGCAGAATATGTATGCAGATATATTCGACCCAAGAAACACAAGGCATCCCAAGAGGGCCAGTAAAGAAGAAGAGAGAACTCAGCTCAACACTGAGATAGAAGATTTACCCAAATAAAGGAGATAATAATAAGAGTAATAGAAGAGGCAATCTTACATAAGCAGTTTGAATTCAGAGTAGTCCTTCTACTAAAATGCTTACCAACAGAGGTACAGTGATACAATTTACAGGTATGTTTAATCAATTTGAAAGAAGGAATGAGCCACAACACACAGTACATCGACACGTATGAGGTTGTGTAGGTAATATTAAAAAAATAGTCATTCTAATCAACATTCAATGGGCCCAGGAGAGCCGTAAGTAAAACTTGTTTAATAGAAAAAGTTTATCGGGTCCGTTTAGTCACTATTTTCCTTGTACAAGATGAACACGATACGTAAGCATTGTTATTATGGGGCAAACAATGGTACTAGAAAGACCGTGGGAAAATAGCAGGTTGAAGGAGACAGTGTGTGGTTTGAGCAACGTTCTATTGGGTAATTTTTTGTTGTATACTATCTACATCAAAGTCAGTGAATACAATATTTATCCCTGCGTGGGTATGTATGTGAAATCACAAAAACACAGAAACTAATAGATAGATAGATAGATAGATCTGCAATTACTCACGAATGTAGCTATTGGTGCAGACGTACGTGTATATCTACTGACATGATATATATATATATATATATATGTTGTTTTTGAAAAAAGAAAACGAAAATTAATGAACGAGGCGCAATACTTACTTCGTCGGAAAACGAAAAAGAAACTGATGCTTAGTAATAACAATGAATATTTTTTTTAAAAATGGCGTAGTGCTGATTTTTTTTTAAATAGGACCAGAAACAGAAGTTAACTGTCGAGATTTCTCTGAATAAGATCTTCAGGAAAACTCTGTTTGTTATATATACTAGCAAATATATGCACCCTCCGGGTGCAAGTATTTTAGTTAAATTTTATAATAAAATATGATATTAAATTAGAAAGGCTAATGAAACTGAATAAGAATGTAGATAAAAAGATTTTGAACAGAGGGGGTATGATTGAAAAATAGAATAACTTTGAAACTAACTCTTCCATCATTTTTCGTTACTCCCGTCTTTCATTGGTAAATTGTCCTAATTAAACTGCTTAGTTAAAATAGAAGTAAAGAATAATATTACAGTTATTTCTTCTTGTTAAGGGATTTCTTTTAAGATTTATTGAAGAGATTTTTGCTCATATTCAATAAGATAAAACCAAACAATTAGAAATCAATAATACTAAGCATATATTTATCAAAATCAATTTTTTAAGATCAATATGCAAATTAGCCTTCCCATTCATACTGTAAACCGCTAATTTGTTGTATATATAAATACAATTGCATGTTATTAGTATGTAGATATGGGCGACAGTGTAAGTAATGTAGAACAATTTTATTAATAATTGAGGTTTAGATAAAAAATAAAATCATGGAGAATATGATGTAAATAACTAAAGGAATTGTGACTTGTATAGTAATATAGTTTCGGTTACAGACAGACAAACCCACAATCTCCATTATAATAAGATATATATATATATATATATATAATATATATATATATATATATATATATGACGAACTGGTATCGTGGCAAACTGTCTCGATATGGGGTAGACATTGAGACCCTTGCGGAAGTCAGTTTCAGCGATGAGGACCAATTAACAGAAGTGGGGCCTGGGGTACACATACTTCTAAAAGGGCAGATGTAAGGGGTTTGATGTAAGGCGGATAGAGCACCCCATCATGAATCAGTCTCTACATAAGCGGCACATGACGGACGTCAGGGACACATTTCCTACATAAAAAGACTGACCTGTGACCTGTCTGACAGAGCCTGCCTATCGAGGGCTGGGTTTCGTATCGTTGCATACGAGAGGAAGACGGGGAAGAGATTAATGTGTGAAAGGATAAGTAAAAGAAAATCTGGATCAGTGGGCCATCTGCGTGCTCACAGCCAAACAACTTGTAGAAATGGCCTTCTTCTGTGAAGAAGTAGCAATCACCATATATATATATATATATATATATATATATATATATATATATATATATATGGGGGGGGGCGCATATACAAAGTTAACGCAATTAGTAACTGCCCATTTCAAGCTACAATGTCAACGGCATTTAGTGACTGTCTTTCTCCCAATGCGATCCTCAGACCAAGGCATTGGTCTGATGATCGCATTGCATACTGTTTCACGCACACAATTATTTGACTTCAAGTAATTATTCCTAGTTAATAATAATAATAATATAATAATAATAATAATATAATAATAATAATATAGAACTGAAAAGTTGCTGGAAAGAGTCTGGAGGACCGAGACCATTCAAAGAACAGTGTTGTTGAGATCGGCTAGGATACCAAGAAGACTTTTTGATACCTGAGGAGACTTGCTGTCATTCAACCTCCAGTGAACCACTAAGCTAAATCATTGTTTGAGATCATCCAAACTACAGCATTGCTAAGATCGGCTAGAATACCCAGAAGAATCATGGAAACCTGCTCTGATTTGCTGTCACACCAGTAAACCACCGGCCAAAGCGGGTGTGAATTTCTATTCGAGCGATATAATAATTCACTGGGACTTTGAAATAAAAACGGATCACCTTATCCCAGCAAGAAGACCAGACCTAGTGTTGATAAACAAAAAAGAAAGAACTTGTCAACTGGTGGATTTTGCAGTGCCAGCAGAAGCTGAAGGAAAATGAAAAAATGAACAAATATCTGGACCTTGCCAGAGAACTGAAAAAATTATGGAATATGAAAGTGAAAGTAATACCAATTGTAGTTGATGCACTTGGAACAGTCCCAAAAGGATTGAAAAAGGGCCTGGAAAGTTTGGGAATCAGAGGAAGGATTGAAACCATTCAGAACACTGCACTGCTGCAATCTGCCAGAATACTCAGAAGAGTCTTGGAGACATGCTGTCACTCAGATTCCAGTGAAAGACCATCAGCTAATGCTGATGTGAAAACTCAAAAGGAGTAAATAATAATAATAATAATAATAATAATAATAATAATAATAATGCAACATGAAGGTGAAGGTCGTACTAATTGTAATTGGTGCCCTTGGAACGGTATCCAAAGGTCTGGAAAAGAATTTGGATGAATTGGAAATCAGAAGAAGAACCGAGATCATCCAAACTACAGCACTGTTGTGATCGGCTAGAATACTCAGAAGAGTCCTGAAGAGCTGAGGTCTCTTGCTGTCACTCAGCCTCCAGTGAACCACCGGCTACGGCAAGTGTGAAAAACTCGATAATAATAATAATAATAATAATAATAATAATAATAATAATAACGACTGGGTGGGGAAGGTGATCCACTGGGAATTATGCAAGAAATTAAATTTTGACCACACAACAAAATGGTATATGCATAAACCAGAATCTGTTCTTGAGTACGAAACGCACAAAATTCTCTGGGACTTTGAAATAAAAACGGATCACCTTATCCCAGCAAGAAGACCAGACCTAGTGTTGATTAACAAAAAAGAAAGAACTTGTCAACTGGTGGATTTTGCAGTGCCAGCGGATCACGGTGAAATTAAAGGAAAATGAAAAAATTGACAAATATCTGGACCTTGCCAGAGAACTGAAAAAGTTATGGAATATGAAAGTTAAAGTTATACCAATTGTAGTTGGTGCACTTGGAACAGTCCCAAAAGGATTAGAAAAGGGTTTGGAAAGTTTGGATATCAGAGGAAGGATTGAAACCATTCAGAACACTGCACTGCTGCAATCTGCCAGAATACTCAGAAGAGTCCTGGAGACCTGAGGAGACTTGCTGTCACTCAGACTCCAGTGAAAGACCATCAGCTAACACTGATGTGAAAACTCAAAAATAATTTGCACACAATTATATGGTATCGAGTATTCTTATCAGATACAGATGATTTGCACAGTGTCATATATTGTCAAGTAATTCCAAACTAATGCTAATAAGAGAACAAATATATTTTTCCCGGGAATTAGCCGCTGTCGACAAGGCGATACTCAGTTTTTTGGGTGGGTAGTGAGTTTCTTAGAAATAAATGATTATCCGCTAATCGAGCTACATACTTTTTTCTTTTGTATTCTAGCCTTTCACACTTTCTATTCTTTGCCAATTTATAGAAGAAGAAAAAATCCGGCTTTGAATAGAAAAAGAGAAACACCCGAGGGTTGTCTGTTTTTGGATTTGTGGAGCTAAAATCAGCAAGGTTAAACACAGCATCAAAGGTTTTTAAATTTTTCTATTATCTTTTGAAAACTTTTCTGTTATCTTAACGTTATTGTTATGTGACAAAGTTTTATTACACACTTCAAAATTAAATGCCTCTCGTTTTGTTTAAAGATTGTATTTGTTTCTCAAATAGTTTTTTCTTCTTCCCCACTTTTCAAGCCTTGAAGTAAGTAAAGCAGTAGATAATTATTTTCTTCTCCTCAATGGACCAGTTAAATTATAGTTTCTTTTCTATTGGCACTTGTTCGGTTTTGCCAGATTCCAGAGGTGTGTGCTGGTCTGGTGGGGTATCCAGCTTAGTGATGTTACTTGTGGTAGCATCATTAGGGGAAGATACACCGTTTCTTTTCTCATTTAGCCCAGTGCATTGCCATAATGAGGGGACCTATTTATCCTGGGCGACATCCAGCCAGTATGATTCTTCTATATTTATGTCAATGTTTCATTGTTGTTGGAATATTGGGTCAGGGTTTTCTTGCTAAGGGGAAGGACTCTTATGTTAGATATTGACAAACCCCTGTACAGAGAGACCAAAGTCACTTGAGGCGTCTAGTAAAGCAAAAGTAAAGTCATCGGGGTGGTCTAAAATCAGTATCAACCGGACAGCGTGGGAGTCTATCTCCTTTTAACTAGCGCTAGACCAAGGAGATTGGTTTTGCGTCTGAGGTGGTGTGACAGACCTACTACCAGCTGTTTACTTTACCGCACAGATCCCTGTGCCACTCATACGCTAAGTTGCGAGAGCCGGTATTGAACCAGGAACCTTGTGGTTCCTAGTCGGACACTATCGACTGAGCTACGACGCTTTTTCAATTCTCTTCTGTAGGCTTTTCCAATTCTCTCCTTTTTTTCAATTTTTCTTTAACATTTTTTTAAAGAATAAAGGGCCCCTTCTTGGGGCTAACACTTGATTTCTTTATGTATAGTATTTACATATATATACATAGTATATATTTATGTATAGTATTTACATATTTATACATAGTATATATGGATGTATAGTATTTACATATATATACATATATATACGTATTTATATTTTTAGGATGGAGGACGTTATTTGCTCCACAAATACTATTTTCTTCCCTCCGCCGAAAGTGAAAGAGCAGAAAATAATTTTCTTAGCTAAGTTATAGTTTCTCCTTCAAGTGGCCATTGCTTGGATTTGCCGGATTCCAAGACCAGTATTAGGCTTGTCTGGTGGGGTATCCAGCTTAGTGTTGTTAATTGTGGTAGCCGCACTAGCAGAAGGTACACTGTTAATTTCCCTATCATTTAGCCCAGTGCTTAGCTATGACGAGGGGAATATTTGATCAGGGTTTACTTCCGAGTAGAAGATACTGGCAAACCCCTGTACTGAGAGACCGAAGACACTCGAGGTAGTGTCTAGCAGGCTTTTCCAATTCTCTCCATAGGCGTTTCCCATTCTCTTCTGTAGGTTTCCCCAATTTTCTCCCAGTATAAGTTCTCATATGACCTTCTAAGCGACTTTTCTGTAAAAAAGCTTTGACACACACTTCACAATGAAGGATAATTTATCCAGTATAAATTTTCATATTGATTTTTAAAGTTATCTCATGATCAAATTATTTGTATCACACTTGGCACTATTCGATTTGAATCAAATTCCATACCTGTTGATAGAATTTGCTTTATGCATCATAGAAACAATTCTTTATGATTGGCTTTATGTCGCTATGTGATTTCCAGTTAATTTCAAGCATCTTTTTTTTATTTCAATGTAAATAATCCATCTATTTTTTATATCCTCAGCTTCAAATGTACAGTTAATATTACTGTCCATTTTAATGGATATCTCCTATTAGTTCTTCTTTGTTAAACAAACACTAGAAAACAATGTCACTTTTACCCCCCCCCTCTCTCTCTCTCTCTCTCTCTCTCTCTCTCTCTCTCTCTCTCCCAGAGGTGTTGCAATGACCGACGTTCCTGTTGGGCATTGCTCCTGGTTGGTTTTCCGCACAGCATACACAATCCGAACAGAGCTGATTAATGTAGGTTCTTGCTCGTCGACCTAAACTGGTTTGTCCATGCATAGAAGTCCACAGAAGAGTGTCACTTATGATTTCGTCCTCGTTTCTCCATCAGTGTCCGGCACACTGACATAATATATACATATATGCACAGAAATGTACTAGAACTTCCCAAAAAAACACTCACGCAGATTATTTACGTACATGTACACAAACATATTAGAATCCCTCCAATACACACACACACAGTTTATATACATATGCACAGTGTGCACACAAATATAATATACCCCCAAAACACACTCAGACAGAATATATTCATGTATGCCCGCAAATATACTAGAAACCTAACTGAATTTAGCTGAAAATACGACACTCATAAGAAATAAGAATTTGGCGTATAAGCAACACCAGGTGATCAGATTTACATATTTGCATTTCATTTTGGACGGTCTCATTTTTAATGTTGCAAGATGGTAACGGTCGTACAATTGAGGAACACGAGTATCAATATATAGATATGCACACAAAGCACCTACCACCCTCACCCCCACCAAAAAAAATAAAGACACACACATGTACCTACTAAACAAAAGCAGAGGAAAAGAGGTAGATCAAAGGACTTCAAACTCAAGACTGGACATAGAGCCAACTGGAATTAACCAGTAATTCATATTTATTATCACGCTGTATACATAGATGAGTTGGAGTTACCGGAGCAAAAAGAACTGCAAATTCGGCTTTAAATAGCAAAAATCCCCGAGGGTTGTCTGTTTTTTGATTTGGGGATTTAAAACCAGTAAGGTTAAACAAAGCAAATCATTTTTTTTTACGTTTTCTATTATTATCATTCGGTCTCCTGATGGTAGGTATCGAGTTTCACCTCAGCAAAAACAATATCCTTGGTTTAGCTCTTGCGAAAAGGGGACATACTCCCTCGCTGTTCAACAAAGTATGTGGTTCGATTCATAAAGAATCTTTTATTTTTAACATTTAATAACATATTAACGACAATAGCCCCCCCCCCCCCCCCGCTCCTTAAACTTTTACCCCAAGAGATGACTGGGCCATTGAGAGTAAAAAGTTACAAAATTTTCCCTGTCGAAATAAGTGGCTTTATATATAAATACTCTTTGTGAATTTTTTCACATAAGTTTTAACTGGTGTTTTTTCATTGAAGTCTGAGTAAGAGCAAGATTACTCAGATCTCCAGAAATCTTCAAAATGTTCTGATTTTAAAAGTGCTGTCATGGGCATAGTCTCGATTCATCCTCTCATTTCAATTTCACCAACAGCCTTATCGACTGGGACTTTAGAATACACCGACTGAACTTCTGCAGAGGGTAAGACCCCCCCCAATAGGACCACCTGTTGGTCGTGGGTGGCGACCCGTAATGCTTAAGGATAGAACCCAGGTGGATGAGCAGTTCATCGCTTGCAATACTACACTTTGGCCCTATCTTAGGCTAGACGGGCGGTCGGAGAGGCCCACTCCGATCAATCGGCTGGTCATGTCAAGCCCTAGCACCTAGATGATTTTCCCAACCCTATTGCCCTTATGGCAAGCCCCAACCCCTTTTTATCACATGGGTACTAGAAGGCGGTGACTGAGGGTATACATGTTCTGGGAATGACGTTAAACTCTATCTGATGGTGGGGTTCCAGTTTTGAAGGCTTGGGGAATATGGAGCCCCCATTCATCACAATTGCTCCCTGGTCCACTTTGACCCGGAGTGGTAGTACCTGTTAGGGCCCCATCTATGGGTTGAATAAAAAACATGAGTTTATAAACAAAATTATATTATGCATTAAGAATGAATTTATTTCACAACTTTGTCGGCATTAAATGACCCACCGAGGTTGATATGCCGTAAAACAAACCAAACCAAACCAAACCAAACCAATCTTTTCTTTTTCCTTCTTTTTTTAAATAAATGCGCAATAAATACATGCCGAAAAATCCGCAGCAAAAGATGAGTTGAAGTTATTGAAGAGGAAAGAAATGCAAATTCGACTTTAAATAGAAAAAAATAAAAAAACACCCGAGGGTTGTCTGTTTTTGGATTTGTGGAGCTAAAAAGCAGCAAGGTTAAACAGACCAAACCATCAAAGATTTTTGCCTTTCTTTTTTTCATTATTTTTTTTAACTTTTTCTAACTGTTACAATCATTTGGCCTCCGGAAAGCAAAGAATGGACGGAAATGATCGCATATTTAAGATTACGAATTTTGCACGCATGTAAATATTAGAACAGTTTATGAGTAATAACAAATGTGTAATTTCTTTTTCACTCTATACTTATCTGTACATACGTTTACATATACACGCCTACGTAAGAATAGATTTATCTATTCTGTCTTCCTTTTCTTCTTTTTGTTTTGTATTTCTGTCCATACAGAAATAAACGTTCAAGATAAAGGGCCGTTAAACTCCAGAATATTTTTCGCAATTTGTTATACTTAGACCGGGTTAGGTCAGTTGGGCAACTGCTGTGGTTATCTTACATCAGTATTCATGAGTTCGAATCTTGCCGACTGCCACACATATTGTGCCTTTTCGATTTTCCAACTAAAATGTTCATTTCTTTTCCATTACTTAAGTAAGTTCTTATGATTTCTTATTTAGCACATATATTGATATTATTAGGGCTGGGGCTTTAGAATACACCGACTGAACCTCTGCAGAGGGGTAAGACTCGCTCCCCCCCAAAAAAAAAAAATGAGGCCATCTGTTTGCCGTGGGTAGCGACCCGTGATTCTTAAGGACGGAGTCATGGTGGATGAGCAGTACATGATATGCAACACTCCACTTTGGCTCTTACTTACGCTAGAGGGTGATCGGAGAGGCCCCCATCCTATTAATCGGCTGGTCACGTCAAGCCCTAATACCTTTATGAATACCCCGACTCTATTACCCTTATAGCAAGCCCCAACCCTTTTGGGTGCTAGAAGGCGGTGGCTAAGGGTCTTCATCTTCGTCCTGGGTATGACTTTAAACTCTAACTGATGGTGAGGTTTCAGTTTTGGAGGTCTGGGAAATGTGGAGCACCTCTTCATCCCCATTGCTCCCTGGTCCACTTTGACCCGGAGTGGTAGTACCTGTGAGGGTCTCATCTATGGGGTGAATAGAATATTTATTTCCATACAAAATTGAGTTTAAAAGATTTTCTTCCAAACTATCGCAGCGAATCTTTCAAAACGTTGCCGGCATTAAATGACCCACCGTGGTTGATATGCCGTAAAAGAAAAGAAAACAAACTTTAGACGTACTACTCATAACAAA
>CM042144.1:26265182-26300182 GCA_023376005.1 Doryteuthis pealeii
TTATTTTTTTTTACTCCTTTGATAAATTTGATGATTTCATGATTTATGGTTCAAACTCTCAGACATTTAATTTTTAACTTCCACCTCCTCAAGCATTTTTATTTTACCAGTAATATATATATATATATATATATATATATATATATATATATATTAATGGAGATTGTGGGTTTTTATGTCTGTAACCGAAACTATATTATCTATTCAAGTCACAATTCCCTTTGTTATTTACGTCACATTCTCCATGATTTTATTTTTTATTTAAACCTCAATTATTAATAAAATTGTTTTACATCATTAAGGCTGTTGACCATATCTACGTACTAATAACATGCAATTGTATATATATACAACAAAATAGCGGTTTACAGTATGAATGGGAAGGCTAATTTGCATATTGAACTTTGAAATTTGATTTTAATAAATATATGCTAAGTATTATTGATTTCTAATTGTTTGGTTTTATCTTATTGAATATGAGCAAAAATCTCGGGGATAAATCTTAAAAGAAATAAATTAACAAGCAAAAATAACTGTAATATTATTCTTTACTTCCTATTTTAACTAAATAGTTAAATTAGGAAAATTTACCAATGAAAGACGGGAGTAAGTGCAAATGATGGAAGAGTTAGTTTCAAAGTTGTTCTATTTTTCATTTATACCCCCTCTGTTCCAAATATTTTATCTGAATTCTTATTCAGTTTCATTAGCCTTTCTAATTTAACATATTTTATTATATTAAAACTTAAATACTTGCACCCGGAGGGTGCATATATTTGCTAGTATATATAAAGTTTAAATTTCAGTCCAAGTTGTTTACGTTTACTTTACACTAATGACCTTGCGTAAAGTGTGAATGCATTCCCCGCCAGTTATGGGTAAAATAAAGTTTAATCTGAGAAGCCACGTTTGTTCAAGTTTTCGAAAGTACATAAGACTTTTTGTGTATAAACCTGATTCAGTTTGTAACGTTTGTCATAATTCATGTCTACTGACTTCTATTGCTTCCTGTTTGCCAATGCACAAAATACAAACTGAGTGCTGAAGTTTGATAAAATAAATACGAGGCAAAATATATTGCAAAATTATGTTGTTAAATCATACATGTCCACGTTTAAATGTCATTGGGAGCTTTTATTGGTTATAACTTTATCATAATTATATAATAACATTAAAAATAACTTAATCAGAAACGTCTATAATGTATAGCTGACATTGTAAGTTTTTAGGATGGAAATTTTAAATGATTTAGGAAGTACATTTTTTGCAGTTTATTCAGTTTTAACACAGGAACAAAAATAAAAATCATTTAAAGAAATTATTCACTATATTTGCTTACACAAAGGAATGTACACGTTGCACCCCCCTTTCCAAAACAAACAGAACCCAAATTCTGTCTTTTTTTTTTACACTGTACTATAAAATTGGGGGAAAAGTCTCCACCTTGTGTTTTCAATATTTGCCATGGATTAATAAACAGTGTTACCCGCCCTGTCGATGGGGCGTTAGAATGCACCGACTGCATCTCTGCAGAGGGGTAAGACTCCCCCAATGGGACCAGCTGTTGGCCGTGCGTGGCGATCCGTGATGATTAAGGATAGAACCCAGGTGGCTGAGCAGTCCATGACTTGCAATATTCCACTTTAGGCTTTTCTTGGGCTAGACGGTCGATCAGAGAGGCCCCCTCCCATCAATCGGCTGGCCACGTCAAGCCCTAGCACCTATATGATTGTCCTCTATTGCCCTTATGGCAACCCCCAGTCCTTCTTATCATGTGGGTGCTAGAAGGCCGTGACTGAGGGTCTACATGTTCTGAGAATGAAGTTAAACTATTTGATGGTGAGGTTCCTGTTTTGGAGGTTTGGGGAATGTGGAGCATCCCTTCATCACCATTGCTCCTCGGAGTGGTAGTACCTGTTAGGGTCCCATCTATGGGTTAAATAGAAAAACATGAGTTTATAAACAAAATTGTATTATGCATTAAGAATGAATTTATTTCACAACTTTGTCGGCATTAAATGACCCACCGAGGTTGATATGCCGTAAAACCAAACAAAACTAAACAGTATTACCTTGACATGCGAGTTAACCTCGTTCAACCAGTAACTCAATTTCCTCGTATATCAAATCAATTTTCCCCATTGAAATAATCTGAAAAGCCATTAAACCGTTCCCCCACCCCCCAAAATACCATATTTTTGTTACATTATTTTAAATAAAAATAGCACTATTAAATAAAAACACAATAAAATAGAATGTAATGATTTATGGGATGTAATCTCTATTATCATATATTTTTTATAAATAATATTTTTCTCGGCATAATAAACTTGGAAACTTATTTCTTAATGAACTTATTGGCATAGGCACAGCTGAAGCTTGCTCGTACCTCAGATTTTAGCGCACAACACAGAGCAAAAATTCGATCGAGTGACAGATCGTAACTCGGAAAACTCATAAATCAAGGTACCTATATATATACATATACATATACACACACACACATATATATATATATATATATATATATATATATATATATATATGTGTGTGTGTGTATGTGTGTGTGTTTGTGTATGTGTGTGGATGAGGCCAATACTATTAATAATGTAAAAAGATTATCAATTTTATCAATTATTGAGGGTTAGATAAAAATAAAATCATGGAGAATGGGACGTAAATACCCTAGGGAATTGTGGCATGAGTAGTGATATAGTTTTAGTTACAGACAGACAAACACACAATCTCCATTATAATAAGAGATATTTTGAACACTGAATTAATCATCAGAGAAGTACTTGTTACAATCCCATAAACGACTGTTCAATCCTATATGTAAAGGCGTTACTATATTTATGCGTTATGTTTATTCTGACATCTGATTCGTTTTCTTTTTAAGTTAAAAGACACCGAAAGAATAGATATTTTAAAAACAGGAAGAAATCATGTAATAGTTGTTCGTGTAATAAATCGACAATGTTCACCCACGCATCGGCAGGTGTCAACGGATCGGCGTGTTATGAATAAATGACATTATTGAAATCACGAAGGTTAAAAAAAAAAATTCTCAAGCCAAGCAATAAATGAATAAAATCCAAAGCGGATCCAAATATCAGTTTGCAAACACATTGAATTTAAAAAAAAAGTTTCTGAAGTTGCAAAAAAACCATGCACATTTCACAGTGAAGTCCTTTTAAAACGCTCAATCATATTTACTTTTTTATTTGTTTGTTTGTTTGTTTATTGATATTAACGGCATATCAACCCGTCTGGGGTTATGTCATGTCTAATGGTTAAAAAGTTATACATATTTATATTTAAACTTTTTAGTAAGTGGTTTTAACAATGTGTTAACATTATTGGGGATTACGTTGTATGGTATTGATCTGTTTCATGTCTATATTCTATGGTATAATTTTATTTCCCTCAAAAAAGAGAGAATATCCTCCATGTTGACATTTTCAAACAGATCTTTCATTTGTTTGTGTTTTATCTAAAAAATAATTTTGAATATTTCATTCTGTATGTTTATTAGTCATTAACAAGATTATCTTTTTAGATGCAATTATTCCGTCATGTCGGCTGTGGGGTTAGAATTCACCAACTGCACGTCTGCAGAGGGGTACACCCCCCACCAACGAGCAACTTGTTGACCGTGGGTGGTGAGCCGTGAGGCTTGAGGATAGAACCCTGGTGTCTGAGCAGTCAATGACCTACAACACTCAACTTTTGTTCTTACTTAGGCTAGACGGAAGGTTGGAGAGGCCCCCTCTGATCAATCGGCTGGTTACGTCAAGCCCTAGCACCTATAGAATTGTTCCAATCCTTATAGCAAGCCCAAACTCTTTTTATCCCATCAATCCTAGAAGGCGGTGGCTGAGGGTCTTAATGTCCAGGGTATGACCTTAAACTCTATCTGATGGTGAAGTTCCTGTTCTGGAAGTCTGGAGAATATCGAGCACTCCTTAATCACCATTGTTCCCTGGTTCACTCTGACCCGGAGTGGTAGTACCTGAGTCCCATTTATGGATTAAATAGAAAAACACGAGTACCCTTAAAAATGAATAAAACAAAACATTTTCGGCATAAAATGACCCTAAAACGGTTGATATGCCGTAAAACTAACCAAGCAGCTCACCAACTAATATGGAATTATTATTGACAAATATAAAAGGTATATAATCATTCACAACAGTTAACTCTTATCAACGTCTCTATTTGCAGCCTCCTAAACCAAAATACAAAAGTATTATAACGAAAATGTGGGCTTTTTAGTCTGTGACAAACGGTAACTAAATCAGAGATTTTGTTCTCAACCTTTTGCCTACCAAATTTCTCTTACGTTTGTACGAAATGTTTTTGGTGTTTTAACCTGTGTGAAAGGACATTTCAAAGTTTATTATCTATTCACATCAGAACTTTTTTTTTTCAAATAAATTCATATTATTATTGTAATTCGAGTCCTTCTGCTGAATTATAATGAACTAACCATCAGTTTTTTCTTTTGTTTTGTTTTTTGCTTTAGTGGGAAAGCCATTGTAAGTAGTTTGTGGGGATTAAAATAAAATTAAAATAATAAAAATATTAAAAAGAAACTCTCATTAGCCTTCAGCGGAAGAACCTTCCGCGCATGTGCGGGATAAAGGACCCACTTCTGACTCCCAAGAGAATATCTTGGCCATTCAGACATTGGCCTTGTCTGAGACAAGATACTAGTATGGCCAGGGAGGAATTCCCTGGCTAGGTGGTGGCTATGAACCGCGAATAAAGTCTAAATCATAAAACTACCTTTTGCCTTTGTATTTTCCTTTTTCTTACCTTGAATTCCTTTTCAGCGCGACCACCAAATAAAATGGGGTAAAAAGCAAACCCTAGGAACACGCACCAGAGAATAACCACATCCACCTTTTCAAACCTTAAAACGTTAAACCTCTTGCTTACCAATAGGTTTAAAGTAAACAAAGACTTAAACACACACGAAATATAAAAATAAATACATAAATAATATCGAATGAAAGAACACAAAATGGCTATATCAGTTTGCGAAGAAATAGAAATGAAAAAGATTCTTATCGCAGAAGACAACGTTTATTTCACTGAGACGACCTCTTAAAACAATCAATCATATCCTTTACTTGTTTGGGTTTGTGCTTATCTAAACATGATTCTGAATATTTTACTCAGTTTATTTGTTCGTCATAAATACTTCTTATCTGTTAAAAAATAATTTTATACGGTATAATTACCAACACAGGAACATGTATCATATATCAAAATGAAGCTGGTTCTCTGTGGATCACATCCATACTTCTCCACATAGGCACCGTTTCTCTCAAAAGCAATGTTCCACTTTCGAAGGAGAGCATCTACATACTAATTACATGCAATTGTATTTATATATGCGACAAAGTAGCGGTTTACAGTGTGAATGGGAAGGCTAATTCACATATTGATATCAAAAGTTTGATTTTAATAAATATATGCTTTGTATTATTGATTTGTAGTTGTTTGGTTTTATCTTCATTAATATAAGCAAATATCTCTGATAAATCTTAAAATAAATCCATTAACAAGAAAAAATAACTGTAATTCTATTCTTAACATTCTAATTTAACTAAATATTTAAATTTGGAAAATTTAACAATGAAAGACGGGAGTGATGGAAGAGTAAGTTTCAGTTGTATTTTTTTTCGAAAATACCCACTCAGTTTCAAATCGTTTTATCTGCATTCTTATCTAGTTTCATTAGCCTTTTTAATTTACTATATTTTACTACATTAAAACTTAAATACTTGTACCTGGAAGGTGCATATATTTGCTAGTACTACTAATAAATGAATAATACCGAACTAAAGAATGTAAAATGGCTATGTCAATTTGTTAAGACATAGAATCTAAAAAGATTCTTATCGCAGAAGGCAACGCATATTTCACATAGAATTCCTTTTAACTCTTTGCCTGCCAAATTTCCATCACGGTTGTACCAAATCTTCGTGGTATTTTTTAACTGTATGAAATGGTTATTTAAAAGTTCATTATCTATTTACCTTAGAACTCATTCTATTCAAATAAACTTCTATTATAATTATAATTTTAATAAGTCGTCGGGGTGGCCTAAAATCGGTATCAGGTAGACAGCGAGGGGGGGGGTCAGTCCCCTTTTCACTAGCGCTGGACGAAGGAAATTGGTTTTAGCGTCTGAGACGGAGCGCCACACACACCATCAGCTCCTTGCTTTACCGCACAGATCCATGTACACTGAGTTAGCGAGGACAGGTATTGAACCTGGAACCTTGAGATTCCCTGCCGAAATCTTAATTCTCCAGCTTAATTATAATGAACTAACCATCGGTTTTCCATAGAATCTAATGGTGGAAGACCTGCTGTAAGCGGTTTAAATTAGGCAAAGAGTTAAGACTCTCAAAGAAATAATTTATTTTTGGGAGTTTGTGCTTTATTTTTAGATAAATTTCGAAAATCTCACCTTGTGTGCTGGTTAATCATAAAAACCTATTATCTATGAACATTTTCCTTTTTAAATGTTATCTGTATTATTGTATAAAATTGTAAAAACATTTACACCATTAAAATCTTTAAATATCTCTCTCCGACGTTCCTAGAACGAAAATAGAAAAAAAAGTATTATAACGAAAATGTGGTATTTTTACTCTGTCACATTGTAAATAAATATGAGATTTTGTTCTTTAGATGAACACAAGCAAGGAAAATAACAAGGCAAGGAGGTGAGGACAAGTTTAACGAAAAGGGTTCTGCGTACGTGTAGAAAGGAAAGTCAGAGAGAGTGGGGGGGAGAGAGAGGGGGTTGATTAAGGAGTTTAACTGAGTGTGCTTCCTAGGCCAAGATAAAGCCTATTAGTTATCAGTAGGCACATTTCCGTGGCGTTGGTCATGACCTGATATTGAAAAAAAAAAAAGAAAAAAAATGAATGATGAAATCCTTGATTGTTTTTACAACATATTTCGTATAGCGAGGCTTTTATTAACTGGCTGATGTAAACGGATCTAAACAATTGTTTTCAATGGGAGAAAAAAGAGAGTGTGTGTGTGGGAGGGTAAGTAAAGAAAAAAAGAAAAAAATACACACACACAAAGACGTTAATGAATTAGAAAAGACTTTGTTTTCTGAGGTACTTATCAGCTGCTATAAAGAATAATACGTTTTCGGGTTTTGAATGCTGATTTTCACAGCTGCCAGCCCTTCCCACGAGAAAGTATGACGAAATCTTTTTTCTTTGATGTGTCCTTGTGCCAGCTTAAGCTAAGCTTAAAATATCTAAATGAAATCTAAATGAAAATCTAAAGAAAATCTAAAAAAAAAAAAAAAAGAAATAAGAAATAAGAAAAGATAAATGATATGAAATCTATAGAAGTTATGGATGGAAGAATAAATACAATACATGAATAATAGATCATAAAAACATAAAAGGAAAACGCTGGGATCAGCCTTAAATAGTTTAACGTCATTTAACTCTTTGCCGAGCAAATTTCTCCCACGGCTGTACCAAATTTTATTGGTTTTTTTTTTTACCTGTATGATCGGATATTTTCAAAGACACATTCTATTCAAATGAAGTCCTATTGTTATTATTGTAATCTGAGTCGTTCAGTTGACATGTGCGAGAACCGCAGCTAACAGTTTATGGTAGGATTGCAGGTGGGAGAGGTGCTGTGTTGGGTTTAATGTAGGCAAAGAGTTAATAGCTGATATAATCACTATTGGCATTTTTATAAACAGATATTAGTTTTTAAAAAGTTTTTTCTTGATTACAATGAATGCTAGGACGCGCTCACTTTATAAAAGTTGTTGGAAAACGCACATGGTAACTCGGGTTCAAATCCCACCATGTCGCCTGTGGTTGTAGAATACGGTGACTACACCTCTGCAGATGCTTAAAAACGGAATCCAGGTGGCTGAGCAGTCCAAAACATACAACACTTCACTTTGAACCTTACTTGGGCAAGATGGGAGTAGGTGGGAGAGGCTCCCTCCGATCAATTGGTTGGTCACGTCAATCACTAGCACCTAAATAATTGTCCCGATCGTATTGCTCTTGTGGTAAACTCCCAACCCTTTTCATCATATATGTGTTAGAAGGCGGTGGATGAGGGTCTTAGCGTCCTGTGTATAACGTTAAACTACATCTAGTGTTAAGTTTCCAATACTGGAGGACTGGGAATTCGAATTGCCACTTCATTGCCTTTATTCTTAGATCCACTCTAACCCGATGTGGTAGTACGTGTTAGGGTCCCATGTATAGGTTAAATAGTTTTAAAAATCACTTTAAAAAGTGTGTTTTAAAAAATGTAATACCTGACAAGAATTACCGTATAAAATTACCCAAGGGTTGACATGTCGTAGATTAAAAAAAAAACAACAACAAAAAAAAAAAACACAAACAATATTTTGTAGTAATTTAGGTATCCACATATACGTCACCAGTCTTGGACCCCAGTCCATGACAGTCAGGCCTTCTTTAAGGAACACCTTGTATTAGCACGTGTGATACGCACAGCCTCGTCCAGGATCTAAACATGTATTGCTTTGTAAAAAAAAACCCAAAGCAATTCGTGTTTAGATCCTGGACGTGCGTATCACACGTGCTAATACAAGGTGTTCCTTAAAGAAGTCCTGACTGTCATACGACTGGGGACCTATATGTCGATACCTAAATTACTACAAAATAACGAATACAGATATTTTTTTAGTAAGGGATTTGTTAGTAATATTTAATAATTAGTTAATTAGCAACATATTATTAGTAAGCAGATTACAATTCTTGAATTAGTAGGGTGAGTCAAAAAGTAATGCCATTTTCTTCATCTCATGTGAAGTTTTTTTTATTTTTAAATCAAACTAAGTCCTAAATTGAGACCCTAACGAGGCTCACAGCAAGCATCCAACGAGTAAGACCCAACTTGCCAATCGACAAGGTCACCCTTTTGCATGACAATGCTAGTCCACACACAAGCAACAGGACAAGAGTGGACAGCTTTACCACATCCTCTATACTCACCAGATTTAGCGCCTTCAGACTATCATATCTTCGGCCCGATGAAAGAGGGTTTGAGACGCAAAGATTATTCCAGTAACGAGGAAGTAAAATCTGTTGTGAAGAATTGGCTCAAAGAACAATCAACAGAATTTTACGGGACAGGGATACATGCTATCATTCGAAGGTGGAACATTGCTATTGAGAGAAACGGTTACGATGTGGAGAAGTAGGGATGTGATGCACAGAGGATCAGCTTCATTTTGATGTATGATACATGTTCCTGTGTTGGTAATCATACCTGTGCTAAATAAAATGGCATTACATTTTGTCCCACCCTCGTATTTCAGCATGGAATAACCTATAAGGTTTTGATATGCTGTTAAAGAAATGGACCAAGTTAAACCAAACCGATTCCCGCTTGATAGAATTTCAGTAGCGATGAGTCTGTTCAATATTTAATTGGGCCACCACTTAAGCCACAGCAGCTACTGTAAGTAACCTGAGTCCCTTGTTTCTCGAAATAACTTGATTCGGCATTAAGTATTAAAAGTAAAGTCTTTGGAATGGCCTGATGTCGGTATAAGTCAGACAGCGAGTGAGTCTTTCCCCTTTTTTACTAGCGCTAGATCAAGGAGATTCTTTTTGCTTCTGAGGTGGAGCACCATAATACCTACCATAAGCTCCTCACTTTACCGAACATGTGCTACTCATTCGATGAGTTAGCGAGGGTCGGTATCGAACCAGGTTCCTACTCGGGGGATCTACCGACTGAACTAAACCAGCCATTTAATTTGGCATGAAATAACCCGAAAACAGTTGATAGGCCGTAAAACAAAAACCAACCAAGAAAACCAACCTCTTTAAATTTTACTGTTTTTGTAGTTTAACATAGACCATTTTTTTCCTTGAAATTTCCAATCTTAGAATACAGCTTCAACCTATTTTCAATGCTAAACAGGAACTTATTCCAACCTTACTTCTTCCACAACCCACTAGAGGAACTTTATCTTCTCTTGAAATTCTGGTTTCTTAGCTGCGTAGAAACTCTTCAGTCTTCAAGGATTTGTTTAGTGGTAATCTACAGATACGAAGCAGTCACGCTCATCCATCACTTATCTTGCACTTTTATTTGAGTGAGCATCTGGTATCCTGATAATTTTCCTTCATCTCGTAGGCTGCAGTTTTCAAGGGTACTCATATCTCAAATATTGTTATTATCAAAGCTAGACTTGCAAATTTAGTACTATGTTGTCGGACGCGTAATTCACGTAGAAAATCACGTACAAACGGTTTGAAATGATTACATCATGCGCTGTTGTTTTCTTTTTTTTCCTTTCTTTTAGATCACTAATTAGGGCTGAGCCTAAGTGACCACCCTAAGCGGATTTAACAGGTTGGAAGTCGGAGTTTTCCTTCTCCTAGACTGGTTGCCTTACCAAGATCTCAGTCTGCCTTATTATTTACCCATAGCTGTATTAGTGCAGTTCACATAGTGCTTTCAATCTTTCATTCCATTCAGCTAAATATATTGTTTTACCAAAGACGAAAACACACACACACACACACACACACACACACACACACACACACATATATATATATATATATATATATATATATATATATATTATAAATGAGACTATAATATAAGAAAACATTATGATATAAAATGTGTAAATGATATGAATTAATTAATATAATTATTATAACAATTATGATTATAAATTTAACTATAATAACATTCAGAATAAATAATAATTGAATCAAGCAAGCTGTTTTATATAAATAATTATATCAAATAATAACTACAATAATAATTATAATTAAATGCTATTAATTAATTAATATAATATCACAATAATATCACCTATAATATAAAATATAAAATAAACAATTATAAACCCAATGTATCAATTGCTATATTAATGTGACTTGCAAATCTAGTACTATGTTTTGAACGTGTAATTCACGTCAGAAATCCCGTACAAGCGGTTAAAAATGATTCCATCATACGCTGTTCTCTTTCAAGCTTCCATTCCATTAAGCTAGATATATGGTGTTTCCAATGACGAACGTATAAATCTTTAAAAAAACGATTTTAATATGATTTTTCGGTTTAGCTCAGTCGGTAGAGCGTCCGCCTCGGAACCGCAAGGTCCTTGCTCTGATACCGGCCCCCGACAACGCTTGTGGCTACACCTCAGATTCAAAACCAATCTCAGTGGTCTAGCACTAGTGAAAAGGGGATATACTCCATTGCTGTCCGGTTGATACCGACAATATGCAATGCCACCAACTTTACTTTCTTTTAGTTTTTTATATTTCCCAACAAGTAAATAATATTGCGTTTGGTTGATAGAGGTCAATAGTTTGTGAGTTTATATATATTTACCAACCCCACCACACGAGCAGGATGCGACACAAGGTCATTTTTTAAGCGGAGTTCAACAGGTTTGAATTCAGTGTTTTCCTTCTCCTAGACCGGTTGCCTAACCAAGGTTAAAGAGCCCAGTCTGCCCTACTATTTATCCATAGCTGGAGGGAGAGCAGGATTCATACCTTTCCCAAGGGTATTAGCGCTAAGGGAAATGCAATTACCACGTCCAGGATTTGAACTCGGGGCGACGAGTCCATTTCCCATGACTTTAACCATTACACCATTACAACACACAATTCCATGAGTTTATATGTTCCCAAGAGTGCAGTCCAGGCTATTTATAGACTACCCAAATGTGACAGAAGGTCGTTTAGTGTGGGATGTAACGGCAGGATTTAATTCTTTTAATCCCCCTAAACGACCTTCTGTCACATTTGGGTAGTCTATAAATAGCCTGGACTGCACTCTTGGGAACATATAAGATGAGAGTCACCAATGAGTGATTTGATTCTTCCCATGATGTGCCTGCTATCAAGAAAACATTTTGTGTTTTCTTGAGTGTGATAGCAGCACAGCCTTGCTACGAGCTATGAACCACACACTGACAGATAGAATTTCCTAAAGCGGGAGTCAGATGTTTTTTGTTTTAAAGTTAGACGGAGCTGATCTCTAACTAAAGCATGCATCAACCAACAACGCCATACTGTTCTTTAAAAAACCTTTTATTTACTTAACTAACTTTCTTTTCTTGCTAACTAACACACAGCGCTGAGTTAAGTCGGCCGAAGCAAACGGAACGTCTCCCCTGCTCTAGATATCGTCCAGAACTGAGTAACTAATTCAAAATCATGTGTCGTGCGAGACTTCAACTGTCAGTAATTTTCCGTCCGTGATATGAAAGGGACCATCCCTACGGAAATACAGGGAGTTGCCAATAATCTATGCCACCACATAGATTATGAAACACATGTAAATGTTATCCTGCAATTTTCTTTTGTCAAAGCATTGTTATCCTGATTATTTTCGTTTCTTTTTTAAATAAGAAAAATAATACTGTATTGTATAAAAAACAGAATAAAATAGAATGTAATAAATTATGTGCTGTATTATTTTTACGAGGGTGTGTCAAAAAGTAACAAGGAACATGTATCATACATCAAAATAAAGCTGGTTCTCTGTGGATCACATCCATACTTCTCCATATAGTCACCGTTTCTCAATAGAAATGTTCCACCTTCGAATGAGAACATGTATCCCTGCCCCGTAAAATTCTGTTGACTGTTCTTTGAGCCACTTATTCACTGCAGATGTCACTTCTTCGTCACAGGAATAAGTTTTGTCTCTCTTCGGTCCCATGAAAGAGGTATGAGAGGCAAACATTATTCCAGTGACGTTAGTCAAGGTACGGCTTTATTTTAAGTATTGTTGGATACTTTTCTCATTAAGATAGTTGGCAACATTTGTATTATTCGGACTATTGTACTCATCTTTATTCTTATCTGTACAACGTTTCAGCGGATATGCCCTCCGACCTTTTCAGGTATTTCTTGTCGGACTCGGGAGCCTTCTCGAACTCTGGAAACTTCCTTTCGAACACGGGGACCTTCTTGTAATCGGAAGCCATAATGGAAATTTGAATCCAACCCTTTATTCAATCCACAGGGGTGTCATGTCCTCATTCCTCTAACCATAGCTGGTTACACGCGTTAAGCTGTATTAATTATTATAATATGTTAACTGTAGCCCATGACCAGGTTTGAACCTGTAGCCTAGAAATAACTGTCACGTAAAACTGTATTAACTCAACGCCTATATCCCCTACGCCATGTGTTCAAATTATCAAGCCTCATCTAAAAAATTCAGAGAAATAGTTGGCAAAATTATTTTTCAGTGTTCTTCTATAAAATAAAGAATTAAAAATACGTTTATAAAAATATCTGAACATGATTAGGGGGAGGAAGGTTTATTTCGGTCAAGTCTGAACGTAACTAGAATTCTTTTTGTCTTGGAGGAATTATGGCAGGGTTAGTCTATAGCGAAAAAAATTCCTCCTTAGATAGCAATTCCGTTTTGCGCTAAAAGAAAAAAAAATTCCAAGATTTCAACCAAGAAAGGCATGAAGCCGAGAAAACTGAACCGAAAAACTGTTTTTAGTTCCCGACGCCTTTAGCCGGTGTCATTTAATGCCATTGCCACTAGGGAAACGAATAAATCCAAACTTCCTTGTATCGTGTTTCATTGCCAATTATTTTGATGTATTTTTGTCACAGGCAAGGATAGAATAGACGGAAGAAGCAGTCGTAAAGGTGATCCGGCGTAGATCTCGTGATAATTCAATTCTCCCTACAAGCATTAACCCAGGAAAAGTATTTCTCGAGAAGGAATAATGGATTAACAATATCGAAAGCAACAACAACAGCAACAACAACAACAACAACAACAATAAAAAATGAATAAAAAATACAATGATGTAGAAATCGTAAAAACATTAAAAAGTATTACGTTACTGGAGAGTGTGATTAGATTGCGAAAGACCCGGCGGGATTCTGGGGGAGAGTTGGCATTTAACAGGGCCACAGTCTATTTAACACTCAAGTGAAGTGAATTAATAGCAAATTTTTCTCGGGAGGAATTGCAAAAATAAACATGTCTGTGCAAAAGCAGTGAATTACTGGAAATTGTGCAAAGGATATAGATTAGGCCATGCGGATTAATGATATAAGCATAAACTAGAAGCTGTCTTCGACCCCCCCCAAAAAAAAAAAACAAAAAAAAAAAACAATTATATTCTAGCAATCAATTCTGTTAGATTTTAAATCAAATCAAAAATTCAAATCAAATCAACATTTTTTCATATCTTATTAAATACTAGCATAGCTATACGATGATGTCTAGAATTTTTAAAAATAAAAATAGATCTCTTTAATTAATTAATATCTTTTTATAATGGAGATTGTGTGTTCTTCTGTGTGAAACCGAAACTATATCACTTCTTAAGTCATAATTCTCTTTGGTATTTACGTCACATAATCAATGATTTCATTTAACAATAAAATTGTTTTACATTATTAATACTGTTGACCATATCTACATGCAATTGTATTTATATATACAACAAAATAGCGGTTTACAGTTTGAACGGGAAGGCTAATTTGCATATTTATATTAGAAAATTTGATTTTAATAAATATGTGCTTGGTAATATTGATTTCTAATTGTTTGGGTTTATCTTGGTGAATATGACCGAATATCTCGTGGATAAATCTCAAAAGGAATCCATTAACAAGAATAAATAACTGTAATTTTATTCGTTACTTACTAATTTAATTAAATAGTTAAAGTTATTTAACTAAATAGTTAAATTAGGAAAAATAGCAATGAACGACGGAGGTGATGGAAAATGATAGAATAGTAAGTTTCAAAGTTGTTCTATTTTTCGATTATACTCCCCTCTGTTTCAAATCATTTTATCTGCATTCTTTTTTAGTTTCATTTGTGTTTCTTATTTAATAGAATATTTCATTACATCAAAACTTAAATACCCGGCGGAGGGTGCATATATTTGCTAGTGTAGATTGATAAAAAAATGTTTTTTTTCCATATAGTAGTTTTATCAACTTTTATTCTTTATTTGTTATTTTTTAAAGTTTGTTTTTATTATTCTTCTTGTTTGTATTTTTCTTTTATTTGTCTTCTATTTGCTTTTGATTATATCTCCTTTATTAATTCGTTTTATTTTTTAATCTTATGATATGGTCATTCAGAAGAGGAAAGTATCGTGTGAGAAGAGTTACACAGATACATTAAGAATTTTCCATTTACGGTGGTTGGTTGGTTGGTTGGTTAGATTTTACGGCATGCCAAACCTTGATGGGTCATTTTATGCCGAAGACATTGTTTTATCTATTTTTTGTGGTTACTGCAATTTTTTTAAACTCAAAAAATAAATGTGGTAGCCTGATCATTTTGTAATCTAGAGTATAATATCTAAATTCAAAAGTTAACGTTTAATTCTGAAGAAGAATCATGGAAAGTTACATTAGGTCCTGATAGGTATGACGGACAGACACTGACCCATGATTGAACCGTAGCGTGATATTCCGATTGGTAAAATATCCCGTGACCCCGTCACTGAAATCGGCGGGAAAGTTGGAGCTGGACGCTAACATGAAGTCTTCTGAATTCTACTCCATGCGTTGGAATGTTGTGTCTCGAAAATAAAAATTATGCATAAAAACAATCGAAGACTTTGTGTTCATTAACAAGAACTAAAACGGAGGGATGTGGAGATATACGACCTGAGTTAAAGGTGCGTGATGCAATGGATAGGGTCGTAGGAAATGTACTCGTCGACCCGAGTTCAAATCCTGGACGAGACTGCTTGCATTTCACATAGCACTAATACTCTTGGGAAAGGTATAAATCCGACTACAGTCCCTCCAGCTATGGTAAATAGTAGCGTAGACTGGGCTCTTTAAACTTGGCAAGGTAACCAGTCTAGGAGAAGGAAAAACTCTGAATTCAAACCTGTTAAACTCTGCTGAAGAAAATGACCTTGTGTCACATCCTGCTCGTGCGGAGGGGTTGGTAAGTACACTCACTCACTTATACACACACGCACACGCACACACACACACACACACACATATAATATATATATATATATATATATATATATATATATATATATATATATATACCACCCGAGACATAAGACCAAGACGATACCAGTGTTAGAATCAAAGAACAGCGGGAAGGTCTTTCAGAGCTAGAAGCAGATACATATAACAAGATAACGTAAGAATGATACGACTACCCAACGCGCCCCAGCTATGGGTAAATAGTAAGATGGACTGGGCTCTTTAATCTTGGTTAGGAAACCAGGTTATGAGAAGGACAACTCTGAATTCAAACCTTTTAAATCACCATATATCGAATTCTGTTTGTGCGGAGAGTGTAGGTAAATATAGATATGATTTTTTTTTAAAAGTGCTGGAATATTGGCCAGACTGTGTACATTTGGTCATATGTCTCAGTCGACAGTCAACTAGTGTATAAATAGGAATGGAATTATCTATAAATCTAGCAATAATGATAATTTGAATCAGCGCTAAAAATAAGCAGATCATATCGGCAAATTTTATAACATGTCCAATAAGTAGTAGGCGTGATTGTGAAATCGAAGAATCATAAATGAATTAAATGTTATTATAAAATTAGTAGAAGTGAACTTTGAAAAACCTTAACGATATCGAATTGTGTTTCAAAGAATATATAGCAAAATATTTGCAACAACACAAATTGTAATACCCACACACTCTCCCTCACATATATACACCCATACATATACTTACTCAGATATACTTACGCATAGTTGTGAGAGTCCTGCCGCGCCACCGTAGTAAGCGAGTTCAAATTCCAGTCGCGATATTAAGTTATTTTTTTATTTTTTTGAGTTACTCCACGCCCTGTCGCAGACTGTATACTCTGTAGAGGAGTAAGACCCCCCCCCCTGCAAAAAAGGCGGTGTCACGGGTATGACAATAAACTACATTTGATGGCGAAGTTCCAGTTCTGGAGATCTGGAAAGTGTGAAGTACACCTCCATTGCCATTACTCTCAGGTTCACAATGACCCGGAGTGGTATACTAGTGTTACGTTGCCTATGCACAATTGCACTAGCCATTGGTTACTGTGGAGACGTTTGCGAGAACGTATACAAGAATACACGAGGTGACATGCTCGTTAGTTTCTTCGTACGAGCGCAACTCTGGGGTCTGTATCAACACCAATTCTAGCAGCGATTTTCAGCCAGCCTTCAACCCAAAAGGCAGTGATCCTCCTCCTTGTGTGGTCAGCAGGTATCACGTTACCGTGTTAGAAGCTTTTCGCAATGGCAAATGATAATAACAAAACCTCTTTGTTTTCAATTTATTTATTAAATCAGCTTCTTATTCTTGAGAGATAAGGAGTTCTTATTATATGTTCCTTTAAGTTTGTTTGGCTTCACTAATCTTCTTCGGGTATAATTAATTTAATTCGTCCAGTCGATAAGTCCCAAAATATTAAGTTCGACGTTCTACGTGTCAGCGACAGCAAATCCTGCTCCAATCCTTCGCCCCAACTAACTTTGTCCAATCCCACGGACCAGGTGTTTAAGTATATCCTCTGGCTAAGAATTCTCTAGAAAAAGACCGTTGTGGAATCTTCTTTCAGCTTCCACAGGATTCTATCAACTTCTAACAAGTTCTGGGACCTTCAAACACGTGACTCTCAGAGGTCACCCCTACCGTTTGGCCAGTCAGATCATAGAAACTCATGATTCATAGGTGCCGAAAAGTCTGAATCATTTGTACAATTAGACCCCAGTTTACAACCAAATCACCGCCTTACTGTTTTATTACTAGATAGTAATTTGTATTTATTATTTTTCTCGAATCGCTTAGCAGCCGCCCGCATCTAGTTAGGGATGTCCCCGTGGCCTAGTCTGGACAGCGTCATCGTAGTAGGTGATTTCGAACTCCAGTCACGCTATTATGTTCCTTTTCGGACTAATGCCCTTGGAAAATGTATGCACCACCTCATCGCCCAGTATGGATTAAATAATACAACTACTGTTCTTATCCAAGGATGAAAAAGACACAAAGGTCGATATGCTTATTAAACAAAGAAACCAAACGTACACGCATAATCAAATATAAAGATCGCAGTGCGATGCTTTGCAAACTAGTCTCACAGATCCATTACTGAATAGTGAGTTCTATCCTTGCTGGATGCTCCATAATTGCGACCTTGTGTCACGTCTAGTCATGGCGAATGGGTCGGGTGAATATCTACATATTCAACATATGATAATAATCAATCCTTTAAAAGAAAAAAAAAACAACTTATTTTTCCGATGCAGGTATCATTGGCAATTAGGAACGTTTTGGTAAACGTGCCAAAGCCTGGTTGGTTTACAAAAATGTGTATTGTTCTCTAATGATACCTACATCGGAAAAAATAAGGTCTAAAAACATTCGGCTTCGAGTTAAACTTACCGCCCTTTTAAAGTGGACAAAATTGAAATATAACACGAGGGCCCTATGAAAGAGGTTTGAAAAGCAAACATTATTCCAGTGACAAGGAAGTGAAATATGTAGTTAAGAAGTGGCTCAAAGAATAGTCAACGGAATTTTACGGGGCAGGGATACATCGAAGGTGGACCATTGCTATTGAGAGAAAAAGTGGAGAAGTAGGGATGTGATCCACAGAGGAACATCTTCATTTTTATGTATGATACATGTTCCTGTGTTGGTAATTATACCAGTCCTAAACAAAATAGCATTACTTTTTAACTCGTCCTCGTAGATTTGAATTAAAAAAATGTAAGTTAACTATTTGCCTACTTAAAACCGCTCATAGCGACTCTCCATAACATATTCAAGCAAAGTACAATAAATGATGGTTAGTTCATTCTAATTGAGTAGAAGGACTTGGATTAAAATAATAATAGGACTTTATTTGAATAGAATGAGTTCTGAGGTGAATAGATAGTGAGCTTTGAAATATCCCATTATACAGAAAAAAAATACCAAGAAAATTTGGTACAGCCTGGGAAATTTGGTTAATCTACAGAGTGGCCTATTGTTGGTAACAGACGAACAGGAGTAATCTATCCCATTTTTGCGTGTGCTAATCCAGGAATACTGTTTCTGCTGAGGTGGAGCGCAACACTTACCGCAAAATCCCAGAGGCTTTACCGCACAGATCAGATTACCCACGCTGCGTTATTCACGCACCGAGTTTGTGAGGAATGTTATCAAACCAAGAACCTTTGCATTTATCGGCGAATGCGCTACCGACTGAGCTAACTCAGGTATATGTCGCTATGTAATCTTTACAGCAGTATATACAAAATATAAACGAAAAAACTGATCGAAATATCAAATATAAAATTTAAAGAAAAAATCGACGTAAGTGATCTCCATAACGACATTCATTGGCGTAAATGGCAAGTATCCTGACGTCATAATCTTACGCAATGTGTGCCCTCGCAACAAATCAATGCATCAAATATATCGGCACTCTTTCTTTATATCACCTATGTTTACTACCTGATTGTTAATGAAACACATTCTGAACAAAACGTGTTATGATAAACATATTCGCCATTCGAAAAATGTTTCCGCCTCATGATTCTTTTAATGTGATATAATTAAAAAAAGAATGAAAATAAAAAGAAGACTAAGAGTAGGTCTACTATGAGTTGCAAAATTCAGGTGTGAAATCAGCATAGAAAGATTGTGTTGAAACAATCCTCAAATTGGAGTAGCTTATCTAACTTATAAATGAAGATTGAAAATCCTGGCTTGTAAAAGAAGACAGCGGAGTGACCTGTTGACGGTATCAGCCGAATAGAGATTAAAAAGTATTCAGCATGAATCCTTTTCCCACTTGGTTTGAATATCGCATAGTTAAGAAACTGTCAGTAACCAGGCACCATTGACTCCATGCTAACGCTACCATAACCTAGATATAAATTTTCTATCCGTGATATTGAGCACTGTTTACTATTAATATACCAGTTATACTATCTATCTATCTCTCTCTCTCTCTCTCTCTCTATATATATATATATATATATATATATATATATATATATATGATTTTATATATGAAAATGGTGACTTACCGGTGAAATTGGCCACAATGGTTAGACGATACAAGTTTCACAATTATAAGACAGCAATATAACAAATATAAAATGATCAATACGCGAGTAGAGCAAATTTATTATTATAATGGTATACACAGGAATAATCTTCTCGTGTTCCACCATAAGGATCTTCAGGGTTAAATCCACTGAATTAATCAAGATATTGATTAATTCCAGCCGATTGTACGCGTGTATTTAGTTGTTTTCTCTCTCTCTCTCTCTCTCTCTCTCTCTCTATATATATATATATATATATATATATATATATATATATATATATATATATAAACTCGCAAAAGGCACGCGAAGAACAAGACACCCACAAAAGCGGTTCAAAGACCATATGAAGACGTCGCTGAAGAAATGCGGTATCACACCTTTAACCCTGAATATCTGGTCTCCAACAGACAGGATTAACGAGACACGAGCCGCATAGAAGATGAGCGGCTCAATATCGAGATCTTCGTCGTCATGAACCAGCAAATGCAGATGGTAATTTCCCTTACAATGTGTGTGACCGCATCTGTAAGTCCAGAATTGGATTAACTAACCCCCAGAGGGTCCACGACTGATGACCGACATGGAGTGACATCATCATCGTCTGCGACGGACTTCTAAAAGGAAAGGAAAGGAATATATATATATATATATATATATATATATATATATATATATATATATATATATATATATTCAGTACACCATTTGATAACAATATAAGGTAAACTTTGCTTCATCTGTCATCAGACCATGAATATGGGATACTCAGTGAGAGTCAAAATCCGCATATGATTGATTACTTCGCTAACTATGACAGCATTCATAACATAGCATGCAAACACGAGAGATCTCCGAAAAATTAGACATTTTTTTATTAATTCAATATTATTATTACTACAAAAATTCACATATAAAAATGTATATGATTTTAGCACTACTTTTTAAATTGTGCACCGAGATCGATGCACTTGTCCCATCGCTGTATGAGCGCATAACTACCCTCCTCGATTAACGTGGCGTCACCTCATGCATTCTCACAATTAATTGCTCTCGGACACAACCAAATTAAATTTTTCGATATCTAAAATTCATGATGACGAATTTGTATGATAAAGTTCTACAACCATTTCATGAAGTTAGTGGAGGCTCATTGTGTAATAGTTATCGTCGGAAGAAATAGTCAGAGCGAGATGAGTTCAAATGCTGGACGAGGCTGTTTGCATTTCATATAGTGGAATATTCTGGTATATAAGATGTGGTGGAGCCCACCACTTAAATTTATAAACTCTTCATAGTCGCGTGGATTCAATCAGCCAATCAAAACGCTCGAATACATGGTTAATAAACTATTCAATCGCCGATCTTGAACGTTGCACGTATTCTCCACGTATTCTCCACGGACGAACGGATCAACAACACAAGGCTTCTGCTTAACACTAGGATTAACACCGAGAAACAGCCAGGAAATCTGCTTAACACGAGGAACAACCAAGGATTCAACTCAAAACCGATCTCCACTCTAAAGTGCTCTCACCTGCAGCCTAAAAATGGCCACTAGAATCTTAACACTAATACTCTTGGGAACGGTATGCATCGAACTATTCTCCCCCAGCTATGAGTAAATATACCGGTTCCTTTAACATTGGTTTGGCAACCAGTCTAAGGGAAGAACAACTCTGAATTTAAACCTGTTAAACTCCGCTTCAAGATCGTTTAAACTCCGCTTAAGAAATTGACCTTGTGTCACATCCAACGGAGAGGTTGATAAATACGTATCATGAAGTTTGTGCCGTTTATCCTTTTGAATTAAAGCTTCAACGCGTGCTGTGTTATCAGTTACAGAAGGGTATTTATTTGTTTGTGAACTTGTACTTGTTGTATTGCCATCTTCTTCTCAGCTAGTGGTTTCTTCCCGCCAAATATCGTCTTATCGACCGCCATACCGTCTTTCGTTGTTACCCTACGCTGTAATGTAGAACATGTCAAACACCTTTGACAGTTTAACACTTATTCATCGAATGCAGGTTTTTTGCTCACATCAGAAAACGTTATATTAAAACAAACAATATGAAAGATCTGTTTGAAAATGTCAACATGGAAAACATTTTGTCCTTTTTTAGGGAAATTAAATTATAACATAGAATATAGACATGAAACTAATCAATAACATACAACATAATCCCCAATAATGCTAACACATTGTTAAAACCAATTACTAAAACGTATAAATATAAATACACGATATATATAACTTCCTAACCGTTAGGCATGACATAACCCCAGACGGATTGATATGCCGTTAAAATCAATAAACAAACAAACAAACCTACGCTGTTTCATCTTCTTATTAGCGTGAAGAATAACTAAGACGTTTTCCTTGTGCGTACATACTTTATTATCATTGACGACTTTTCTTCACCGACATTTTCCGACCGTTGTCAGCCGGAATCCAGATGGAAAATAAACAACCGCTTGCTCTGAGGTTTCTCGGTTGACTGCTTTAAAATTACAACCTAACTTCTATTTCCAAGGATTTTAGTATCTTGGCTTAAACTGTTCAGATGAGAGCCAAGCTTTCAACTGACCAGAAACTGTCGATCATAAATCTGAGCTTATTAAATTTGCACGTATCAATAGGCGATGTCAATATTCGGTCGCCCGAAAAAAACACCAACTATTGGGTCGTACCTCTCAGGTTAAAGAGCACAGATTATATTTTGTATGAATATACAGAGAAAGAGTGGGTGGAAACCAAAACGGGATTGATGGTTTGTTTTGTTTTGTTTTGCGGCATATCAACCTCAGTGGGCCATTTAATGCCGACTAAGATTTGAAATAAATTCATTCTTAATGGATACTCAAATTTTTTTATAAACTCATGTTTTTCTATTCAACCCATAGATGGCCCTAACAGTTACTACCAATCCGGCTCAGAGCATGGTGATGAAGGGGTGGTCCACATTACCCAGACCTGCAGAACTGGAACCTTACCATCAGATTGAGTTTAACGTCATTTTCAGGACATGAAGACCTTCAGCCGACGCCTTCAAGCACATATATGATAAAAAGGTTTGGGGCTTACCATGAGGGCAATAGGGTTGGGACAATCATATAAATGCTAGGGCTTGACGTGACAAGCCGGTTGATCGAGGGGCCCTCTCCGGTCGACAGTCTAGCCTAAGTAAGGGTCTAATGAGGTGGTACATGTCATAGACTGCTCAGCCACCAAGATTCCGACCTTAAGCCTCAGCGCTCGCCACACAAGACCGACAGGTGGTCCCATTTGGGTGGGGGAGGTCTTACCTACCCGTAGAGGTGCAGTTGGTGTATTCTAAAGTCCTAACCGACAGGGTTGAAAAGGGGATTGAAATCTCATTTAAACACATCAATATGGACGTTAAAATATTTGCCAGATTCTGAAATGCGAATCTCAAAATAATCTATGAACGGATCGTTGGCATTCTTATTTACTTTTATTTAGAGTCGCTAACATTTATATCTATCTAGAGAATCTAACTTTATAAGAAGCCTAATCTACGAGAGTGGGCTAACGTTTTATAAAAAGCCCAATTTACGAGGGTGGGCTAACGTTTTATAAGAAGCCTTATTTACGAGAGTGGGCTAACGTTTTATAAGAAGCCTCATCAACGAGAGTAGGTTAATGTTTTATAAGAAGCCTAATCTACGAGAGTGGGCTAACATTTTAAAGAAGCCTAATCTACGAAAGTGGATAACATTTTATAAGAAGCCTAATCCCGAGAATAGGCCTAAAAAGTTCATAGGCTGAAAAGTTCACATGACGACATCATATCTACTGTTGACATTTCCGACATTAACTGTTAGAATCTTTTAATTTTTAAATTCATCTACACAACTTTTCAAATAATAGATACAGCTAATCAATTATTAACACGTTGATCGGTATGTCATAATTTGTATTATTTTATGCCAAATAAATAAAGTAAAATCGTCGGGGTGTCTAAGTCAGTATCAGCTCGACGGTGAGGGAATCTATCCCCTTTTCACTAGCGCTAGACCAAGGAGATTGTTTTAGAGTTTGAGGTGGAGCGCCACACTTACCATCAGCACATCACGTTTACCGTACAGATCCCGGTGCTATTCACACGCTGAGTTGGCGAGGGACAGGTATCGAACCCGGAGCCTTGTAGTTCAAACTCGGACGCTCTACCGACGAGTGTTGGATATTCGTTTTTTTACTCATTTCTAACACATTAACTCAACTGTTAATCTATTTAACCTATAGATGGGGCCTAACAGGTCTAGCACTTCAGCTCAGAATAAACTAGGGCGTATTAGTAATGAATTTGTAGACCACACCTTCAGAGCTCCAACATTTGACCCTCACTATTCGATGAAGTTTAACGTCATACCTAAAATACGAAAACCCTCAGCCACTGCATTCTTGTGCATTTATGATAAAATATAATTGGGGATTTGCCGTAAGAGCAATACGGTAGGAACAATCATATAGGTGGTTGGGCTTGACGTGACCTGTGTGAAAATTGGCACGTGAACTTTGCAGTAACAGAACTATGATGCTGCGAATATTTTATAATTTTATTTTATAGACTCGTTTTGGTTCACTGCTGAAGCATTGAGCACTGTTAAGTATGTTTTACTTACAAAATAGAGCATATCATTAGCAATTAAAATTTGTTTCACCACCGCCTTTAGTTATTTCAAAAGTTTATATATATATATATATATATATATATATATATATATATATATATATATATAGATAAAATAAATAAAGGCGGTGGTGAAACTTAAGACTTGGGTAATATTCATGTTTTATATGATTTTAAAAATATCAAAAACTAAAATAACAAAAGCAACAACGATAAAAGCAGGAGCAGCAGCAGCAACAACAACAACAACAATAATAATAATAATAATAATAATAATAATAATAATAAACGGATCACCTTACCCCAGCAAGGAGACCAGACCTAGTGTTGATTAATAAAAAAGAAAGAACTTGTCAACTGGTGGATTTTGCAGTTCCAGCAGATCACAGGGTGACGATGAAGGAAAACGAAAAGATGGATAATTACCTGGACCTTGCCAGAAAACTGAAAAATATATGGGATATGAAAGTCAAAGTGATACCAATTGTATTTGGTGCACTTGGTACAGTCCCAAAAATCTTGGAAAAAAAGACTGGAATATCTGGAAACCAGAGGAAGAATTGAAACCATCCAGAATACTGCACTGCTGCAATCTGCCCGAATACTCAGAAGAGTCCGGAGACCTGAGGAGACTTGTTGTCACTCAGACTCCAGGGAAATACCATCAGCTAATGCTGGTGTAAAGAACGAATGATAATAATAAAAATAATATATGTGTGTGAAACACACACTGTATAAAAAGATCTGAAAGAGAGAGAGAGAGAGAGAGAGAGAGAGAGAGAGAGAGAGAGAGAGAGAGAGAGAGAGAGAGAGAGAGAGATTCATAAGTCAGATATAGGAATAATCCAGGACTTAAACACTCACGCACTTAATTCAGTATATATATATATAATATATATATATTATATATAATATATATATATATATAAAACAGACACACATATATAATTACGTGCGTTAGACCCACGTGTTAATATATATATATATATATATATATATATATATATATATATATATAATATATGTACATAATATATAATATATATCATAATATAATATATATATGAGAATATCCACATAGGTTTCTCCTAACGTATCATCAGTATAAATCTGAGTCAGAATTAACCTGATGATCCGTTAAACTTACTTTATTATTTATTGGCGATACTTATTGTAATAAAGCACTTTAGTATATTTAACTTCGGCAACTCTTACAGTATTTTTTCTTTTGGCCATTTTTATAGTATCGATTGATTATTTTCAGGAGATACATATGACTTGGTCTTTTATTTTTTAATAAATTTTTTTCTCTGGGCCAAGAGAAAAGGGGGATTCTTTTAAAGATATTTTTTTCAAAATTATTTCACATAATTGTAAAATATGCATTGTTTGGAATTTAGCAAAAACTTTTATCTCACAAAAAATTGCGGCTATGAAAAAATGGTGGCTAATCTAACAGAGTGCTGCATGCTTAAATAGCGGCCTGTCATCACATTTTTGCAGGATGAGAAATTAAAATATGTAAACTTTACTTTTTATATGAGAAGCACATTTTAGTTTTAAAAATTTTAAATATTCTGTGTCGAAAAGACAATTACTGGAATGGAAATTTAATGACTCTCACGTAAAGAAAAAGTTATGACCTCTGCTATCAGTACACTGTAGGAGGAATATTAATTGAGATTTGACCGTTTGGCGTAAAGCCGTTACTCGTCTGTACGCTGTTTACAGCCTTGAGTTCTCTGGTGATTGTAAAACAAATTCCACGTAGGGATGTATCAATTAATTGTTCACTTCAGACTGATAGCTGCTGATAGCCGCAAGGGTAAGGGACTTGGCAGACGAAAATTCTATCGGGTTTCGATCCCGGCTAGAGGTAGTTGTTAAAAAAGTCGAACCGCACTGATGAGAAGTGAACTTTGAAACACGTGTCTGTGGATGACATATATATATATATATATATATATATAATGATATATAGAGAGAGAGAGAGAGAGAGAGAGAGAGAGAGAGAGAGAGATCATAGGCAAATCAAGTCATTCAATAAAGATAATATGTGTATATATAGATATATTATCATATTTGCACATAATATATCTATATATACACATATGTGTGTATTTGTAATTTGGCTAGTACAAACACACAGGCAACTCCACAAAACACACACACACACACACACACACACATATATATATATATATATATATGTGTGTGTGTGAGAAAAGTAGACAAACACATCAAGTTTCTATAACATCCGCGTGTCTTGGGCTCTAACTTTTCTTCCACATACTGCGAATTACCTCAAGTCAGATTTCTAACCAATATTAAACTTTAATATAGAGTCTAGTAAGGGACTTAATAGATTACAATATTAATAATATGGAACTATATTCTTTATATATGAATAGAGTTAGATATGATACCATAAAGGTGGTAAGTGAAGGTTGGACATCGTGAACTTGAAATCATGCCAATCAGTTAGCTGATCAAAATCTATGATCCAAGCGTCAGGAAAAAAAGAGAGTCAAGGCTATTATGAGGTAAATACGTTTGTCATTTTGGTACTCAGCCGGGGAAAAAATTGTTAGTGCAAATTAGCTTATCATAATGAACGCAGGTTGAAAGGCCTTTATAATAGCAGCCCTGGGTACGTTAATAGTACATACAAAAAAACAACCAGTACCATCTAGTCCTAGCGTGTCAATGCACGTAGTGGAGCCGATCGTTCGTCGCCTGCATTCGTTTATAAAAAGCAGGGCTGCTTTATTAGAAGTTGGTAATATATGGACAAACTGGGAATCATTGCTGAGACTGTACCCCACCCGCGACTCTCTGGTGAATTAGATTAGGGAGTATGTTTGAGGATAGATTTGAGCGAAGCGACATCGCTTGACGCCCCGCTCCGGCCGTAAATTTACCGGGGTATTGAACACAGATCAATTTCGTTCACCAAGTACAGACAAGTAGGAGGAGCTAGTTAACTGAAGTATATACCCCTTTTCACGTATTTCGTCAGACCAGGAGAGACTTGTGGTTTGCATCTGCAGGTGGAGGCTTGCTCACATGCCATCAGTTCACCCACGTCCTTACCGAATAGTCCATGTGCGCTTGAGTTGGTAGTAAGGGTCTGGATATCTGCAATCTCGGAACATATCAATATATAAGTGGTTACCCTCGATACCGGATATATAATATGCTCATACCGACTGATGCTAAACCAGCCTCAACTCAATATAAATATATATATCCATATATCTAGTAAAGTCCAGCGTTAAAATATTAATTTTATTGGTACTATGACAAAATATTCTATTAAAAGACATAATAGAATATTAATATCGTTAGTTACCGAATCTGGGTTTGCTGGTATATGTAGATGATTATTTTTACATGTAATGTTTTCTTTGGCGTCAATAAATTAAAAAAAAAAGTTCTAGGGCGATTTATACCATAAAGCGATATCCCCCGAAGCTGGCTCCGAACCTGTCACATGATAGGGCGTCAAGTCAGGACCAGAGTGAGAGGGCGCTAGAACTCTCGCGAAAAGGAACTTACCGCTAAAGAGTCAACAGACTTTTGAAAACTGATAAGACAAACCCCATTGATGAGATATTATGTAGGGCACTAGAAATACTCGTAGTTCCAATACGAGAGAATACTCCCCTCTCCATACATCTCTCTCTAATCATCTCTTGCCGAAACATCCTCATTCTGAACTCAGACTCCCTTCGAGAGAGAGACCTCAATACTACGCAGATCGGCATGATCATTAAAGTAGAAGTGACATGCTTTTATCGGGGACAATAAAGGCCCATTCCATCTATTAGGTAACAATTCATAAACTAGTTACAAAAAATAAAAACACCTCCGAGCCGATGTATAACAATAGATTTTTGAAACAAATTGCCTGACAGAGTGGGAGTAAAAAATTAAGTCAGCGAGTTGACCCTAAGTAAAGATGAAAATTCATCATAATTCATTATAAGGTATTTAAATAATATATATAAATATATATCAACAATTTTAAAATTTCTAATATGTATTAAATACAACAAACTATATATAGCATATATAATACATCATGTATTTATTAAAATGCTTTTAAAAACAATTGAGCGACTGTCTAAATGTATTGCATGGTGTGTGTTTGTTCACTAATTGTTGTCTATGGTTATGAAGATTTTTGGGTAATGTGACGTAAGCAAGTGGGAGCGTAAATTTTTGTTACAGATCAGGTGTGATGAGTGTGCAATAGACCGCGAGCGAATCTCCTATAATTATTAATAATATGCGGATTGACCCACTACAAGTATATTAGAGTTTAGTCGTCTTAGATTCAGTTCATGTCTTACGTAAAGCAATATGTACAATCTCGGCGGGATGCCATCACATAACATACGAACGGCACACACACACACGCACAGAGATAATCCGCAGCATTGCCCACACAACACATATAAGGTATCGAATATTAATCCATGTGGTGTTGTTGCTGTGTTATCGCAATGTGTGTGCTGTGTCCCTCTGAGTAGAAACGCGATCAATGAAGATTCTCACAACAATGTTAGGAAATCTGATCTTTACCTCGTACTCTATATTTATGTACTTAAGACTAAGCATTACAAGCAGGCCACATACTACAGCACATCACGTATACACGCATAATGGACTCGCAATCATACACATACGTCATCACGACAATGTGGCGCTTCAACTCACACACACCAAATACAGTCGCACGTCCCTAGTATTAGTCTATATGCATATATCTTATTGTCGAATATATGTTCTGATGTGTGTATCGGTATAGTGCGGTATAGAAGGATATAAGTACCTCTACTATCGCGGTGGTATGTTTGTGTATGCGTAATGTGATGATTGTGTGCTTTGTGTGTGTCATTCCTGATGAAATGAGGCTTCAAATATTTATGATATACAGACAATTTGACACTCGTCGGCCGCAGCATACAAACAAACCATTACACTGCTATCATCTAATCAAACTATATGCCATAGTGATAATTGCGTGTATGATAGTAGACATTAGTAGTGAACGTGTGCCCGGGTGCAGTTGGCCTGGCCAGTCATGTGTACCCGACGATGGTAAGTGCAGATGTGAACAAAAGTTGAGAGTCTATCCACTTGTTGCAATGAGATGGAGCACCACACCTATCGTCAGCTCTCAAAGCTTAGCTTGTTTGTCGTACACATCAGATTACCCCTACCCTATAGCTATTTGCTGTGTGTGTGTCTGTGTGCGGTTAACATTGGAGCTCAATTGTACAGTAAGTCGATGATCAAAATCGGACCACACCCACCGCTCGGGGGAACCAACCATGGATTATTTGACCTGCGATGAAGCTGAGGTGGATGAGTGAAACCCAGGTGCAGCCAGATAAGTCCAGTCCTAGTCGATAGAAAGGAAAGCAATTGGTCAAACAAAAACCTTATTATAGTATAACTATTAGATCTATACTCCCTCATCACCTACCATCAATATATATAGGCGAGTAGAGAGAGAGATATAGAGTTCGCCCTGGTAGAGTAGAGAGAGAGACTCAGCAGAGAGCAGAGGAACAGACGAGATTGAGAGGAGACAGAGACAGAGACAGAGACAGAGAGAGAGCAGAGAAGAACGCAGGACAGATATGCAGATTAATTTTGGTGTCTGCTGCTTAGGGTACAGAATACAAAGCCGAAGCATACTTCATGCGAGGACCCGTCATCAACCCGGGAACCCTGTAGCTCGATAGGTGGATGTCTAGATAACTGGGTAAACCAGCCCCTACAATATTGCGACTACGCCACAATAGATTATATTCAGGGAGTGTGAAAAGAAATAAGACCAAATTTCGAATGTATAGAATACACAAAAAATCTAAATAGAGAGAGAGAGAGACGAAGAGAGACGAGAGAGTTACATGCGCAGAGGAGAGAGAAGTAAGATAAGTAGGATAGGCACCTATGGGGGTTAGTCAAGTACGACAATGCATCGAGGCGAACGGAAAGTAGCAAATAATCACATAAAAGATTTCTTTTCCCCCCGCCCCCCCCCCCCCCCCTCTTTATCTCCCCCCCCCGCGCCCTCTCCGCCCCCCCCCCACCCCCCCGCCCCCCCCCCCTCCCCCCCCCCTGGACAAACCACCTCGCTCCTCCACCCGCCCTCCCCCTCTCCCCTCCACCCCCCCCCCACCCCACCCCTCCACCTTTCCCCCCCGGCCTCGTCATTCTCCCACCTCCCTCTCCCCCCTACTCTTCCCCCCTGTGCTTCTCAGTGCTTGCTACTCCTACTCTCCTCTCATTTAAGTTTATTTTAAATTATATTATATGGATAAACAATAAAATAAAAATAAACAGAAACAAATAATTAAAATAAAATAGCACCAAATTGATGTTGAAATACATGTTTTAGGACCAGAGGCTTTTGCTCCTACAAATTCGCAAACCACTTACAACTGCATATGCAGCAGTTAATTCATCGTCGTTTAGTCTATATCTCGCCCTGCGCATGTATTCTCTGTAAGATTTGTAATGGACGCTATGAACCTACACCACATTAAACTCTGCGCTCGATCGCTCTTACGCTTTCTCCCTCAGCTCTCGCTGTCGTCTTTGCAAGCTCTTATCACGTCCGCATCTCCACCTACGAGCTACAGGGTTCCGGGTTCGATGACGGTCCTCGCATGAGTAGCTCGGCTTGTATCTGTACAGTAAAGCAGCAGACACCAAAATGATATCCCTGGTCTAACGCTAGTTAAAAGGGGAAATATATACTCGCTGTCCGGTTGATATCGACTTTACTTTACTTACAGGCACACACAGACACACACACACAAATAGCATAGGTAGGGTAATCTGATGTGTACGGTAAGCATTTGAGAGCTGACGATAGGTGTGGTGCTCCATTTGCAAAAAGTGGATAGACTCTCACTTTGTTCATCTGTTACTGTAAATAGGCCACTCCACCGACTTTACATTTTTTTCATATGCATATAAAAAAGTTTTCGGAGAGGTCTTTTGTCGGTGTCAACCGAATAGAGAGGGATTCTATCCTTTTTTCGCAAGTGCTAGACCAGGGAGACTGTTTTGTTGAGTTGAAGCGCCACATCTAGCGTTAGCTCCTATAGGCCTTACTGCAGAGATCAGATTATCCAACATGAGCTATTGTCGCGCTGAGTTGGCGAGAACCGGTATCGAACCTGGCAACTTGCGATTACTCAGCCGAATGCTCTACCGACTGATTTAAGCGACACTATATCTCTATTAATAATGGAGATTCGCTTCCGGTTTTTGTCTGTAACAAAAATTACGTCACTGCTTACGTCACATTACCAAAAATCTTCATAACATAGAAATTTGAACATGCAACATTAGACAGTCCTCATTGTTTTTTAAAACAAGTTTTAATAAATACATGACTGGTATTATATATCTATATATAGTTTGTTTTATTTTAATACATATTTAAAATTTAAAATTGTTTTATATTTTAATCCTTTAATGAATTTGATGATTTTCCTTACTTAGGGTACAAACTTGCTGACATTAATTTTTTACTCCCACCTCTCAGGCAATATGTTTCAAAAATCTATTTTTACATCGCCCGGAGGGTGTTTTTTTATTTTGTACTAGTTTATATAGTTAACCTATATGGAAATGGCCTTTTTGTCCCCGATAAAAGCATCACTTCTACTTAATGATTCATGGCATCTGCGTATTTTTCTCTCTCGAAGAGGATTGAGTTTCAGAAATAGTGTCCTTAAATGAAATTCTTTGACACGAGATTTTCATATCTATCAAATGGGGTTGTCTTACAGTTTTCAAGTCTGTACTCTTCGTTCCTGCATTTGCGCCCCCTCCCGCCTTGAACCGAATCCGATAAAAGCCAATTATTTTAAGCGGACTTTAACAGGTTTGTGAGGCTGGTTTAGCATAGTCGGTAGAGCATCCGGATCGGAACCACAAGGTTCCGAGTTCAATACCAGCCCTCACCAACTCAGCGCACAGGGATCTATTCGGTAAAGTGGGAAACTGATGGCATGTGAGCAGCTCCACCTCAGATGCAAACACAGTCTCCCTGGTCTAGAGCTAGTGAAAAGGGGATAGACTCCCTCGCTGTCTGGCTGATACCGACTTTACGCCACCCCGTCGACTTTTACCTTAATAGGTTTGTATTCAGAATTATCCTTTTCTTCTATACCCGCTTTAAAGAGACCAGTCGGCCCTACTATTTACCCATAGCTAGATGGTTGGTTGTTTTGTTTTACGGTATATAAACCCTTTTCTGGTCATTTAACTATTTGCCTAACAAATTTTTCCCCGGCTGTACCAAATTTTCTTGTTATTTTTTACCTGTATGATTGGATATTTCAAAGTTCACGACCTATTAACCTTAGAACTCACTCTATTCAAATAAAGTCCTATTATTATTGTAATCTAAGTCCCTCTGCTCAATTATAATGAAGTAACTAGCTTTTGTACAGTGATGGGAGAGCCGCTATGAGTGGTTTAAAGTAAGCGAAGAGTTAATGCCGTATCAAGTAATTTTGATAAAACTGGACTTAGGTTGCTTAAAATACCTGATATTACTTAAGCGGTCAGCCAATTAGATATTGAATAGGCTCATCACTGATTAACCTCGGCGATTTAACGAAAACCAATGCTTTCAGCTTGTCTTGACCGTAATCCATTAGTATACGAAAATACTTGGATGCATACCTTTCCCAAGTGTAGGACGTCCCAATCTTGCAGATCCACTTCTACTGAATAACGTGTTCGATCCTCGCTGAATGCCCCACATTTGCAACCCTTCAGAGTTTTCCTTTTCCTAGACTGGTTACCTACCCTAGGTTAAAGAGCCCAGTCTGTTCTACAATTTAACCATAGCTGAAGGGATATTAATTGGATTCATACTTTTCCCAAGAGTATTAGCGCTATGGGAAATGCAAATAGCTTTGGATTTGAACTTGTGTCAACTAGTCCATTTCCTATGAAACTTATTATTACACCACGCACATCAAACGGAGGGATTAAATACATTTAAGATTTTAAGATATTTCAATGATTTCAGCAAAATAGGAATATTCTTCTGAATCATATTAGAGAGATTTTCTTTGATTTCATGACTGATTTTCATGGGCCAGAAATAATTGGCCACATTATATTTTTTCGTGTAACATTATCATGAAAATGTTCTGCAAAATTTTTCTGAATCAAAATTCTAATTCATGAAGATAAAACAAAGCTATAAAAGTTACTGAATTAAAATAACCATTCATGATAATGGGAAGCGCGTGGTGTAATGGTTAAAGTCATGGGATATGGACTCGTCGCTCCGAGTTCAAATCCTGGACGTGGTAATTGCATTTTCACTTAGCGCTAATACCCTTGGGAAAGGTATGAATCCTATTCTCCCTCCAGCTATGGGTTAAATAGTAGGGCAGACTGGGCTCTTTAACCTCGGTTAGGCAACCGGTCTAGGAGAAGGAAAACTCTGAATTAAGAAATTGACCTTGTGTCCTTCTAGTGCGGAGGGATTGGGTAAATATATAAAATAACTATTCATGATGGTTCAAGTTCAACAAAAGTCACGGACAAATAACATATCCTGTGAATAATTGCTTCGAAATAGACAGATCCGCTTCTAATGAATAACGAGTTCGATCCCCGCTGAATACCCCATATTTGCAACTATTCAGTTTTCCTTTTCCTAGAGTGGTTATCTACCCAGGGTTAAAGAGCACAGTCTGCTCTACTATTTACCCATAGCTGAAGGGAGAGTAAATGGATGTATACCTTTCGCAAGTGTATAAGCGCTATCTAAAATGCAAATAGCCTCATCTAGGATTTGAATTTGGGTCGACGAGTCAATTTCCTACGACTCTAAACATTACACCATGCTCCTTCAAAGTGTTATAACATTATATGATTTTCACTAAATCTGAATAAATCTTGTAAATGAAAAAGTGTATTGATATCTTTTTGGACAGAGTTTAATTTAAAAAAAAATGATATAAAACATCAAGTTATCAAATATATAATAGAACGTAAGGAATAGCTATATAATTTTTCACATGATTGCATTGTTCCTTAGGGCTACTCAAACAATGAGTGAAAAGTGATACTGGCTTGAGGCGGACAGAACGGGACTTCTAGAAAGCAAATCCACACTGTTTAAATGACAATTATTCAGCACTGCATAATGAATAACTCAGGTAAAAATTCGCTTACGGCACACATTCTTTGCATTTTGGATA
>CM042144.1:26305182-26350182 GCA_023376005.1 Doryteuthis pealeii
TTTTTCTGCTGAAGGCACAACACATCTTCTCATTACTGTCTCGCATATATATATATTATATTATATATATATATATATATATATATATATATATATATATATATATATATATATATATAAGCACATGAATGAATATATCTCATCATTTATTGAAGGTAATTGGTGAGTATTTTTAATCTCTGTACCAAGATGCTCTTAGCCCTTCCTATATTGCTTGCAATTCAAATCTAAAGTAAATATCACCCATTAATAATTTAGATTGAAATCTGCTCTTGAAAAAAATGACTTGTATACGAGTAGATACATAAATAAACTCGAATACACATGTATAAAAGGCCACACACACACACACACACACACACACATATATATATATATATATATATATATATGAACACACATAACCAAACATACACACACACACATTATATTTATACATATAGAAGAGAGAGAGAGAGAGAGAGAGAGATAGATATATAATATTTATATATATATATATATATATATATATATATATATATATATATAAATATTATTTGATCAGTCATTTTCTCTAATAGATTTCCGTTTTACACATAAATACAGACACACAGAACAACACACACATACAGAGAGAGAGAGAGAGAGAGAGAGAAGAGAGACAGAGAGAGAGACAGACAGAGACAGAGAGAGACAGACAGAAACAGACAGAACACATAATATATATATATATCATTCTGTGGTTTGCTATATTTATAGGAGAACTGTTCTCAATATCGCCGTACACACATACACATATATCAATAATATTTGTATAACATGGTCTTGTGGCTTGCAATATGTCAGAGGTGTTCACGTAGTGATTTTTTAAGTGTAAATAAGTGAATGTGGGAGAGCCGCATCTATCGGTTTACGGTAGATTCACAGTGATGTGAGAGCTGCTATGAGTGGCTTAAAGTAGGCAGAGTTAAGTATACATATCAAACACTGTAATAGTTAAATTATCATACCCTGGCATATATACGAGTCTCGTTAGTCAAAAGGATTATTGGAGACATTCTTTATTATTAAAATCTACACCATTGAACATTCTCTAAAAAAGATGGATCTGAGAGACTAGCTTGTTAATCATTACACAATGATGGAATGCCCTTTCATGCCCAATCCGTTCGCCACAGGATGTGACACACCTGGAACTAAAGCAATAAATTATTTAACATAAATTATGAATATGTTGCAGGCCAATATAATGTATACCCAAGAATACATATATTTCTACAATTTTATCTGTTGTGATAGAGTTTAAATGTGGTAGAATTTGTTAAAAAATAATACCTAATAATATCTGTTTTGATAATAGGTATTTAACTAACCCGTTTGCTGCGATTAGGATGCAATACAATGTCACAATTTTGGGGCCTCCAGGGTGGATCGAACTCGCTATTTAGATTTAACCATATGTTCTGGTTGTTTTATGTTCTACTAGAAATGATAAAATCCAGGTGAATTCAGAAGAAAATTAACTTTTTATCAAAATTAAATTTCATTTCATTCTACAAATAATAACCTTTTATTTTTAAAAATAAGGATGGGCTTACTGGCGGGGGAGGAAGGAGGCGCTCTTAGCCTAACGGTCATCATCGTAGAGAATGGAAGGTGGTAAAACATTTCAAATCCTGGAGTAGTCAGCATGCTGTTGGGAAAGGCATGAATCCAACTGCCCTCTCTATATCTTCCTCGCCATCCCTTGATATGACTGAATAAGTAGGAGAACCTGGGTTCCCTAGTCTTGGATAGGCAAACATTCTAGAAGAAAGAAAACACGGATAATTTTGACTCCCTTGTACAAGCTATGAGCCTCAATGAATCTCAGCCCCTGACACTCCTTCCAACCAGAGAAATCAGGTCACTCCCTAGGTGCATACTGCTAGTGGAGCGGCCATGTTCACACTGTAAAGACAGCAAGCAAAATGGCCTGACAAGGCTCAAACTTCAATCGTGTAACCACAACAATGCCAACATGCGCAAAACAGTGTGACAATAATAAACATATGATATGGAAAAAGTACTGATAATTTTTGACTCCCTCGTATATGAATGTCTTTGGCATTAAATAAACCACGGATGTTTATATGCCATTAAACAAAGAAAATGAACTAAAGCAGATGATAATTATATACCCGTTCAACACATGAGAGAGCCAGACGTGGGGATAGAATGATGGGATGATGAAGCTTCTTACTTGTTAAGTCTTCTGCTTGCTACTGCTGCTAACTCGTCGGCTGCCATCTTCTTCAAGACTGATCTCAGCTGCTTTCTCCGGGTAGTTTCTACTTCGGGCTGGGTGTCTGTGTGTTGTTATTTTACTTAATCAATAAATTGTTGTTTTTCTTTAAGTCTTTTATTTCAACAACCCCAGCCCCGGATTCAACTGCGCGGTGGAGAAACGACATATCGAGAGCCGACGACAGCGTCCGCTCTCAGCTAGTAACTAATCGCAGCTAATCTAAAAACTAATGTCTCGCGCTTACAATCGCGCTCTTCCAGAAGGTCAAGTGATTATTACCAATTGTCAATCATCGGCCATGGTAATTTTCCACTTAGCTCCCGTTAATTTGAATCTAACCAACTCTGATTCAAAATATTTAACTACAGTACGTACACAATTCATTAGCTATCCATGAATTATGTAACATTTACTTCGCTTAAAAGTTGATCTTGTGCCACATTCTGTGAGTCATAGGAGTTTGGAAAATGCATTTTTGTGGTGGGCGATGCTGTAAATCGATGCAGTATTTAGTATCTAAAATATTGGGGGTGTTAATAAAAAAAAAACTATAGAACAGTCGATAAAAGAAACGAAAACTAAAAACGTGGAATTAAATATAAAATCAAATCAAAGAAAGTCAAGATTAGAAACAGAGATTAGAATAATTAATTTGTTTTGCTATTCATGAATTACATCAATACAACATTTTTAGTCGCTTTAGGTTTAAAAATGTAGAAAATATTCTATAAAGAACTAGACGATCCATGAATCCATGGGTTCCCATTTTAACAGCAGTTCTTGATGATATTGATTCTTCTATCTATGAAGAAATGAATGATTATAATTAGTGTTGGTATTCTTTCGTCTGCTAAAGACGATAGTATCCAATTTTTTTGTAACTGATCTGCACGAGTGGCAAAACAGGCCAATTTTTTAATGGCGATCTCTGGTGCAATTACTGCATACAAACAGTGATGCTTGCTGGAGTTGCTGTTGTCTCTCCTTCCTTCTGGCTCTCTTTTCTGTGCGGGTTCTTTCCTCTCTTTTTCATTCCTTTTCGTCTCTTGTTTGACAAGGAGGCCCAGGCCGCTCAGTTTTCTGCACCAACCTCCAATGTGTTGGTCTTGATGTCCTTCTTGCTGACGTCTTTAAAGCGCAGGCATGGTCTCCCTACTGGTCGGGTGCCTTTACTAATTTGCAATACAGTAAATCTTTGGGGATGCAGCCTTTGTCCATCCTACTGACATGACCAAGCCAGCGTAGGTGTCTCTCGCAGATGATAGCGAACATGTTGTTCATGATTATAATATTATCGGGTATAATTATATCGGGTATTTGGAATATTTTAAAAAGATGACATTCAGCATAGACGCAGACCCAATAAAGACACATCAGTTGCCAAATCGACTAGAAATTGTTTTATTCCTAAAGAAGATTTTAATTAATTTTAATCTTTTAAATAATTATTAAGTTAAAGAATATGTAATTAAAAAGGTAGTGGTTTTCCTAAAATAGAAATGTATTTATACGAATATATCTGATTTAATTTATTCAACACTAGCTGCAGTACTCGGTTATACCAGGGAAAGTCACATCATTCGCAGTTCCCAGTGTCCGCCTGAAAATGAAAGCAGACCTAAGTGCCCATACTGGATTTCTAATAGCAACCTTTGCTTGGTATGTTTATGACAGAAACTTATTGATGTGGAGCTATCAATAATGGTTTAAGTCATAAGTCTTTCTTCCGTCCAGCTTTCTTCATTCAGAGTGAATAAGCTGGGTAAGTTTGAGCTCGAAGATCATCGAACTTATTCAATAAACCTATGTATAAGAATTCTAGACTTACAGTTTTATCGTTCAAGAATGAACTCAGAACAAAGAAGGAAGTCATCCTACTTATTGAAGCGATTATAATATCAATTACCAGTCCTATTCCTGAATATTAACTTAATATGTGTGTAAAGTTTCATCATCTTCGGATAAGTGGTGTAGGCATCAAATATTTATATACAGATATACAGAAACTGCCATTTATATATTTACCAACCCCTCCGCACGAACAGCGTGTGACACAAGTTCAATTTATTAAGCGGAATTTAACAGGTTTGAATTTAGAGTTTCCTTCTCCTAGACCCGTTGCCTAACCAAGGTTAAAGAGCCCAGTCTACCCAACTATTTATCCATAGCTGAAGGGGAGTATGATTCATACCTTTCCCAAGGGTATTAGTGGGGCTGAGTGAAATGCAATTGCCACGTCCAGAATTTGAACTCAGGGCGTCGAGTCCATTTCCTATGAATTTAACCATTACACCACGCGCTTCCATTTATGTAGTAGTATCCCTATATATGATGCTCATTCAATAAATAATGTTTGTTTTTTAATACAAATTATTTTTTCAGATTTTTTCCATAAATGTAAACTCTGCATTGTTTGGAATTGGTTTATCGTAAAAACTATTTTAAACTCGGAAAAATATTTGTTTTGATGCTATTAAAAATAGCGGCAAGTCCACCAGGGTGCTTACGGTCTGGGCAGATGTCTGTTATCAAATCCTTGGTGACTGAGAAGTGCACGTCCTGTGAAATTTACAGAACAATGTGTTATGTGTATGGAGAAACATGATATAGTAAAGAAAAGGTTTACAAATGGACTAAACGTGGGTTTGTCACAAGATCAGACAGTCCATAGATTGGAAATGCACCAATTCACCAGTAAAGAAAAAAATCAGGGTTGTGCGGTCAGTAGAGAAGGTCATGTTTGACAGTCTTCTGGGTCATGAAAGGATACATCACTATTCTATTCCTCTATATAGTGCTTATGGACCTAATGGTTAGAGTCGTGAGAAATGGACTCGTTGACCCGAGTTCAATTCCTGGACGAAGCTGTTTGCATTTCACATGTAGCTAATACCCTTGGGAAAGGTATGAATCCAATTCTCCCTCCAGCTATGGATAAATAGCAGGGTAGACCGGGCTCTTTAATCATGGCTAGGTAACCAGTCTAGGAGAAGAAAACTCTGAATTCAAACCTGTTAAATTCCGCTTAAAAATTGACCTTGTGTCACATCCTGCTCGTGCGGAGGGTTGGTAAATAGTGATTGCAAAATCCTTATACAAAATTAACTTTTTTTTTAATTGAATAACCCTTGTAATTAGATCTAGATATATAAATAATCGGTAAAATTAGTATATTATTGCCGGTATTAAATAATAAAAAATTCCCTGCTGTTCGCCTGATACCGACAATAGGCAATTTGATAGCAAATTTGATAGCTTTACTTTTACATATTTACCAACCCCTCCGCACGACCAGGATGTGACACAAGGTCAATTTCTTAAGAGGTGTTTAATAAGCTTTAATTCATGATTTTCCTTTTCCTAGACTGATTACCTAACTAAGGTTAAATATATAGTATTATTACCTATGTAAACAAAATGATAATATTAGTAATATACTTATTATGTTGCTGCACTCTCTCTCTCTCTCTCTCTCTCTCTCTCTCTCTCTATATATATATATATATATATATATATATATATATATATATATATATATAAACATTTCTAAAATTATTACTGGAATACAAAATAAAATACTTGAAGTTCAAGCGTACTATCCTTTGGGTTGTGCCGTGCATATATCTTGAACAAGATGATTAAAAAAGGTTATTTACACTTAAATCTTGTATATTTAAATGTGATACTGTACAACCTCATTGGAATGACTATTAGCAACTCTACCTAATTCTTATGACCGAATCTGATATGGAATGTTTTGATTTGAAGTACATATTAACATGATTTCTTTAAAAGCACCCGACCGTTTATAATATTTATTGACAAAAGTACTGAAGAAATTAAGAAAAGAAAAATAATCTGGAAAGTCTAGAGATTTCTTTCTTTCTTTTTCGTGTTCTTCTATTTCATTAATTTGACTCTTACGCTTTTGCAAAGCCATGCTATAGGATAAAATGACACCGGGCTACGACTAAATTCTGCTTCTGTAAAGTATAGATTTACATATGGCATTTACCATTACTTATTACTACTAAAACAGATTCAGAGATCAATGGAAAGACGAATGATTTGTTGGTTGGATTTTACGGCATGTCAACTCTTGTTGGGTTATTTTATGCTGAGGACATTTTGTTTTATTTATTTTTGATGGGTATTCAAAATATTTTAAAAACTTCATCTTTTTTCAACTCATTTTTTTAAACACATTTTTTTAAATATTTTTTTCTATTTAAACCCACAGATGAGACCCTAACAACTACTACCACTCCCAGCCAGAGTGGATCTGGGAGTAATAGCAATGAAGGGATACAATTGGAACTTTACCACAATGTTGTTTAACTCATACCCAGGACACTAAGACCCTCAGCCATCACCGTGCACATCTATGATATGGGGGTTTGCCATAAGAGCAAAGAGGTTCGGACCATAAGGACTTGAAATGACCAGCCTGTCTAGCATAAGTAAGGGGCAAAGTGGAGTGCCAAAAAAATTTGCAAATCCCAATGGTAAAAATCGCCTCATCGGTAGGGCTTAACATTCGATGACTGTATTACTTTCTATGTATCTGTTGTAACTCGAGTATCAGAGTTAACAGAGAAATAATAGGAAAAAAAACAACGACCATTGAGGATAATGGAAAAAATATATTAGGCAAAGATACAAGGTGAACAGAGTACATTAACAAGTTCTTATATTATCTATAGGAAGAACAGACGATTACATTCTCATTATTTAGGTACTATATTACGGTATCAATAATGCAGAAGATAATCTTCTTTAAATTTAAGCCCTGATCGAGGAATTTAGAAAATGTCGAATATATCCTCTGTGGAAGGTTAACACCCCCCCAGAAAGGTGGTGTCCTAGGTATGACACTGAACTATATATATATATATATATATATATATACGTTTTTTAAAGCGAATGTAATAAAATATTCCAACTACAGTTTCTTGGCGTAGCAATTCTTCAGGAATTCCCTGGAGAATTGCTACAAGAAACTGCAGTTGGAATATTTCATTACATTCGCTTTTAAAAAAAAAGTATATTTAGCTCTTTTTATTGAGCACTTTTCAAATCGATTTTTATTAACCTAGAAGTAAATTTATTTGCTTCGTGGATTAGCAAAGATCCGTAATATATATATATATATATATATATAATATATTAATATATATATACATTAAGAACCCCTCCACACAAGGTCAATTTCTTAACCGGAGTTTAACAGGTTTGAATTCAAGTTTTCCTTCTCTTAGTTTGTTACCTAACCAAGGTTAAAGAGCCCAATCCATGCTACTATTTAACCATAGCTGGGGGAGAGTAGTTGGATACATACATTTCCCAATGGTATTAGCACTATATGAAATGTAAACAGCTTCGTCCTGGATTTGAACTCGCGTCGACTAGTCCTTTTCCTACGACTCAGACCATTACATCACGCACCTCCATGTAGTTATTTACTAAGCTTAGCTTAGATGTGGCACAAGGCCAGAAGTATGGGGCATCCAGTGAGAATAGAACTCACTAATAATAGTTTGCGAGTCTAGCTTGCTAACCATTACACCACGTGAGCTATTAAACGTGTTGAGTACCCTATTTTGAGAACACTATTCGATACTATATTCGACCCGGTTATTTCCTATAAGTCTAACATGCAATAAAGGGGAACCACTCGTGACTTATAATTTATTTATTTATTTTTCCATTAAACTCACCCTAAACCCTACCCCTAACCCTAACTCTAAACCCTAACTCTAACACTTCCTTTTTCCTAGTAAATCAATAAATCAATAAATAATTTATCTGTCTAGAGTGTTTCCCCTTTGTTTATGTTAGACTTATAGGAAATAACCTTCGGCCCTATATTAAGAATATTATCCGATACTGGAATCGAGTGACATCTTGTAACTCGGAAAACTTATAAGTTGGGACTGGTACGTCAAGGTACCATTGTATTTCCATTCAGGAATCATTTCAATTAGCTATTAATATTTAGTTCAGGTCAAGCCCTCGCAACTATATGATTGTCACAACCCTATTGTTCTTTATGGCAAGCCCTTACACTTTTTACCATATATATGCTAGAAGGCGGTGGCTGAGGGTCTTCATATCCTGGGAATGACGTTAAACTCTAACTGATGGTGAGGTTACAGTTCTGGAAGTCTGGGGAATGTGGAGCACCCCTTCATCACCATTGCTTCCTGGTCCACTTCGACCCGGAGTGGTAGTACCTGTTAGGGTCCCATCTATGGGTTAAATAAATAAAAAATGTGTTTATAAAGAAAATTGAGTATTTATCAAGAATTAATTTATCTGAAAGCTTTGTCGGAATTAAATGACCCACCGAGGTTAATATGCCGTAAAACAAAATAAACAAACTCTATTTATTTCGGTTATATTGAGATTTTGGATGATTAATGAATGATGTCACGTTCATTTACAACTTGGACTGGATAAATCTATTATCTAAGTTAGAGAATTATAAGTGTATTCCTGTAACAATAATATCACTATAAAATGCCGCTTTAATCTTTTATGGTTACATATATACAAGCATTACACATATCTATGCATATATAAAGGGCAGTTGTATGTATGTACGTGTGTTTGTATGTCTGGGAATTTATGGAAATAAAACAATTAACGACAAAGTAAATATAGGTACTCATTCACTATCAGCAGATTTTGCTTTTTGAGCAAAAATAATGGAGATTTCATTTATATTAGTGAAGATAATTAAAGAATAAAATCTAAATCATAGCAGCACATAATTTTTTTTTTGTTGCATTTAATATTGTAAATAGTCATTGGCATTGCAGTCTCGGAACACTATTATATAGTTTTTGTGTCCCTGAAGTTACAGCGCCTTCTGCGACTGTGAAGTCTTATGTTCGAAAAATATTCTCGACCACAGATGTCACATGCTTTGTTGCCGCTGCTTTCTTCTGGACCTCTTAATTTCATGGTGTTGCTCCAGGGTGGCTTCAGACATGAACAGTCCGCCACGGAGAGCCTGCCGCCACAGAGGGCGGTCCTGAGCCAAATTTTCCCAGCTGGAAAAGGTAATACCAAAGCATCTGAGGTCATTCTTGCAGACATCCTTGTAAATAGTAGACATTAATTTAATTTTTGTTTTTAGAGTGGCTGAATCAACGTAAGGTCTTTTTTATGTGGGGTTTTTAATGGGGCATCCTGCGGGGATCCAACTCACCATTCAGTAATAATGGATCTGCGAGACTAACTTATTATTAAAAATATCCACCTCTCCCGAGGCGACGCTAGGTAGCCGCTTCTGATATAAGATAAATGCAAAAGATTAACGTGTGAGTGTGTGTGTTTGTATGTGTGCGCGTGTGTATTTGAGAAAGAGAATGTGAGACATAGAAGAGAATTATACTTGACTTTGAGGTTGAAATTCTTTCGCGCTTATTTGATGTGATCATCATAAATTTATTTAAGAAGCTCACCAATCCAGTTCGGCGCAGATACTTTTACATGGATTCGCTATCTTCTCTTTCCGGTTTTGATTTATTCATCATTAGGTTACATGTCTCATTTATTCGGCCATTTCTCCTATTTTACTTCTATTACAGACGCCATTATCACGGCGTATCTTTCAACACATTAGCAAAATTACAAATTACATGCCCAGAGATACGTTCACAATTGCACACAGCTATGAATTGCCAAGATGCGTTTAAATGCCAATTTGTGTTGCTGTATAAAGTTTAACTTCTCTAATTATTAGCTTGCTTACTGCCTGAAATTAGAAGGCAGAAAGTATATACTACTACTACTACTACTACTACTACTACTACTAATAATAATAATAATAATAATAATAATAATAATAGAAAAAGAGTAAACGGTCAATCACATAATAAGCAAATGCAGTAAACTAACACAAAGAGAGTACAAGACTAGACACGACTGGGTGGGAAATGTGATTCACCGGGAATTGTGCAAGATGTTCAATTTTAACCATTCAACTAAATGGTATATGCACAAACCGGAATCTGTCCTGGAGAATGAGATGCACAAAATTCTCTGGGACTTTGAGGTATAGACGGATCACCTAATCCCCACCAGGAGACCAGACCTAGTGTTGATCATCAAGAAGAGGAGAATCTGTCATTTTGCCGTCCCGGCTGATCACCGAGTGAAATTGAAAAAAAAAAGCGATAAAATGTGCAAATACTTGGACCTTGCCTGAGAATAAGAAAATGTGGAATATGAACGTGAAGTTGTCAATTGTAATTGGTGCCCTTAATGCATAGGGGTCTGGAAAAGAGTCTAGATGAACTAGAAGAATCGAGACCATCCAGACTACAACATTGGTGAGACCGGCTTGAATACTCAGAGGAGTCCTGGAGACCTGAGGAGACTTAGTGTCACCCCCCACCCCAGGGAACCACCGACTAAGGCGGGTGTGAAAAACTAATGGAGAGAAATAATAATAATAATAATAATAATAATAATAATAATAATAATAATAATAATAATAGTGTACACTTGGAACGATCCACAATAGTATAGAAAACAGACTAGAGGAACTGGAAATCAGAGGAAGAATTGACACCATCCAAACAACAGCATTGTTAAGATCGGCTAGAATACTAAGAAGCATCAGGGAGACCTGGGGAGGTTTGTTGTCACACAGACTCCAATGTTACCCCATCAGCTTACACCGGTGTAAAAAATTCAAAAGGAGTGAAATAATAATAATAATAATAATAATAATAATAATAATAATAATAATAATAATAATAGATAAGTCCTGGAGATCTGAGAAGACTTGCTGTCACTCAGTTTCTAGCGAACCACCGGCTAAGGCAGATGTGAAAAACTGATGGAGTGAAATTTTGATTATATAGGTTGCTATATTTGTATGTAGAATAATCAATAGCATTAATAGTGTATGTACATTTAATTTAGAGGAACAAAGTCAATTGAGCTTGGTTTGAATATCGGGTAGGTGAGTATGTCATCACTAGCGTAACTTTAAATAGATACGCTAACGTAACTTTGAATATTCTAATATTGGAAAGTGCTCAATACGTACCTGTAGATCAAGTTTAAGGAATCGAGTCAATGACAGAAATTAATTACAAGGTTTGATCAAATGATCTTCAGGACATGTGTGCGCAGTTATGCGCGCGTTATTAGTCAATTTTTGTTTTCAACTAATTTACAACTCTTCCATTTACTAACACATATATTTCTTGCTTTCATCTTAGCTAATATCAAAATCTTTAGTTTATACTATCTAAATATCTATAGAGTATGTACATTGACAGCTCTGCTTTATTTATTAGATAACTCCGTCGGTGCGGCTTAGAATACGCTGACTGTATCCCTGCAGAGTGATAAGACCCCTCGCAAAAGTTTTGTCCTTGGTATGCCACGAAACTGCATCTGTTAGTGAGGCTATAGTACCTCTAAGCAGTGTTTAGTACCCCTTTATTACCTTTACTCTTAGGTTCACTCTGACTTGACGTAGAAATATCTCTTAGAGTTCAATCTACAGTCGAATAGAAGGCGGAAATCAAAAGAATGCCAATGAATCAAGAGACATCAATAATATGTGAATATGGAGCAATCATGTATATATATATATATATATATATATATGTGTGTGTGTGTGTGTGTTTGTGTGTGTGTGTGTGTTTGTGTGTGTGTGTGTGTGTGTTTGTGTGTGTGTGGTGTGTCTATAGGCAGAAGGTAGCGGTTGTAGATAAGTTTGTATACCTGGATAGCACTCTAAATATGATTGGTACCCTTGATGACGAAGTCTGCTTAAGGATCCGCAAGGCAAGTGATGCCTTTGGAAAATTAGACAGAAGGTTGAGGAGTTGTTGTGGAATATCAGTTGCAACTAAAGTCAAGGTCTCTGTTGCATGTGTTTTATGCTTGCGGGAATTGGACAACGTACAGGAAACATCTGAAACGTCTCGAACGCTTTCACCAGTAGTGCCTACGACAAATATTAGGGGTACGTTGGCAAATGTACAGTGACATTGAGGTTCTAGAAAGAGCCAAATGTCAAAGTATAGAATCTATTATAACCAAGCATATATTGAGGTGGAGTGGGCATTTGGTAAGGATGGACGATGGGCGACTTCCTAAACAATTGTTCTATGGGGAACTTGTGAACGGAAAGCGTTTAGCTCAAAAGCCTAAGGAGAGGTATAATGATTGCCTGAAGTCGACCTTGAAAAAGTGTAGCATTGACGAGAAAACCTGGAAGAGCAAAGCTTTGGACCTTGGGCAGTGGGGAAAACTTTACTGGAAGACACAAATAAATTTGAGACCAACCGTAGGCAACATGAACGATTAAAGCGAGATATTCGCAAGGGAAACATTTATAAAACAGACGACCAAGGACTTCAAAACGGTCTAATATGTGAACAATGCAGAAGACCATGTCTGAATAGAGCTGGCCTGATGAGTCACCAAACTGTGCATCGCCGAAATGGACCAATAAAATACCCTGTGCTTCCTGGAATAACTTGTGATTGTGGGAAGATGTGCAAGACTTTAGCTGGACTAAAAAGCCACATTCGCGCTCATCGTTGAACTTGTTGAACTTTTTGAAGCTCATCGTTGTATTTTTTAAACATCTGAACTTTATTTTATTTTATTCTATTTTATTTATTTTTTTACTTATTTATTTATTTTTTTAAAATTTATTTTTATCAAGCAATGGTAATACACGAACACGAGTTGCTGCCATCAACACACACACACACACACACACACACACATATATATATATATATATAATATATATATATATAATGATATATAGGTTAAGAACGCTGATGGATGGAAAATCGGTCGGATTTCTATCCCGGTTGGAGATTCTGGTTGTCTTGCTACACTGGGGAGATCTGATACGCGGAACACGGTGTCTGTAGATAACAAAATATAAGCTTCCAACCCCTTGTTGATTGAGCTTTCTGGGAATTTGAATGTCGGCCGTGAATTCCGTTTAAATGGAAATACTCTCCTATAAAACGGATGTTAACTCTCTAGAGACTGTAACATATATACCTATGGATGTATTTATCAGTTAAATTCTATCCCTTGCCTGCAGGTGGCTGATGGTCTAGGGGTTAAGAACAAGAAAAATGAAAGACATGTTTTAAAAATAAAGTAGACGTCATAACATCCTTTCTGAAGGTAGTGGTTCTTTATTGAAAAAAAAAATAGATCTGAAAAAAATAAAATGATAGATAATAAAAAATATATAAATACAATATCTTAGCATTATTGAATGAAATAAACTGTACCCCATAAATAAGTATTTGAAGATATTTATTTTCCTGACTTCCCTCCATTAACTAACACAAAGTCTTTTTTACGTGACGATTTATTAAGTTTTATGAAGCAAGAATCGAACATATTATAAGTTTACTTATACCTATTACAAGTTTCTGTTGATAGATAATTTGAGTTGGTTTGGCTTGTTTTGTTTTGTGGCATATCAACCATAGTGGGTCATTTAATGCCGATAAAGTTTTGAAATAAATTCATTTTTAATGGATACTCATTTTTTTTTTAAATAAATACATTTTTCTATTTAACCCATAGATGTGACCCTAACAGGTAATACCACTCCGGGTCAGAGTGGACCAGGGAGCAATGGTAATGAACGGGTGCTCCACATTCCCCAAGCCTCTAAAACTGGAACCTTACCATCAGACAGAGTTTAACCTGATTCCCAGGACTGGTAGACCCTCAGCCAGGGCATTCTAGTACCCACATGATAAAAAGGGTTGGGGCTTGCCATAAGGGCAATAGGGTTGGGGCAATCATTTACTTACATCTATCATAGGACCCTGCATCAACGATTGGAATACACTAAATATTCAGTAGTAATGGGTTTTGTGAGACTAGCTTGGAAGTATTTGAAATATATTTAGAAATTGAAACATGAAACCTTTTCTTAAAATTACTAGATCAGGCATGAGATAACCCGATGAGAATTGATGTGTCGTAAAACAAAACAAGCAAAACATTTAATCCGAACTGTAACATCAATATTATAAAGTGAAACCATACGAGTTAATGGACCGTCTACTTATAATGACAAAGGTAAGGTTTCCAAAATATTTAGAAATCACAGAAACGTCTATTATTTATTGTCAATGATGTTTAAATCATTTAAAATTTTCAACATATTTTCCTATAAAATCGTCATTTCAGTTTATGTATTTTTGAAGGCACTGTAACAGTTTTTGTATTTCCATGTCATACCAGCTCGCCACCATGTTGAGGAAGCGTTAATCTCGTCGTCGTTTCAAACTACCTACATCTCTTGCGGACGCTTTTGACATCCATACACGAATAGCTGTACAATTCCTCTAATTGGTAATGAATTTTAATTGGTTTAATGCCTTTTGCGTTCTAAAACAGTTTAACTGCATGAGTTTTACAATTGGTGGAAAATACTGTTATTAAGATTCTTGTGGTCATTTTTAGGCGGCAGGTGAAAGCACTTTACAGTGGAGATCCTTGTGAAATTAAGTTTGATCTGTGTTGTGCAGTATCCAATAATGCTTTTCCGTCGGGCCGTGTTTCTTGAATCCTATGATTCTTGTGTTCCTCAGTATTAAGCTGAATCCTTCTTTGTTGGTCCGTTCGTCCGTGTTAAGCCCGAGCAACTGAACGCCTTTCCATCAAGGCATTTAAATAGTTAACCAACCACATATTCGCGCTTGTTGCTTGGCCGACTGAACCCAGGCGGCCACGAAGAGTCTATAATTTTTTAGTTGTAACCTCCAGCCCACCTTATATAGCAAACATATTCTAACAAAATCCAGGACGAACAGTTTACCAGCATCCCCAGGGATTTGGAGACTTTAATCTTGACATTGGTCTCGTAGAAACATTAGTATTATCATGGATTACAAGGGAAACCGAATGAGTTTTCGTGCAATCTACTTATAACATACAAGGACATCTTTTCACGGTTTTATCATCATTAGCGCAACTATTACGATAATTTTCATAATCTTTGGCAAGTATCAAATTGTGCGTTTCAAGCAGAACAGACTTTCCTGTCGCTGGTCACACACAAGTGGTGAAAGTTCTCTCTAACGTCACGTATTATTCAAATAACATCCTGCTGAAAAAAATTACATTTCTTACGCCCATTTCAAATATGAATTTCTTTACAACTTTAGTCTACTTTGTTTGTTTTTTCTCCTGTTTCATAATTTATCGACTTGGTATTTTGTTTTATTTATTCATGGCTTGTTTGTTTTTTGCATGAATTAGTTTTTAACTATTCAAGGCTGTAATACTTCTCGGTGTAAACATGAATACACATGCCAAAAACGACTGACGAGTTAGATACGTACGGCACGACCTTTACACACAGACACACAGACACACAACACACACACACACACATATATAATATATATATATATATATATATATATATATATATATATAATTAAACCTAATGAGTCAGATATACCTACTAACAGTTTCACTTGCCCTGAAGAGCACTACTTAGGTATTGAACACTCTTTACATTTTAGCTTGAGAATTTCCTGGCGGTTATATATATATATATATATATAATATATATATATATATATATATATATGTGTGTGTGTGTGTGTTTTCTTTTGGCCAAGTATTATAGAATCAACCGACTGTTTTCGGTTGGTACGACTATCTTGGTCTTTTCTTTTTTGCAAATCTTTTTTCCCAGGTGATGATTGGTAGTATATTTTTACAATCAAACTATTTGCCGGGTTTTTTCTTATCGCAAGGGTGTACCAACAAGTTTGGTATATTATATATATATATTATATATATATATATATATATATATATAATTGTTGTAGATTTTGCGTCTCCGTATGCTTCTAGTGTGTATATATATTTGAGATGTATTTTTGTATCTGTATCCGTAGTTGGAAATACATATAACCAGGTTTGGGCATAGGTGTGAAACATTAACGTACTATATTATGCTAATGGTAACACAACATTAGCATAATATAGTACGTTAATGCTTCACACCTATGCCCAACCTTGTTATATGTATTTCCAACAACGGATACAGATACAAAAATACATCTAATATATATATATATATATATATATATATATATATATGCGTACATACACATATATATCCTTTCTTTTCCCCCTTCTTATTGCTCCAACCTTGATATTATCTCATCCGTTTTAACCAATACATACACTTGGACTTTTAAACGATCTACCGGTTGTAAAACTTTTGAAAATGCACCAGTCGAAAAAGCCCTTAAGTTCTCCAGTTTCTTTCGCCTCTTATAAACCTCACATTTAAAAAGCTAATCAACGTTTAATAAAAGTATAATATTCTTTTCAAACTTTTGTATGAATTAAGTTGTACCAATATATATATATATATATATATATATATATATATATATATATATATTATATATATTATATGCTTTGAGTTGTAGGAAATGGAGTCATCAACCCGAGTTCCAATCCTAGGCGAGGCTGTTCACATTTCACATAGCACTAATACCCCTGGGAAATACATATATCTAACTCGTCAAACTCCAGCTATGGGTAAATAGTAGGGCAGACTAGACTCTTAAACCTTGGCTGGGTAACGAGTCTGAGAGAAAGGAAACTCTGAATTCAAACCTGTTAAACTCCGCTTAAGAAATTGACCTCGTGTCACATCCTGTTCTTGTGGAGGGGTTGGTAAATAATATTATATATATATATATATATATTATATATATATATATATATATGAAAAATAGATGGAAATTAATCCTACAGTATGAAATTCAACATTTTGAAAAAACATATGATGTTTGCTATCTAATTGCTGACAGTACTGTTTCGACCAAATCGATAAGTTGGTCTTCATCAAAGAGCGACATAGATGGGAAGAAAGAATATCCGTTAAAAAGACTGTTTACAGAAACGAACGCTGAGTTCAACCGCTGAAATTTTTGAAAAATGCATGTTCTGTTTTAAAAATAAAATAAATTTTATTTTTAATTTAAAAAAAATCAGAAGCATTATAGTTTATAGAAAACTCAAAAGAGTTTGTTGTAAAAGTTTATATGAAAATTTAACAGCTGAAACATATATACTATACTATTTTGATACCCACTTTACATTTTTATATAAACTTTTACAACAAACTCTTTTGAGTTTTTCTATAAACTATAATGCTTCTGATTTTTTTAAAATTAAAAATAAAATTTATTTTATTTTTAAAACAGAACATGCATTTTTCAAAAATTTCAGCGGTTGAACTCAGCGTTCGTTTCTGTAAACAGTCTTTTTAACGGATATTCTTTCTTCCCATCTATGTCGCTCTTTGATGAAGACCAACTTATCGATTTGGTCGAAACAGTACTGTCAGCAATTACATAACAAACATCATATGTTTTTTCAAAATGTTGAATTTCATATATATGTATATATATAAGCAAAGCACTATATAGATCTGAGATTCACACATATACCACCAACAAATGCGCACAAGAAAATGTCAACGTCAAAGTAGATTTATACCAACAAGTATCGCTTACTGTCAAAATGTATCTCTCTGTCTCTTTTTTTGTACACCCCTTCTATCATTCTCTCTCTCTCTCACTCTCACTCTCACTCTCTCTCTCTCTCTCTCTCTCTCTCACACACACACACACACACACACACACTCTCTCTCTCTCTCTCTCTCTTTCTCTCGTGGGCGGGGGGTCGAGTAAACACACACTCACACATACATCCACCCACGTATATATATTTTTAACTTATGCAATGAATCAACGTAACCAAAAAAAATCGAACGAGTCACAATTTGAACTGCCAGAAAAAAAGAAAATGAAATCAAATGAATCAGAATAATGAATATTGAAAAGTGCTCAATACCTACTTCTAGAGTCAGTTTAGGGAACCGAATCAGTGATTGGAGTTAACTATCCAGGTTTCACCGACAAGGATATTCAAAATAATTCTGACTGGATAATTATGATATATATATATATATATATATATATATATATATATATATATATATATATATATATATATGAGAAGTAAATACACAAGCGATATGTTTATGATATGGCTTTTTTTTAGCCGACAATTTTTGGGAGAACATGTGCTTAATTGAAGTCGTACCTAATTTTGAAAGTTAATTAATTAATAATTAATTAATTAGGCGGGCATACCTATTTAAATGTAAGGCATAACAAATCGAGAAAAATCAATCTTTGTATGTACATTTCGGCCTATTAGGCCTCATCAGCAGAGCTATAGATAGGAAGACCGCCTTGTGCATGATCCGAAACCCGACTGTTAAGCTGACAGGCGAGCACCGTACCCCTACACTCAAAATTAGGTACGACTTTAATTAAGCACACACACACACACACACACACACATATATATATACATATATATATATGGACTAGAAGCGGCTAACCGGCGTTGTCTGGGTAGTGCGGGAGGTAAAAAAGTTAGTCTCCCAGATTCAGTTTATTATTAAATCGTGAGTTGGATCCTCGCAGGATGCCCCAATAAAATTCCTATGCAAAAAAAGACCTTGCATTTATCCAGCCACTCTGAAAAGAGAAATTAATGTCTACTATTTAAAATATTAGATGCAAAAGAAAAAATTCCATACTGTTATTTAAATGTTATTTTTAATTATCTTCACGAATATAAATCAAACCTTCATTGTTTGTTACTCAAAAAGCAAGATCTGATGATAGTGAACATGTTTATATATTTACTTTGTCGTTGATTGGTTTATTTTCATATTTTCCTCCAGACATACATACACAAATTGCCCTTTATATATCTATAGATGGGGGGCTTCCATCGTGGTGTAATGGTTTGAAAGCTAGTCTCGCAGATTCGTTACTACTGAAAATCCTCACTGAATAACCCATACTTGTGACCTTCTGTCGAATTCTAGCCATCGACTAAATATATGGATGGCTGTATAGCATCAGTGTAAAAAAAAAACAGCGCATATCCATCTCGGTAAAATTACGTAAATCACAAACTAAGTGAATGAAACAACATAAGCAAAATAGTTTTATAATTTTGGACCATTATGACCTTTAGGCACCCCTTTTGCGATCTCGATTTGTGGGGACATTTTTTCCATTTACACCGTCAAAATCCGATTAATTGTTAACAGACGATTTTTAGAGGTTTTTTTTAATTATAAAACTAACCCCTAACCAACAACCAGATTTTGACAGTGTAAATGAGAAAAGTGTCATTGTGAGTCGAGATCGCGAAAGGGGTGCCTAAAGGTCATATGTCTAGAATTTTATATTTGGATAGGTGTATAGCCTCACTTTAAAAAAAAAAGTGTATATCCATCTCATGAAAACTACTCGCTTGTGTTAACTGCGTAAATCCTGGACTATCTTAATGAGATGACTGAAGAGAAATAGTGTCAGAATTTTACCGCACAATATATGTTGATAGCATAGGCTGTTTTCTAGCCTCACGTTAGAAACCAGTGTATATCTGTGGGTTATTTAATGTCAATATCATCATTGCAGAAGAACGATAGTAGTACCATTTAGCCCATAGCTTAGAAGATAAGGAAGTATAGCCTCACGTTAGAAACAGTGTATATCCGTGGGTTATTTAGTGTCAAAGCCATCATTTCAGAAGAACGATAGTAGTACTATTTAGCCCATAGCTTGGAGGATGAGGAAGTGTAGCCTCACTTTAGAAACCAGTGAGTATCCATGGGTTATCTAATACCAAAGCCATCATTGCAGAAGAACAGCAGCAGTACTATTTAGCCCATAGATGGAAGGATAAGGAAGTATAGCCTCACGTTAGAAAACATGAAAATTACTCGCTTGTGTCAATAAGTGCGTAAATCTTGGACTTAATTAATGAAACGACTGAAGATAATAATGTTAGAATCTTACCGCATCATATCTAGGTATAGGTGTATAGCATCACGTGGAAAACAGTGTTTATCCATCTCATGAAAATTAGTCGCTTGTATCAATAATTGCGTAAATATTGGACAGACTTAATGAAACAACTGAAGAAAAATAGTGTCAGAATTTCACCACAGTTCACAATAATCCTTTGTTGGTCGGCACGAGTTATCAGTTTTAAGAGCTTAGTCGTTTGAACTTGAACTATGGAGAATATTATATCGACTTTCCAGCTGAAGTTGCTGTTGTCATCTGGCCAATATATTCAAATCTAACATCAGTGAATTAACACTTCATTATTGAACTCTTGAAAAACCGACATTGCATGTGGATTCCACTTCTAATTCTAGATTTATCTTGACGTCATCATATCCTCAGTGAATTCAGAACATTATTTGTTCCGGGAGGTGGAGGCACATGGTGTAATGTTTACCGTCGTAGGAAATGGATACGGTGAGACGAGTTCAAATCCTGGACGTGGCTGTTTTCACTTCACATTGCGCTAATACCCTTGCGAAAGGTATGAATCGAACTATTCCCCCTCCAGCTAAGAGTAAATATTGAGAGATATTGTGTTCTTTGAACAACTGGTCTAAGGAAGGAAGACTAAATTCAAACCAAAGGGGCTTGTCAGTAAAAACTACTTTGCGAGCCCCTCCCACTCCCATTAAAATCCAAACTATGATTGTCATATATGTAAAATCATTTACGATAAATAGCACTTTTATTGCATTTTATAAGTTATAGTATTTCATAATTTAAAGAAACCTTTTTCTAAAAGTTTTTCTTGTAATGAATTAATGTATTAGATGCTATCGATGCATTAATATAGGAGGTTTTATGAAAACTTAATAATTAGTTGAAATGTCGCTGAATTCTTTTAATGCAAATGTATCGGATATTCAATATTATTTCAATGTACTTTCATGATTAATGTGTCTTCAATTGAAAAAGAATTCCAAACACAAGAATCTTCGTTTCCATATTAGACCACAATATGCGAAATTGTTGTCCTTTCTAATGGTATGAAGTTTTATGAAAATTGATTCAATTTTGTTTCATTTAAATGGATTTTTGGTCACGGATGTCAAACTCGAAAAAGCATGTGAGAATAATTATGTTATTGAGCTCATTTACATTGGCTTAATGTAAAAATGTACCGGCGAAGTGGCATATCCATTTGTTGAATGAGAACCATATTCTAATTAAATTATCTTCAATTATCTTCTATTTTTGTAGACATACATATGTCTTTGTGGCAAAGGGACCTGACTAATGAGTTTTATTTATTGGGTTTGTAAGTGGTTTGTTTCAAGTTATATGTCGATGACCAGTGACTGATTTATTTGTTTATATAGATGTTAGCGGGTAATTAAGTTTATTATTACGTCAAAATGGATTATAAGTTTTTAAATGTTCTAACTAGTTATATTCCCTCAGCTCAATTAATGATTTTATTTAATTTTATTAGCATCTCCGTTAATCGTTAACGTTGGAGCATATATGTTGTTCGACAATTATTAGTTTACTGTGATTTAGGTTGGTTAGGTTTTACGGTGTGTCAACGCTTGGGTTATTTTATGCCGAAGGTGTCTTTTAATTAATTCTTGTTGGGTAGTCACTTTTTTAAACACATTTTTACGACTTAAAAAAAACTCTTTCTTAATCTATTTAACCTATAGATGGGACCATAATAGGTACTACCACTCCGGTCAAAGTGAACCTGGAAGTAATGGCAATAAAGGGTACTCCACACCCTCAGACCTTCAAAAATGAAATCACTAATTGCAGTTTAACATCATATCCAGTACCTCTCAACCACCTCCTTCTAGCACATTATTGATAAAAGGGTTGGGCGTTTGCCATTAGAGCTATACGGTCGGGACTCATAAAGTTGTTAGTGGTTGCCGTGACCAGCCAATTGATTGGACGAGGCCAGTCCAACCGCCTGTCAAGCCTTGTAAGGGCCAAACTGGTATGGATTGTTCAGCCACTGGGAATCCGTCCTTAAGCATCCCGGGTCACCACCCACGGCCAACAGGGGTTCTCTACTCTTCTGCAGACGTGTAGTTTCCGTATTCTACAGCCTCAACCGTCAGGGCAATAATGTGATCCATAGATTTGAAGGAGTGTATGATTGCCGCGCTATTTGTAAACCAGAAAATAAAACTAAAGATTTCATTTTAGAATCGGGTTGGATTTGCTTTTGTCACTGTCCCGTAACGCCCTTCGGTCATGAATAAAACCAAACTTTTCAGACGCTTGTCCAATATTCAATTATTTTACTACTTATTGGTAAAACAAAATGTGACCGGAAAACCAAGAGAAAAGAATGATCTTCAGTAAGTGAGATTCACTGAAGTCCAATAGTTATCAATAGACGTCGAGACTGAAATTCTTAACGGAAATGGTGAACGATCATCAATAATAAAAGACAAAGAGATAACGCCGAAATATATACTTATATGTTATCTATATTCATGTTATGACTTTGTTGGAGGAAATATATAGAATGGAATTTCACATCTTTAAAAGAGCCGGTAGGGCGCACACAAGACGGTAAATTCTTCTATGTAACTTTCTAAGAAAACTGTACGTATTATTTTCTTAACATCTCCGATACGGACAAGATGCGATGAAAGTTCAATTTTAAAGTGTAATTTGGTTTTGACTTCAGAGATTATTTTTCCTTGATCGATTGCCATACCATATTCAAATAACTTTGTCTAATCAACGATTTACCCATAAAAGGAAGTAAGTAAGATGAAGGTCTTGAAATCTTCTTCAGAGCCTTATATTTTTTCTCTGAATTTTTAATGGTTTGGGAATGAGAACAGGATACTCCCGTGAATTGAAGAAATGGTTGGTGATGGCTCGCGATTACGACAAGAAGATTCCAGCGTTCGGAAAGAAGATTCCCGAGTTCAAGAAGGCTCCCGAGTCCGACAAGAAATATCTGAAAAAGGTAGTGTGCACATTGGCCGAAACGTTTTACAGATAACAATAAAGATGAGGACAACAGTCCGAATAATCCAAATAATGCCTTATATTCTTATTTAGCTATTATTATGGAAAATGAGGAGTAAAAAGTTTTTAACCTCCTTTCGGACAAAAGTAGGGTGTGGATTTTATTTAACTTTGGTCTTTGCTGGTGTCCACCAATTTTCCTTTATAAAAGGACGTGCGCTCTGTCGTTGTACAAAAATCATACTAAATTCTTTTTACACAACACACAAACATATATATATATATATATATATCTTTATATATGGAGATTGTGTGTTTGTCTATCTGTAACCGAAACTACATTCCGAATCAAGTCACAGTTCCCTTAGTTATTTACGTCACATTCGCCATTATTTAATTTATTTATATCTAAACCTCAATTATTAATGAATTTGTTTTACTTTATTGAAACTGCTTGCCTTATTTACATATTAATAACATGCTGTATTTATATATACAACAAAATAGAGGTTTACAGTGTAAACGGGAAGGCTAATTTGCATATTGATATTAAAAATTTGAATTCAATAAATAAGTGCTTAGTGTTATTGATTTCTAATAGTTTGGTTTTATCTTAATAATAGGCAAAAATTGGGCATAAATCTTAAAAGAAAACCATTAACAAGAAGAAATAATTCATTTATTCTTTACTTTTAATTAAATCGTTTAATTAGAAAAAATTAGCAATGAAAAACGGGTTGAGGGAAGAGTAAGTTTCAGTTCTATTTTTCGACTATATCCCCCCGTTTCAAAACTTTTTTTATCTGCATTCTTATTTAGTTCCAATAGCCATTCTAATTTAATATAATATTTTATTACATTAAAACTTAGATACTTGCATCTGGAGGGTGCATATACTTGATAGTAGATATAATTATGTGTTTTTATTATGTACATAATATCATAATCAATACTATTCAAATATATGTTTTTCTTTTTCAGATGTTGTAATGGTGGATACAAGTATTGAGGTTTTGGCAATTGTGAGGCTTTGTTTTAAACTGGACCTCTGAGCCGCTAAAGCTATTCGCTGAATTTGGGAAGAGGAATGGAATGAAAAAATAAATGACCGTACTGTTCAAAACTGGTGTAAGCATTTTATTGGTAGAGACATTTTTTCTGGAAATAAAAAGTGGGCGATCATCTCTTAGTGTTAAGGATCTTAACCAACAGTTTACCACCATATCGACTGGGACTGTAGAATACACCGACTGCACCTCTTCGGAGGGATAAGACCCTCCCCTAATAGAACCACCTGTTAGTCGTGGGTGGCTATCTCATCCAGAGAGAGATGTTAATGCACGCATAGAAAACTAATGGACGCTATAGACATCATATGAAAGTCTGATCTCACTGACAGATTAAAGCGGTAATTCTCCCAAGCCGTAGTTGCATTAACGCTACTGTACGTATGCACCACTTAGACGCTAACGTAACGCCTAGAGCAGGGGTCATCAACTTTGTACTACATAGGGCCAGAGGCCATGTCTCTGAGAGAATGGCGGACAAGATCTATCACCGTAGTCCTTGTTTCATGCAGTAACGATTTATCGCGTGGGGTGGGGTTAAGTAGCATGAGTGTAACATTGTATAAGTCTGGTTTATTACCAGATTTCGCTTTACTCATTACCAGATTTTAATAATCAAGATTATATGATCTTGCAATACCTATGAGAGGAATAACAATTCTTAACAGAGAAATAGTATGTGACATGTGTTTATGACTGTGTACGTTATAAAAAATTTAAAAAAAAACGAAACAAACAAAAACAAACAAAAACGAACATCTAATTCACCGTCTGTTTCCTTTGCGGGTCGGATTAATATGATATTTCTCTTAGGGACTGCGGGCCAGATGATTATGGCTTGTGGGCCGGATCTGGCCCATGGACCGTAGATTGCCGATCCCTGGCCTAAAGAATAAGATAGATGGGAGCTGCACAAAAATGGTTTGTTAAAAGATGAGCTCACACGAAAGCAACTTTACGGACAATTGCCACGTATCAGACAAACAACCCACCTAAGACGGACAAAATAGGCTGGCACAGTTGGAGAAGCAATGCCGTTGTCCTGTGGACACCTGCACACGGAAACGCCAGTATGGGCCATCCAGCAGGACCAACATATCAGATCAGATGCTACACTGGGGACCTACCGGGGTGATGACCGCTGGAGATGGTTGGCGAGAGATTGTCACGGATATCCATGCTGCCAGCACAACCTGATGATGATGATGATAATGATGATGGGTGCTTCTATTCTTTTAACTTTCTTCTAAAATTACCAACAACCATTTCGATACATATATTTACCAACCCATCCGAACGAGCAGGATGCGACACAAGGTCAATTTCTTAAGCGGAGTTTGAATTCAGTTTTCTCTCTCCTAAGTTAGTTACATAAACATGATTAAAGAGCCCAGTCTGCCCTGCTATTTACCCATAGCTAGAGAGAGAATTGGATTCATACATTTCCCAAGGGTATTAGTGCCATGTGAAATGCAAACAGCCTCATCCAGGAATTGAATTCGGGTTGACAAGTCAATTTCCTACGACTCTAACCATTACACCACGCACCTACATGGCCATTTCGATACAAGGATGTTAAATTCCCCGCTGTCACTTTAGACTACAGTTTTAACCTTAAATGTTTTATGATCATCAGTGAATGAAACAAACGTTCGTATATTTCTTTCAGGAAATGTGTGGCCACACATTCCATTATGTCAAATGGCTTTAGACAATTTTTATGGCAGTTGCATTTATTTAACCCTTTCACGGCTCAATGCAATTTAGGTGTCTACTCACATGATTTCATTAGATTGTATCCTTTATGTTAAATTGGTTTGATAGACACAAAATACTCTCAAATGGATCTCAGTTTTGGTTTGGTTTCTTTGTGTAATGGCGTATCAACCTTCGTGAATTACCGTATTTGATGGCATATAAGACGCATGGGCATATAAGACGCACCCCCATTTCAGCAGGTCAGATTCAGGAAAAAAGGTTTTTAGTGTATTTAAGCAAATATTGTTGAAAACAGTCTAACTGTGCATTACACAAGCAGAAACATAGCTGTATAAAAGCAATTTAGCAGTACAGGCAAGCAATAAGCATATACAAGACATCTCAATAGCAGGAAAAATAATAATAATAATAATAATAATAATAATAATAATAATAAAATAATAATAATAATTAATAATAATAATAATAATAATAATAATAATAATAATAATAATAATAATAATAATAGTAGTAGTATTAGTATTAGTAATGATAATAATAATAACAAAACATTGGACACGAAAATAAAGCCAGCTGTGCACAAAGCAAGAAGTAAGGTAAAGCAGAATCCTTTTTATAAAGCATTCTGCCACTAAACTTACACATACAAGTAAACATAAGGAAAATGGGGGAACACTTTAGTCATCTTTAATCATCTTCAATCATCTCATCAGAAAAGTCATCATCAATCTTCATCATCTTCAAAACCAGAAATCATCATCATCATCTGAAAAGTCATCATCATCATCTTTATCTTCTCAAAAGAAAAGTCATCATCATCATTTTTATCATCTTCAAACCAGAAAGTCATCATCATCATCTTTATCATCTTCAAAACTAGAAAAGTCATCATCATCATTTTATCAAAACCAGAAAAGTCATCATTCATCTTTATCATCTTCAAAAGAAAGTCATCATCATCATCTTATCATCTTCAAAACCAGAAAGTCATCATCACTTATCATCTTCAAAAACCAGAAAAGTCATCATCATCATCATCTTCAAAACCAGAAAGTCATCATCATCATCTTTATCATCTTCAAACCAGAAAATCATCATCATCTTTATCATCTTAAAACCAGAAAAAGTCATCATCATCATCTTTATCATCATTCAAACCAGAAAGTCATCATCATCATCATTTCATCTTCAAACCAGAAAGTCATCATCATCATCTTTATCATCTTCAAACCAGAAAAGTCATCATCATCATCTTTATCATCTTCATCATCATCATCATTATCATCTTCAAAACAGAAAAGTCATCATCATCATCTTTTATCATCTTCAAAAACCAGAAAAAGTCATCATCATCATTATCATCTTCAAAACCAGAAAGTCATCATCATCATCTTTATCATCTTCAAAACCAGAAAAGTCATCATCATCATCTTTATCATTTCTCAAAACCAGAAAAGTCATCATCATCATTATCATCTTCAAAACCAGAAAAGTCATCATCATCTTTATCATCTTCAAAACCAGAAAGTCATCATCATCATCTTTATCATCTCAAAACCAGAAAAGTCATCATCATCATTTATCTGAAAAGTCTCATCATCATCATCTTCAAAACAGAAAAGTCATCATCATCATCTTTATCATCTTCAAAACCAGAAAAGTCATCATCATCATTTTTATCATCTCATCATCATCATCTTCAGAAAGTCATCATCATCATCTTTAATCATCTTCAAAACCAAAAAGTCATCATCATCATCTTTATCATCTTCAAAACCAGAAAAGTCATCATCATCATCTTTTATCATCTTCAAAACCAGAAAAGTCATCATCATCATCTTATCATCTTCAAAACCAGAAAAGTCATCATCATCATCTTTATCATCTTCAAAACCAGAAAAGTCATCATCATCATCTTTATCATCTTCATAATTTCATCTTCATCATCTTAACTACTGCTGGAATAACTACCCATACTACAACTGACTCGACCACCGAACACCAGGCTCTCTGCCTACATCACTACCCACACTACAACCGACTCGACCACCATACATCAGACTTTCTTCTTACATCATTTCCAACACTACAAACTTTTCGTTTTTTAATACAATTTGTTGAAATTCAAAACCTGTGTTTGTTTTTATTTCGCCACCATACGCTCCTGTTAACCATGATTATAACAATACCAGCAATAAAATAAGGATACATGGAGTTTAGGGTAGGTAATAGTACTGAGCGTAAGTTGGGTTAGTGAGCATCATAGAGAAGATTAGCCTAGGCCTACGGGAGGTCTCAAACTTCACCTACGATGTATAAGACGCAGGGCAATTTTTTGAGCCAAAATTTTGGAAAAAAACGTGCGTCCTATATGCCGTCAAATACGGTATTTAATGTTAAATTTGTAGTTCGTGCAATAGTCGACAGGTGTCTATAACCATTAAATTCACGACGATGTTTATTAATTTATAAGTTATGTCACTTTGAATCCGTTTCCTGGGTTGTTTGTTTTTATCGACTATCAAAGTATAATAGAGACACAGACAGTCGTTAAATATGTAAATGCATTAAGTTTTAAAAGAAATGATAAAAACAAAACTAATAAAGTCAGCTTATACATAGCCCCGCCGACAGAGCGATTAAAAAAGAAAAAATAACATCGCAGCTAAGTTTTTGTAAGCTAGGTAATATCAAAATATTCTAACTTAAACAAAACGATTTTTAAATCTATGTTATTATTTAATAAGGACAATGTGAAGTAACTTATCATGCTCACTGCAATCATTATAATTTCTAAAGGAATACATTTATTAAATTTAATTATAGAACATTGGTCATGTCTATCTTTCCAACCGGCCCCTTCTCAGTCGGTAGAGCACCCGCCCGCCCTGTCGGTGGGCGTTAGAATACGCCGACTGCACCTCTGCAGGGGGTAAGACTCCTCCAATGGGGCCACCTGTTGGCCGTGGGTGGCGACCCATGATGCTTAAGGATAGAGCCCAGGTAGATGAGCAGTTCATGACATGCAATACTCCACTTTGGCCCTATCTTGGGCTAGACGGGCGGTCGGAGAGGCCCCCTCGAATCAATCGGCTGGTCATGTCAAGCCCTAGCACCTATATGATTTTTCCAACCCTATTGCCCTTATGGCAAGCTCCAACCCCTTTTTATCATATGGGTGCTAGAAGGCGGTGGCTGCGGGTCTACATGTCCTGGGAATGTCCTGGGAATGACGTTAAACTCTATCTGATGGTGAGGTTCCAGTTTTGGAGGTTTGGCGAATGTGGATCACCCCTTCATCACCATTGCTCCCTGGTCCACTCTGACCCGGAGTGGTAGTACCTGTTAGGGTCCCATCTAAATAGAAAAATGTATTTATAAAAAAATTGTATTATCCATTAAGAATTGATTTATTTCAAAACTTTATCGGCATTAAATGACCCACTGAGGTTGATATGCCGTAAAACAAAACAAACAAATTACATGAGTAGCATAGTTTAGGTAATCTGATCTGTGCCGTAAAGTAGAGAGCTGACGGAAGGTGTAGCGCTCCCCCTCTGCACAAACAATTCCACTGGTCTAGCGTTAGCGAAAAGGGGATAGACTTACTGGTTGTTTGGCTCATACCGACAATATGCCACTGGGCCAAGTATATTTTTTATTATCTTTCCAATGTTATTTAATTTCAAGAATGCTACATGCTATCTTAAACACATCTTGGAAGCAGCACTCCACATAAAAGCGGCTATACGAACATTTGCCCTCAATCATACAAACCATCCGAGTAAGAAAAACAATACATGCTGGACATTGCTAGAGAACCAAAGACGAATTCAGAAGCAACGTTCTCCAAGGAGCACAAATGTGGGCCGACCAGCAAAAGTCTGCATCAATCAGCTCTGTGCGGGTTCTGAATGCTGCGCGGAGGACCTCCGATAGGGACGAGAAAACTAGTCCGAAAACATATCAATGTTCTAGGTAATTATCCAACCCGTTCGTCATGGATAGGATGTAACACAAGGTCGACAATATGGGACATACAGCCACTATTCAGTAGTAATTGAACTGCAGCACTAACTTGCTAACCCTTTTACCACGACGGAACGCCCTTTGTGACCAACCAATTTGCCACAAGGTCACAAGTATATGGCATCCAGCGAGGATCGAACTCGCTATATAGTAGTAATGCTTGCCGGTTTAGCTCAGTCGGTAGAGCGTCTGACTAGGAACCACAAGGTTCCTGGTTCGATACCGGCCCTCACCAACTCAAGGTATGAGTAGCACAGGGATCTGTATAATAAAGTGAGGAGCTGATGGTAGGTGCGGCGCTCCACCTCAGACGCCATGACAATCTCCTTAGTCTAATCCTAGTGAAAAGGGAATAGACTCCCTCGCTCTCTGGCTGATACCGACTTTAGTCCACCCCGATGAATATACTTGCCTACTTTTTAAAACAAGCTTGTTAACCATCACACTATTACGGGATGCCCTAACCATATCGATGTAGTATAACATTACCAGTTAATGCTGACAAAAACTTTATGGACTAAACACACTTGAAAGATGTTCACCTTGGATTTTATTTAGTAGTAAATAAACTAATAACAGATAAGATGCAAAGCCTTTTTTGCTTAATAACCTAACATTCTGGCTTCACAAAATATTCCTTCAACAAATTGGATAACATTTTTTGTTTATTTAAGTTATTTCTTACTAATCCAAACTCTTCAGCTATTAAATGTAACATGTTTTGCTTCTTATCTTTTAATAGTTTATTCTAGCCTAAATTAAAAAAAAAAAAAAAAAAAAAAAAAAAAAAAAAACAAAAACAAACTGAACATTCTGTAAGTGTGCTAATCCCATAGCTTTTGCTAAGATATATATTATTTTAACACCATAAAATGGGATATAATTCACTCAGACAAACACATACATATATATAGTTTTATATACACACACACACACATATATATATATATATATATATATATATATATATATATATATATATATATATATAGGCACTGCGAAACGTGATATCACAGCCGTATTTTACAAAATAAATTTAACGCCCCCGATTGAAAAAATATTACCAAAAATCAGGGAATAATCGGATTTTAATGAAATTTTGAGTGTTGATTTATCAATGAATTAATTTTATAATGCATTAGTTATGTTATTTCAAAACTTTCTGAGTTTATTCTATGCCAATGTTTTATTTCTAATTTTGAGACTTAACAAAAAAATCAGTAAAGAAACTGAAGCAAGAGATTTCAACACACACTTATCTCGATGTCGAATGTAATATTATATATATATATATATATATATATATATATATATATATATATATATATATATATATATATTATACTAAAGCTGAGCGAATCAACTTTTGTCTCCTAAAGGCTTTTTCACTGTTTAGGTTAATGACACGAAAGTTATACGAAATTATTTCTTACTTTTAGAATTGAGGTGTGTTTGAATAAAAATCCATTTTAATTGGTTCCAATTAGTCGTAATTTGCATTTAAATCAAGAACTAATCCATCCCTTACTTTACTTTCTGCCTATCACTCTACCCCTCTCTATGTATATCTTGATTACCTCCTCGTTATATGTGTTAGTTTCTTTATGAGAGTAGAGAGAGAGAGAGAGAGAGAGAGAGAGAGAGAGAGAGAGAGAGAGAGAGAGAGAGAGAGGGGAGAATTGTCTCTTTATTCTGGCCCCTAACCAGGCCACAACAACTTGGCGACGAGGATTCTTAAGGACCCTTAAAGGACACCAAAAAGACTACGTGGGAATTCTCAACAGTTATTGATTCAACATAGGACGCACGAAATACTATTTTCGACACACTTTGTTCTACTCAAACAGTACTTGGCAATCAGGAAAAAGAAACCGAACAAAAACAAATGTAACTAACTCATACTGAACTTGAATGCGAGCCGCTAAATTACGAGAATCCATTTTTCGTACAAACATTATTTGAGAATAATAGCTTTTGGTTATAGATCCATTGTTTAGAAAAAAAGAAAGTGAAAAGGCACTGAGTGAGTAAGAATTTAAAGTTATTTCTTTGTTTTATTTTTTTTATTCAAAGAAAAAAGAAGTTTTTCACCTAAATCAAATTCTATTTCGGTTTAATACTAAAAAAAAAACCCCAAAAAAACGACACAGGCAAACATGGACACACTTAGATCCGCCATGATCGAATTTCTTAAGTTCCAATTTGAACAGCAAAACCAACTTGAAAAAGAACGGTTTGAATTTCTAAAGCGAATTGAAGAAGACTCGCGTTACAAAGACAAACGGAAACCCGACAGCAAAAACTCGAAGAAATACTACTTCAAACTCAACAGGAGCAAAGAAATTTGCTTGAACTGACAAATAGGCGTCAAATTAGTGAAAAGGAAAATACGTTCTTACAAAACACAATCTGGTGCGCAATAGACAATTTCATATATTCCCTAGACGAAGATATAACCTTCCTCTCCTATTTCAGAAGATTCGAAAATTTATACGCAACATACTGTGCAAATTGAACAGACTCTAAGAAGGTTCGCCTACTTCTTCGAAAACTAGGCACCACGAAGCATACCAAATTTGGGAACTATATCTTACCCAGCAAAACAAACGAACTGACATTTACCGAAGCGGTTAAACTTCTTAAAGAACTTTTTAGTCCTAAAACTTCACTCTTTCATAAGAGATGGAAGTGTATGAATTTAACCAGAAAGGAGGGTGAAGATTACACTACATTCTGAACGGTCGTGAACAAGCATTGCAACGATTTTAAACTGTCAGAATTGAGTTAGAATAATTTCAAGTGTTTGATATTTGTTCAGCCAAAGACGCTGAAATTAGACGTAGAATTCTGAATACATTAGAAAACGAACCAAACAAATTGCGGAAGATTGTCAGAGGCTCGTAGGCGTACGCCAAGATTCGAAAGATATCGAGGAATCTGACATATCCCTCTAAATCAAACCAATTCAAAAAAAAAAAAAACAAACAAGACGACTTGCCCCCTAACCCGTGTTCGGGTTGTGGGTCACTACATTGGTATACGGATTGCCCTTACGGAAATGTCCAACTTGTAGCCGTGTCGGGCACAAGAGCTCACATTGCAGAGCGAGAAAAAGGTTAATAGCTGCATAAAAAACACAAAATAGGGTGAACGAGAAGTGAAAATTCTAAATGAAAATATGAAATTACAGTTGGATTCTGGGTCAGTTGTGACGATCATAAATCTTCACATTTGGGAAAAGTTGGAAAACCAACCTTGCTCAGATCTAATAAAATTGCCAGTTCTGTGACTGGGGAGAAAATAAAGTGTGAAGGACAACTTATCACAAATGAAACCTTTCAAGGAAGAACGTTAAACCTAAAAATATCCGTACTAAAGAATACAGGAAATTTATTCGGTACCAACTCCATGGAGAAATTTAAGTTGTGGGATAAGCTACTTAATTCATTGTGCCAAAAACTCGAAAACCTGACCATCGAGACTGAAAAAATGAATAAAAGATTTAAAATAAACTTTTCTGGGATTTTTTTTCTGTGGTCCTTGGTCGATGTAATAAGATGACGGCAAAATTCGAGTTAAAAGATGACATCCAGCCAGGGTTTAAGAAAAAAATAAACGTGCTCTTCGCCTCTTTACCACAAATAAATGAAGAAATCGACAGACTCGAAATAATCGAGGTCTTGTCGAAAATTGAGTACAATTTGAAGTCTATGTACAAAAAGAAGTCAAAGGAGATCCGGGTCTGCGCCGGCTTCACGACGGGGCTATATTATTATTATTATTATTATTATTATTTTATTATTATTATTATTATTATTATTCTTATTCTTCTTTACACTCTGTTACTGAAGAACAAAAATGCAATGCACCGTTCTGGCAAAAATGGATCGCTTTTATAGCCAAATAAAAGTTGCAATGCACTATAGGTAGTCACCCATAATGCCTTGCAACCTCTATAAAAAGTCCACTCTGCCCCCTCCAACTTCTTGACACTTCTTACTCAGAGTGGGTACAGTGGCGTACCACCCCAACCACATCCCTTCTTCCGCCATGTCTCACTTTGCAAGCCAGACACCGAGGACGCTTTGAGTCAGGTAAGTTCGACTCGTCACTTCAGGGGCTTAATGCGGCATTCAAAGACTATCACTATCCTTTTCCAAGCCCGAAATAAATTTTCACGAAACTAAATGGAGGATTTTTTTTTCAAAAGTCCACCTTAGTGAGGCGTATCTTCAAATACCAGTGGAGAAAGAATGTTCTAAGTTGTTCTGTATCAACACCCATCAGGGGTTGTAGAAGTTTGAACGTCTACCGTTTGGGGTCAGAGTCGCGCCGGCAATCTTCCAAGTAATGGTCTCTGAGCGACTTTGACTTTGACGCGGTTACATATTTGGACGACATATTAATGAGGGGCCAAAATGTAGAACAACACAAGGAACATGTTCATAATTTTTTTCAATAATTCAAGAGTACGGTTTCAAATTGAAATAATCCAAATGCGACTTCTTTTTGGAGAAGATTAAATACTTGGGGAACATAATAGATAAAGATGGCAGAAGGCCAGATCCTAAACGGACTACCGCAATCAAGGATATGCAAGCTCCCGAAAACGTACCTTCCTTACAAAGTTTCTTAGGATTGGCAAACTACTACAGGTTTTTATACTAATATGCACGACGTACGTGCTCCGTTAAACGAACTTCTTAAAAAAGACAAAGTCTGAGAGTGGACACCAGATTGCCAGAAAGCATTCGTCAAAAATAAAAGAAGCCTTGGCATCTGACTTGTTTCTCACCCACTATAATCTAGTTCTGGACATTATAGTTGCCAGCGACGCCAGCTCGTATGGCTTTGGGGCATGTATTCTGCACAAGATGCCAGATAGATCTCACAAACCAGTTGCTCACGCATTGAGAACACTTCTTCCTGCAGAAAGAATTACTCACAAATTGAGAAGGAGTCGCGAAGTAACGAAGTTTCACCGGTACATCCACTGTAGACATTTTATATTGCAGACGGACCATAAACCATTACTTACCATCTTTGGTTCTAAAAAGTGTCTGCCTGTGCATACAGCCAAATAGACCGCGGAGAAACAATCCTTTTAAGTTATAATTTTAAAACGGAGTTAATAGCGTCTAAAAAACCTCTGTCATGCTGACAGACTATTCCCGAACCACAGGGGACTTCGAAGATACTGTGATTGCGTCTCTTCGAACAGAAGGAAAATTTAAAACCGCAATATGAATAAGGGAACTCCCGGTAACTCTCGACCAAATCAAATGAGTCTTAACAATGAGTTTATCAGGAAAATCAAAGAAAAATTTGTGAAAAGACCAAAGGGCTTCATATATTCTTTCTCTATGCGACTACGTGAGAAGTTATGTGTGATTACTGAGAAGCTTATGCGGTCAGTCAAACATGGATAAGTATATCAAAAAGCAAAAATCCTGTAAAGGCTGTGCTTTGGCAACTAAGGCACCCCCAATCAAATAGAGTCCTTGGCCTAAAACGGACCGACCATGGTCCGGAATACAAATAGACTTTGCAGGCCCGCTAGACGGATTCTACTATCTTATAGGAGTAGATAGTTTTTCGAAATGGCCAGAAGTCCTTAGATGTAGAAATCCCACTACAGCAGTGACAATCAATTTCCTCCACGAACTGTTCGGCAAACTTGGGGTTGCCGATTGTCTACTGTCTGATAATGGAACACAATTTACGTCCGATGTTTTTAGGGATTTTTGTCAGACCTTCCAGATCAATTATATCACTATCGCCCCATATAATCCAAGGTCCAGCGGATAGACCAAGCACTTCGGTGACACACTGAAAATAGCACTGAAGAAAGCTATGGGCACACCCACAGGAAAGGCACTACAACAGTTTCTTCAGGTGTATAGAATTACGCCCAACGACAACACAGCATCACCATTACTATCAGCCGAGGTAATGTTTGCGCGTAAAGTCAGGTCTGTGTTCGACAAGCTACTCCTCAAACAAACAAAACCTGGACGAACAAACACTATACAAAAAAAGAAAATGTTACGAATAATCTTTCTGAGAAAGTGGTACAATTGAGAAAAGAGTAGGGAATATGATTTACATAATTAAAGGTTCCAGTTTACTCACAAGAGACGTGTGAACCAAATCAGAAAACGCCTGTCAGATGATGATGACAGCGGCCCTCCTGAAGAGAAAGAAGTCATGGATGTCATGTACGATACTTTTGACATACCAATATCACAAGCGGCCCCGGAATACAACGCCTTGAAAAAAAGGAAAAGAAAAATGCCGGACTTTTTTCGTTAACCCAAAGAGGAAAAGGTATTAAGACTCCTGCGAAGTTAGTACTTAGCAGGGATGTTATGGTAATTTACCACGTACGCATGAACTCTTCCAACTATGAATAGCAGCAGTTTCTACTCTTAAGCAAGAGTCAGTAATTCAGCGGACAGTTGATAAGACCCGCCTCGCGAGTTACCTTCTCATTTGTATATGTACTATTGTTCTTTGTTAAAATATTTGTTTAACTCATTTCCTCTCTTGTTCTGGTCCCTAACCAGGCCACAACAATATGTTTTGAAAATATTGGGTGGAATATTCGAAAGTAATTAGTGGTCAATACCGTGGATAGAGTATTTATGTTTTCAAATCATAGCATAGTGGGCAACTTTCAGTAACCAAGCACCGATGACCTCATGTCCCCGCTACCCTAACTTCACACACACACACACACACACACACACATATATATATATATATATATATATATATATATATATACGAATAGGCTTCCAAAGAAGATATTATACGGACAACTAACAAATGCTAAGCATTCTATTGGATGTCCACTCTTACGGTATAAAGGCATAATGAAGGACAATTTGAAACGTCTCACTATTGACCCGAATGCCTGGAAAAATCTACAATGTAGAATTAAACAAAAGACACGTCTACTGTTTAACAATTTTATTAACGATCTTCTCGAGTTTTTTACCAACTTTTTACATGGAATCCGTGGATTAGTCCACCGAAGTTTTTATGCCACGTACTTTCGACACTTCGAAGTGCCATCATCTGGGGTAATGTGTTTGTGTTCCAGTTTTTTTTCCATTTAGTAGTAGCGAGCGTAACTAGGTGGGGAACTTGTAGAAATTATATTAAGGCGTGTGGAGGCTGGAAAGAGAAGAATTGGTAGCAAAAGTGTAATAGGCATTTTAAAATGTGATTACTGCATTCAAAATTAATCTAATTTAAGAATGGTTTGTATTGTTTGATGTATAAAGCTTCTCGTGTTTGGAGTTTTTTTTTCTTTGTGCAAAATGTGTGTATTTTCCGTTATATATATATATATATATATATATATATATATATATATATATATATATATATATGGAGGATATATGCTTAATTGAAGTCATACCTAATTTTGAAAATTAATTAGTTAATAATTAATTAATTTAGGCGGGGATATATATTCAAATGTATGGCTAAACAATCAATTTGTTTAGCCATACAATTGAGCATATATGCCCGCCTAAATTCATTAATTATTAACTAATTAATTTTTAAAATTAGGTATGATTCAATTAAGCATATATCTCCAAAATTGTCGGCTTAAAGCCATATCAAATAAACACATTGTTTATTTACTTACTCTCATATATATATATATATATATATATATATATATATATATGGATATCCTGTGGTAATCTACACTATTGTGCTTACTTGTGGCAAAATATAGGCATATGATTGTAACTGACACCCAGTTGAGTAATTACATGTTTCGGAAATTCAAAATTTAGAAAATCTCTCAAAATATAAACTGGCTACAAAGTTATATTAAGAAATGTTTATTTACGGATCTAAAATATAATGAGGTTTGATATAGCCTCAATATTTACATTCTAAGCCATAAATCTCAGGGCATGAATGTTAGTATGCATATCTACGCATATCCGATTATATCAGCTCACATATGGGTATGTAACAAAAAACACCTACGTATAACATATATACATACATATATATATATATATATAGGTGGGAGGACGTTTGTTTATATGATATATGTTTCCGGTTTGTTGGTCTAAAAATATGATTTCCTAATTTCCCAGAAATTTCTCAGGAACAGCAAATTCGGCTCAAGTACTGACCTCGACAATAGGGTCTCTTAAAAGACAGAAATATCCGCTTTGAAAACAAAATAAATTAATTATATTTTCTAAAACAAACACTACATCATATGACCTTTCGTTTATATAAATTTAAATACGGAAATGGGTACCAATGAAGAATTACATAAATCTTAAATATAAACATTACGTATATTAGCAAAATAAAAAACGCCCTATGGGCGACGTAAAATAAATATTGCCTGAGGGGATGGGAGTTGAAAATGTAATATAAGAGAGTTTTTGTATCATAATTAAAGTAAAATCATCAAATTTATTAAAGGAGTAAAAAATAAAATAAATTTAGTAAAGGAGTAAAAAATAAAAAAATTGAAATGTAAACTTAGTTCTGATAACTTTAAATATATATTTAAAAAATATATATATATTGATAGATAATACCAGGTATGTATTTATTAAATCTTGTTTAAAAAATCAATGAGGACTGTCTAACATTGCATGCTCAAATTTTGAGTGTATTCTATTTATGACGATTTTAGGCAGTGTGACGTTAGCAGTGACGTAGTTTTTGTTACAGACAAAACCGAAAGCGAATTTCCATTATTAATAGATAAGCATATATATTCATCTCTTTACACCTAGTGGACGTCCTCGTGACGCAGTGGTTACCGTGTTGGAATATGACATCATAGTAAGCGAGTTCAAACTATCGAGGAAAAACAACAATACCAATGGAGGTATAGATTCAAGGACTTTAACCCTTATATTGTTTTCAGAGATACATATACTTTCTGGTGTTTCCAGAGACATGGAGAAGTGCCAGTGACGTAGTAACGAATGTGTTGGATTGTGACTTCGTAGTAAGTGAGTTCGAACTCCAGCCGTGAATGAAATTTTTTAGTGAAATAGACCACTAATTAGGACTGAGCCTATTCTAGTAGTGACCAACCCAAGTGGAGTTTACCAGGTTTGAATTCAGAGTTTTTCTTTTCCTATACTGGTTGCCTGGCCAAGGTTAAAGAGCCCGGTCTGCCCTACTATTTACCCATAGCTAGAGGGAGAGTAGCTGGATTCATGCCTTTCCCAAGGGAATTAACGCTATTTGAACATTAGCTTCGTCCAGGAGTTGAACTCGGGTTGACGAGTCCATTTCCTACAACTCTAACAAATACACTACGCGCCTCCAACTATACACCAAGTGCCTCCAACAAATACTCTTGTTAGACGTATGAACTTGGAATTACTTCCAACTTATAAGTTGAATAGTACTCGGGTGCACTATTTTTAAGTGTGGGGTCTGCATTCGCGCTCACCCGAGAAAAAATAATAGCACACCTGTTCTTCAATGAAGTTAGCTTTCGCATTAAACATAAAAACCAAATCATCTCTTTACTTCTGTCTCTTACTAACATGCATTTGCCTTACTTACCTGTCCTTGACGGGGGTCCAGTGTGCTTCGGCCACTGGATCAGGTTAAGTAATGAATAATAGCGTCGATCCCAGGGGGCCATCCCCCCAGGCAATACCTGCCCCCTTGGGAGCAGGGCTGGGTTTATTGCCCAGCGCCTGAGGCGCCCCCTAACAAATTCATAAGCATACGGAAATAATAAGTAACGCTACTAATGAAAGATACCATTCGTTGTGTTGTGTGTTCGAGTTTCACAAAATTCCCTACTATTGTAAATTAATGTACAAAGTTTAGTGTGGTGTAATGGTTAGAGTCGTCGGAAATTGACTTGTCGACCCGAGTTCAAATTCTGGACGAGGCTGTTTGCATTTCACATTGAGCTAATACTCTTGGGAAACATATGAATATAACTACTCTCCCTCCAGCTATGGGTAAATAGTAGGGCGAAATGGGATTTTTAACCGTGGCTAGGTAACAAGCCTAGGAGAACGAAAACTCGGAATTCAAACCTGGTAAACTCTGCTTAAGAAATTGACCTTGTGTCACATCCTACTCGTGTGGATGGCTATTAAGTATATATATATATATATATATATATATATATATATATATATATATATATATAATATATATATGTGTACTTGTGTAACATAACAGAGGAGGAGAGATAGCAACGAATGTAACAAGTGACGTGTAAATTAGCACGGTAAAGTTTTAGGAGGAATATAAGGATTATATGCAGATTTGAATGGCAAAGTTTAAGGATGAATCACCATAAAACCACATGGCATTATTTCTATTGGTCGCGAAGAGGGAGAGAGGAAGAGTGAGAGGTGAAAGTGATGTGTGAGTCTTGTAGAATTCGTTGACAGAGTGAGACTCTCGGCAGTTGTGACTTGGGGGAATAAAAATCTCATGAGAAAAAGAAGTAGTCTTGTGTTATTAATAAAATTCTAAATGACACAAGGCAAGATATCCCCCAGCACCCTAAATTGTTTCCAGACTCCAAACATCCAGGAATTGTCAGATAACTCAGCATCGGCACAGCAAAAGGATTCAAGCCACTCCACGTAGCACAGATGAGATAAGTATACAACTATTATTTTACTATCAACACGTCATTTCCAATCAGAAATAAGAGCGTAACACTTGATATAGAACGATTAAACAGACGTTTCATAGGCAATCCCAAGTGTATTGTGTTCAATTCCTACATAGGTCTTCATTCTGTTTCGAATATATCTATGATAGATTGACGTTAATCCCAATAGAATTTGTTTAATAGTAATCATTATATAAAAATGAGAATTCTAGGTTTAATCGAACTTAACAGACCTAAATTCCACCATCATATGTCACCCCACCGAAAGAAAAAAAATGCAAAAAAACTATGAATCTAACCGAATTTAATGAAATTTTCAGTGTTGATATATTAATGAATAAAAGATATAACGCACCAGTTATTTCATTTAAAAACTTTTACATTTTTCCAGGTCAGTTAAATTTGAAGCACGTATCTTTGAGGCGTTACACAGATTCTCAAAGATACGTGTTTCAAAGTTAACTGACCTGAAAAATGTAAACGTTTTTAAACAAAATAATGGTGCCTTATATATTTTATTCATTAATATATCAACACTAAAAATTTCATTAAATCGGTTAATTCTCAGATTTTTGGTATTTTTTCTTTCGGCTGGGGACATACGATGGTGGAATTTAGGTCTGTTAAGTTCGATTTAACTGAGTTCTCTACTGTCCTAAAAATGAATACTACGAGTTTGTAAAAATAACAGCTTAGCACTGAGGGATTGATAATATGGGATTAGTTTCATGTTTGCATTTGATGTTCAACAAACTAATCTTCGTCATAGCTTTGTTTCTAAAGTAGGTGGTACGGAGTTCGAGTCGTATTGAGAGTTTACATTTTGTATTGTCTCACGATTATGCTGTTCCTAGTCATCGTAAAAATGACGGACCAAATCATTTGGGATGAACATATATATTTACCAACCGTGGTGTAATGGTTAGAGTCGTTGAAATGGACTCGTCGACCCGAATTCAATTCCTGGATGAAGCTGTTCGCATTTTACATGGCGCTAAACCATTGAGAAAGGTATGAATACAATTCTCCCTCCAGCTGTAAATATCAGGGCAGACCGGACTCTTTAACCATGGCTAGGTAACCAGTCGAGAAGGAAAACTTTGAATCCAAACCTGTTAAACTCCGCTTAAGAAATTGACCTTGTGTCGCACCCTACCCGTGCGGAGGGGTTGGTCTCTCTCTCTCTCTATATATATATATATATATGCACCTCTTGTGTCACCAGCTCCTTACAAGAAGGAAAAAGTCAATTGTAAGCGGGGTTTAACAGGTTTGAAGAGTTTTCCGTTTCCTATACTGGTTGCCAAAGTTCAAAGATACCAGTCTTCACTTCCATTTACCAATAGATGGAGAATAGTTGAATGCATACCTTTTCCAAGGGTATTAGCACTATGAGAAATGATAACAGCCTCTCCAAGATTTGAAATCAGATCGCCGTGTCCATTACCTATAACGATAATCGTTATATAACAATCGTCACCATGTATGCTTCTCTGTGCCCTTATTTTCCTACATAACTGGTATGTATACGTGTTGGCTCAATACAGCCGGATATAGGGGAAGATCTGCCACCAGAAAAACTCAGCATTCTCAACGAAACATGAAGAGGTTGCATTATATTCTATAATGTTCTTATCGTATACTGTGCTATTTTCTTATAAAAAACGTAACAAAAATGTTAAGTTATTTTTGTGAGGCTGGAACGGATTGATATCATTTCAATTGGTAAAATATATTTGATATACAACGAACTTGAGTTACGAGCAGAAGTAATTAAACTCGTAAGTCAAGGTACCACTATAATTGCTTTTATTATCATCATGTGGCTACATATTTATCGTTGGACCGACAAACGTAATTCGGAACGGATATATTATTTAAACTTTAGTATTCCCATGCAATGTTTGGTTTCTTTGTTTAATGACATAAATCTTCGTGAGTTATTTGATACCAAAATCATTCTTGTAGAAGAACAGTAGTGGTACTATTAAACACATAGCTGGGATTGACAGAGTTCATAACTTTCCGAAGGATACTAGTCTGAAAGTTAATGGAATAGTTCAACTGGAGTTCGAACTCTTTTACTAAGATGTTTTGCTTCTTCATCTTCCGCCAAATATTTCAAGCCAGACGCAATATTACAAAAGTTTTATTATTTTTTCGTCAAACAGATGTAAAGTACCAGTGTCTATAAAGGCCAATTTTTTATTTCGTCTTACCAAATATTTGATATAAAAAATATCAAGATGACATTTAGCTACAGCTAAATACTATTCTATAGGCTGGAGCTAGAATACACTGACTAAATCTGCAGCAGGGTACGAACCCACCTAAATAGGGCCAACTACTAGTCATGTGTAGTGATCCGTGATGTTTAAGGACAGAATCCGATGGTCGAGTAATCTATGACAGGCAACACTCTAACTTGGGACACACTTGGGCTTAGACGGGCGGTCGGAGAGACCTCTTCCAATCAATCGTCTGGTCATATCAAACCCTAGCACCTATATTATTTTTCCAACCATATGTCGCTTATGGCAAACCCCCACCCTTTTTATATCATATAAGTGATAGAAAGCGGTGGCATAGGCTCTATTACCTACTAGGTATGACGTTAAACGGAATCTAGTGGTAAAGTTCTAATTCGACTTTTAAGGAGTGTGGAGTCCCCCTTCATCGCTATTACACCCAGGTACACTCTGAGCAGAATGCGTAGAACCTGCTAGGGCCTAATCTATAGATTAAATAGCTAAACAAAGGAGTGTAAAATATGTTTAAAAATGGGTTTTAAATTTTTTTTATCACAACTCTAAGATGGCCGAAACGTGCTTCCGTTTCTTATCAAATCAATGGCCGAAACGTGCTTCCGTTTCTTATTAACCAATATACAACACTTATGAAGGGGCAAATTGATCCACATGCATTACTATTTGAAGTATGGATCTATTTCTATAAAATCAAGAATAATAGTTGAAATAGGGATTGTTGGATCAGATCCATTGAGTACAGGTCATAATTTATGACAGGGGATTAAGACAAGTGATTTACATTTTATCTTACATTTTGTTTTAATTTTTAGGGAAAAAATAGCAATCATGACGATGATCTTTAGGTTCCATCCTCCATACATTTTACCTAGTGTTACTTCCTAACAGTTCCGAACGGGCTGGGTAAAGAAGACGTCCCATCACGGTGTAATGGTTAGCATGCTACACTTGCAGATCAATCCCTATTGAATAACGAGTTCGATCCTCGTTGGATGCCCTGTACTTGCTACCTAGTGACACATCCTACCCGTAATTTCAAGAATGAATGAAACAAATTCTTTTGGCATAAAATAACCCAAGGGTTGACATGCCATAAATCCAACTAACTGACCGACCAACAGCTAGATGATATGTGCCGGACGTTGAGCATAGATGTCTTCCTTGCTTGTCTTCCCTGCAAAGTTCACTGGATTTTCAGTTGAAATATTTTGATATCGTAGCCATTGAAAGCGGTCAAAATATTATTGGAAGTTGTGAAGAAATTGTTATTGACATTTCTAAGAATATTTCCTGCCACTTAAAATGATCCCATAAATTTCCTTCTTCGTCTTTCGAAGTTTTTTTTCTTAGTGATGAGATTATTGATTTTTAGATAATGCACCAGACTGTTGGAACTGGAACTTGAAATTGCTTGGATGTGGCTTTTTACCCTTTTTCCATAAATGTGGCAATCACAATTTGAGGTAATTTGAAGTCCACACAAAGTGCATTAATTTTAACAACTCTGACTGATTTCCTTCCATTGATGCTTGGTTTGATTTCTTTATTTAATAGTATATCAACCGTTGTGGGTTATTTAATGCCAAAGACACCCTTGTAGAAAAACAGTAGTGGTACTATTTAGTCCATAGCTGATGAGATGACGGGGTTCATACCTTTTTGCAAGTCGTATAAAATGGTCCTTAATTCTAAACTTCTCGTAATACTAAACTTTACTCTTTACTAGCCGAAATAATTTGTCTCTTGACTAATTCCTCATCGTAGAAAACATCTCTATCTTTTCCACGAGTTACTATCCAACGGCCTAATGGGTGGTGACCCGTGATGCTTAAGGACGGAGACTTGGTGGATGAGCAGTCTATGACTTACAACACTCCACTTAGAACCTTACTTAGGCTAGACGGGTGGTCGGAGAGGTCCACTCCGATTAATCGGCTGGTCACGTCAAGCCCTATCACCTATATGATTGCCCCAACTCTATTGCCCTTATTGAAAGACCCAACCCATTTTATCATATGGGTGATAGAAGGCGGTGGCTGAGGGTCTACATATCCGGGGAATGACGTTAAAC
>CM042144.1:26357682-26390182 GCA_023376005.1 Doryteuthis pealeii
CCAATAGACCTAAATAAATAAGGAACCATAACACCTAGCTCCTTTAAATTGCTACGTTTTTAGGGGTAACAAAGAAAATAAACTAAACGAATTTATTTTTATCACTTTAACGCAACAAGCAAATGAATTTAAGTTTTTGTCATATATACAACAAGTTTTTTGAAAAAAATGTTACAAAACACTCAAGTTTGGGAATGCATAAAAAAAAAAAGATATTTTAAATGTAAACAAAAAGAAAAATATTTTCTAAAATAAATAAACATTGTACTATATGAATTATCGGCGATATTTTAAAATTTGATTAATCATGTTCCTTTTTTATTTTAAATTTGATAAATCATATTCTGTCTTTTACTCCTGTTTTCTCTTTCTCACTCCCTCTCAGGGGTTCTTACTTTTTTATAGTCCGCTCATGGACCGGGTACTTTTGCTAGTATATATATATATATATATATATATATATATATACTATGCAATCTTCAGACCTTTAAATTTTAATTGTATGAAGATTGCTTAATACGCATGAAACTATAGTTACGGAAAATTAACACCATAATATTTCATTTATGATCTTATAACTGGTCTGGTATTTTAGCATTGAGCACCTTTATATGCGAAAACTTTTCATATTCATTCTCCATTATATATATATATATATATATATATATATATATATATATATATATATATATAATTACCCGGTACATGACCGGACTAAAAAAAAATAGGAACACCAGAGAGTGTTTTCAGATATATTTACATCCAAGGGTAAATAGTTATTGAAATTTTCATGAATTTTTAAATTATTTCCTTAAGCTTAATTTTTAAAAAATCATCAGTAGTTTGTTTTATGTTTCCTCTTTCAAATGGAAAAAGTTTTTTCAAGATAGTATTAATTTTTATGAAAGTTTCATTGTGTTGAATATAGGGGGGGGGTAAACAACAACAAATAAACAAATTACTATACATTTAATGTTGAAAAATATTTTTTAAACTAAGTTTAATTGAAATTATACATTGCCATACTAACACAAACAACTGCCTCAATAATAGATTTAATAATTAATTTTCAATGGTTAATTCAATGTATAGTAATTTTTTTAAGCAATACGTAATTAAAAACAACCTTAATCCCCTAAAACCGTAACCCAATTCGCAAAATGTTAATTCATAGACTGTAGTTAAACTGTCATTGGGTACCACCAAAAAAACTTCCGTTTTAATTTTCCGACCTAAATCAGAAGTCAGCCCTCTTTATTTATACTGTAATTAGTAAACTACAAACATAAAAATGTTACGCCCCCAACATAAGGGAGAGGTCAAAATTAAGTGTCCTGAAAAAAATGAGTTTTGAAATAAAATAAGTAATGTATTATAAAGATCGTTCATTGATAAATAAACAGTGAAAAATTAATTAAAATCCGATAATTCGCTGATTTTTTGTAAATTATTTTCTGGAGCCCCCCGCTAAAGTCACTTTGTCAAAAACGCATTTTAGACCCAATTTGGGTCTACCTATGTTATGCTAACTGTTATGTATTTATTTAGATATTTCTTTATCATTCTTTTACTGTTTGACAAAAAAGAATTTCGTAAATTAAAATTCACACCAACACTATTTAATTATCTAAAATAAGTAAACATAATAATTAAATAAGTGTTTGTGTGAATTTCGTAATTTTGAAGATAATACTAATTTTTATTCAAGTTTTATTGTGTTAAATATCCCCCCTTTTAATTTACGATTTTTTGTTTGTTTACAATATTGAGAATAATATTCGAACTACGTAAAACAATTGTAAATTCAGTTTTTAATTGCTTGTTTGAGTTAGAAATAAAATGTAACATTGTAATTTATTTATTCATTTGGGCAACAAAAATAACAAAGATTAAAAATGGATATATTTTATTTTAATTAAAATGAAAGTATTCGTAAAAATATTCATAAAAACGTTTTCATTTTTCGTTTTTATATAAAAACAAATGCATTCAACAACGCAGAATAGAGCGAGCATACGAAAAGTGGCAGCAGGTTGCGTGATGATTGTAGCTGGAATATCAGCAGCAGCTATACGATTTCTTTCTAAAATCGTTTGATTTTTATTTGATTAATTAATTATATCCCTTAATCAGTAAAAACCAGTAACCAAATTTGGAGTGTTTCTTAGTTAGAACGTTATCAATGTGTATGCAAGATTTTAAATCTGAGTGACCTCCCGTTTTATAGTTATACGTCGACACGTACATACCAAAATCTCTCCTTTATATATTAGATATAATCTAAATATATAAGATTAAGTTTTTGGTATGTACGTGTCGATCTATAACAAAGAACAGAGAAGTCACTCAGATTTGAAATCTTGCATATAGATTAATATCCTTCTAACTAAGAAATACGTCAAATTTGGTTATTGATTTTTTACTAAGAGATAAAATCGATTAATTAAGCCGAAATCACCCAGTTGCGGAACTGTCCATATACCAGAACCTGCTAATAATAAAATATTGTCCGCTGACTGACTTTTTGTTACAGCGATTTATAGCAGAAATTTATTTTTTGCGAATAAATTTCGCAGTCTAAGCCGTTCTGCTAGGAATTTATCACCTATTCTTGGTCCAATCTTTAAAATATTTATATTGTTGAAAAGAATATAATATAATCTTTCTGAATATGCAATTATTATGCGTTTTTATTAATTGAATTATTTTTTACGGCGAGTTAAAAAAAAATGGCTTCAGAGAGCTGATTTGTATGATTTTTTTTCATACTAAATTTTGAGAAAATAAAAACAAATTCTTTTTTCTCGCCTATTTACGGTACAATCTTTTTTAAGATATCCATATGGTTCGAAAGAGAATGAAATAGTCTCTCTAAATATGTAATTTGATTGAGTTTTTATCAATGGAATTATTTTTTACAGCGAGTTAAAAAAATATATATTTTGCTTCAGCCTAGAATTCGTAGTATTATTTTTTTCATGCTTAAATTTTAACATAAAATCAAATCTTATTTATCCCATATTTCTGTTTCTATCTTAAAAATATTTATTTGATTAGAAAAAAGATCTTTCTGAATATGTAATTAGTATGTCTTTTCATACATTTAATTATTTTTAAAGCGAATTAAATAACAAATCAAACGAAAACATTTAACGAAAAGTCAACGTTTTTTTTATAAATTCCCGTCGTTTGTCAATTGTAAACAAAACATTTTTTTTTTTTTTCATAATCGCGTTAATTTATTTATTTTAATATTAGAAATACAAATAAAACCATGATACTAATGTAGAATAGTGCGCAAGACATAATACCATTAGATTACCTAATACATTTCATGGAAATACCTGAAAACTCAAATTCTTATCAAATTTATGATATAGTATACTTTACTTAGTAATGTAGTCGATCGAATGTTAAATTATTATAATAAAGTTTACTATAATAATTTGACATTCGATCGACTACATTTTTGAATTAATAATGTTATATGATTATTTATCGTTTTACATAAATTTGATTACTTTATTTAATTCTTTTTTTCTTTTTCAAATATTAATTTGAAATTTAGCAAATCGCGTAATTTATATTTTATTTAAAAAATATAGTTAATCATTGAATTAAAATTTCTTACCATATCATTATGTGATGGGCTAAACTTGCAAATCGGTCGGAAAATTTAGGGTGACCCAGAAAAAAACAGAACGTATGAATTTTGTAATAAAACTGTTAATTTTAACTTGGAGGGTTTAGGGATAGGGTTAGAGTTGGAGTTGGGTTTAGGGTTACGTTAATGAGAAAATAGATAAATAATTTGTTTTCTGTTTTTAGGGTTAGGGTAAGAGGTTTTTCTGTTTTTAGGGTTAGGGTTAGAGGTGGGGTTTAGGGTTAGTTTAATGGGAAATTTGGGTTCTGTTTTTTCTAGGTCACCTGTAATATGTTTTAATTTTTCGACCGATTTGCAAGTTTAGCCATATGATGACATTCCCTCAAATCTGATGAAAAGAAAATTCCCTGACCTCCCACCAGGCAGAATTAAATTAAGATCATTTTTACGTGGTGATTTTTATGGGTCCTCCTTCGAGGACCGAACTCGGTATTCAGTAGTAATAGATCGGCAAACGATTATTAAACCATGTTTTTATCTCCACTACCCGGGCTTCGCCGGGTAGCCGCTGCTAGTATATATATACAAATCTAATAATAAATGTGAATGTCAGTGTGTCATATTTTTTTAACTTGATTCTAACGCGTCCTCGTTTCATAAAAATAAAAATAAAGACCTAATTTCTTTGATTCCAACCGATTTCTTTCTAGACTTGACGTACTGTCTTACATTTTGCCACCGTTCTCGCTATTCCTTGTTTATTTCTTGTCATTATCACCTGAACTTTCGGAGGTTGTGCCAACAGGCACCCTCCTCTATCACCCATCAAACTTAATCTCCTTTTTTAAAACTCTCATCTACATGCCGTGTTCCACATATGTGATATGAGCATAAGACTAATTATAAAAAACAATAAAATGTGTAGGTTAGTGGCCTCAAAATGACGGGGAGATATGACCTTGTACCAATTATGAATTGATATTGTGAGTTGATATTTTTGGACCAAAGCCAAAATTTTCACAGAACAAAATCGCATCATTTAAAAACGAGCGTTTTCGTCGTATATCAAAGTAGAGCCTAAACTCTTGAGACGAGCCTTGATAATTTATATTATTTAGATTGTTCGGGCTGTTGTTCTCTTCTTTATTGTTATCTGCTCAACGTTTAGGCCGGCTTTCTACAGGTGTTTCTTGTCGAACTCGAGCGGAAGCGGGAGCCTTCGCGGAACTTCGAACTGACGATAGTTCTCATTCATTAAAATAAATTTTAATAGCAAAATCCTAGACTTCCTGGCTATCGAGCCGATTCACTGGTGATAATGAGAATTCCATTATCTTCTTGCTCGCCTGAATGTTTATATTTGTTTTTAGGCCAATTCTTCAAATCATACCACATCTATTAAGGTTTCTCTGTGTCTGGCACAAGGCCACAAATATGGTGTTCCCGGGTAAGGCGCGCCAATTATGCTACACTGGGTACAAGTGTTAAGCATTGTGAGGTATTCTATGTTATTTTAGATCTGTTGTGTATGGAGTCGCCTCATTGTCATTACTTTCAGTTGGTAGTACCGTTAAGGTCTTAAATGAATCTGTTTTGTATATCTCAAATAATTGTAAACATCATTGGCTCTTAAAACATTGATATTACAATAATGGAATATTTACGAGGTGTGAACGAGTTTGGTGTAAAATATTAAGTAGAATAACAGCTTCCTCACCTCAAAACGCTTGACACGCAACAGCAGCATCTTTTGTAAAAGAATTAATATTGCTTTCATTTTTAAAGATGTACGTGGCGTACATCGATTGTCTAGTCGTCCGTAGTATACCAAAATAAAATACCGGGAAATATTTGTGGAGAGACTGTTTTTTTTTTTTGACACTTCACATAGTGATTGGGTCGAGCGTGAACAAATACGACAAACGGTGTATTTGAAAGTTATTTTTTGTGTTGGACGAGAATTTCTCCTGTGTACAGATGTTCTGTTTCTTAGGTATTAGACTCGTGGGGAGAGACTCTCATTTTATACACACACACATATATATATATATATATATATATATATATATATATACCAAACCCCTCCACACAAACAGGATGTGATACAAGGTCAATTTTAGTTAAATATAGATACTTGTAACCTTATTATCTCGTTCAACTAAGTGTCAAATATTTCTTAAGAACACACCATACCCGAGAGCATTCAATTGTGATTAAGAGGTCTACCCTTTACAGGATCTATCACCATTTCTCAGTAGTTACCCAATTAATTATTGAACATGCTACATCGCTGCTTACCTTTGGTGATCTGGCAGGAACTGGTGCTTTCAATGTGACTTTACCGTAATCAATAATTGCCTAAACAGAGTTTACAATAGAATAGATGTCGAGGAGCAGATAAGATTGAAAATAACGGTATAGCGATTGTCTGCCCCTGTTTTGGCTGGAATATTTATCTTCCCTTGTTGCAAGGTTTGACCGTTAGGCGCCCCTGACGATTTAATCAGGGAACCGCCAACATTGAATCCTCTTTGTCTCTGGGACTCCAGCCAACACAGACGGGTTAGACGTTCACGTCTACACACTATCATGGAGGTGGATTTCGCCATCCACCCTGTCTTTAGTAAGTGACATTACTTCTATAGGACGCAGTCCTATTTCTGTATGCTTCTAACTGCTATATTGTATCCTGTCTCCTATATGTATTGCTTATGTATCTTATCTCATTATGTTATCCCGTTGTATGTATTTGCTCCACGTGCTCATTAAATTCCGTTGTTACATTTCGCATCCTTGTCGACATATTGTTTGTATATATATGTACCCACGTTGGGAGGCCTCTAAGCCAACCACCCAACAATAATTAACCTTGATATCAACCCTTTTCGGGTCCTTTAATGCTGAATTGTCATTTTGATTAAAAAGGGACTCAGATTGCTTACGGTACCTGCTGTTGCATAAGTAGTCACCCAATTGCATCTTAAGTTCGGTGATCTAGCAGGAACCAATATTTTCAGCCTGACCAGAGTCCATAATAAAATAGAAGTCGAAGAGCAGATATAAAGATTCAAAATCGGTTAAATTAATTAACTGTATTAATTAAAATAGCGTTGTTATTAAATTGATTCATGATTTGTTGTTGCTGCTGCTTCTGCTGTGGCTCCTGCTGCTACTGTATATATTTTCACAAAAGCAAAAGGAAAAACAAAGAAACAAAAAAAAAGAAGTAGAGAAAAGAGTCAGAAATGACTGGAGGCTTATTGTGAGCGAATTATTTATGTGTAATAATTATTCTAATAGGATGTCAGACAATATTCTAGCAATGATCATTCGTCTTATTATCAATAAACGGAATAATGGAATTAATTACAAACAGCATACAATCTAGATCAATTAACAAGAGGACGCGACTAAAGAGCTACATTATGCAAGCTCTACGAAATGTAGTACGTTCGTCGTCTGAACACTGGATACAATTTATGCTTATCTTTATTAGCACATTAAACGTATAAATTAGATCTTGACAAAAGATTATGCTCGATGGCGTCCGAAATGATTTTATTGACAAATAATGTTGTAAAGCTTTAAACTATATATCTTTTTTTACCAGCAAAAGCAATGGCGCATGAAGTTGCTAACTAAACTTGATATAATTCTTTGTTTTATTTACTGCAATAAAGCTTATATTATCCAGAAAATAATGAGTTTTCTTTTCTTTGCGTTGATATTTATACACGAAGCAGTTATGTGTAATTAATTTACAAGATATAGTAATTTTCTTATTTGTAATGTTTACAATGATTAATCTATAAACAGAATTTGCGAATGTGATTTTCAAATACAGTGGTAAATTAACTTACGAGTGCTACAAAATTACGAGTTTTTCGAGTTACGAGCTGTCTCTCGGTTGATTTTCTGAAGCTCCGCTCATACCTGAAACTTTAGCTCTGAACTCGAGCTAAAATTTCAGGTATGAGCGAGCTTCAGATACACTTACGTAAATAAGCTTACTAAAATCATTTAAATTTCAAAATTTATGGCATTTTTTTGTTTTGTTTTACGGCATATAAACCACGGTGGGTCATTTAATGTTGGAAAAGTTTTGAAAGATTTGCAGTGATTGTTTGGAAGAAATTTTTTAAACTCAATTTTTGTAAAGAATATTCTATTTAACGCATAGATGGGACCTTAACAGATACTACCACTCCAGGTCAGAGTGGACGAAGCAATGGTGATGAAGGGGTGCTCCACATTCCCCAGACCTCCAGAACTGAACCTCGCCCTCAGTTAGTGTTTAACGTCATACTCCGGACATGAAGACCCTCAGCCATCACCTTCTAGCATCCATATGATAAAAAGGCCAATAGGGTCGGGACAATCATATAGGTGCTACGGCTTGACGACCAGCCGATTGATTGGAGGGGTGATGACCGTCTCGTGGAATTTCCCAGAATGGAATGAAATGGCCACCAAGTTGCTCTCTCTCTCTCTCTCTCTCTCTCTCTATATATATATATATATATATATATATATATATATGTGTGTGTGTGTGTGTGTGTGTGTGTGTGCGTGTGTTAAAGGAAAGATCACTCTGTTCGGCCTATATATTCCCCTTCTCCCTGTGACCAAGGGATGAATTGACTTGATCATACTTGCCTGTATGAACCCGAGTACTCATATGATTGTCCGCCTATTAGTGGGGACAAGGTTGTTGGTGTTCATATCCTGCAACAAGAGCATTGTTTCAACTGTAGCGGTTTGATTGGGCATAGGTATTCTCCTGTTTTTCCTCCTAATGCACCTGTGGTGTCGTCAACCTCCATATCTTCTTTCTTGGTTCGTGCACTACGCCGGACGATGTGACATTGCGGTACCCGTCGGAGTCCATGACGTAACCAGAAGGTCGTTGCTGTGGGGGCTCAGAATCTGCGAGAGGGTCCATAGTTTCTGTGTGGAAAAATATGGATCGACAACAACTGGGTACATTTTCTTGAGTATATTTTGTTCAGTATCAGTAATGCTGAGCATCTTTTGCTGAATACGATGTTTCCTTGTTGCAGTTCAAGAAGTTGCTTCACTAACTCCAAATATTGTTGGTCTATGGTAACTAGTGTTACAGCCATATCCGTTTTTAAAGTACTCAATTTGATGTTGGCAATACGTTAAGTTCAAATTCAAATCCTATCTGCAGTGCCATGTAACGTACGAAAGACGTGATGACCGTCTCGTGGATATGCCCAGAATGGAATGCAAATAGCTCAAGTTGATATATATATTATATATATATATATATATATATATATATGTGTGTGTGTGTGTGTGTGTGTGTCCAAAGGCAGATCACTCTTTTCCGCCTGTGTATACAATGGAGAAATTTCATTTGATAAAAGGAGGAAATTGTGTTAGGAGCGGAAATAATTAAACTCGTAAGTCACTGTATTTTTGTATCATAGCTTTTCTTCAAAAATCGATTGATTGATTGTTTAATTGACTTAGAGGCATGTCAAACGGTCTAGGGTTATTTTTGCCAATTTGGGAATCGTATTCTTTTGTGTCGTTGTTTCATAAGAGTTTTCTTTCCTTCTTTTGCACACGGCCCTATCAAATACGAAGAGTTTAAACAGATTTATTTGACCGAAAGGTGAAAACCTAACAGGTTCTACACTCCGGGTCAGAAGGTAGCTAGTAATAATGACAATGAAGGGGTACATTATATTCCCCAGAACTTCAAAACGGAAGCTGCAGGATTAAAATCAGGTTAGTCTCATACACCGTATTCCTAATTTGGCTGATAATTTGTGTTCAGTTTACAATGTATGAATAAAAACTGAATCGAGTGTTTATGTCCATTTTCCTTTAAACTCATAATTTGCTAATGGCTATTTTTGTTACACCTGCTCTTATTTTTATTGTTAATTCTGAAACAAGTGAAATCAATAATTTATTAGATAAGAAAACATCTATTTCCCGATGAAGTCGTATATGAATATCAAATCAGAGTCCTATTCACATCAAATTAAATTAACAACGTAATTCGAACATAGTTCTCATCAGAAGTGCCAGAAAGTCCGTGTCCAATTAAGGAGTATATAACAATTATAAAATGAGCCCTCACTTTCTGACGACATCACTTGTCCCACTTTTAAAGTTAGTTTTCACAATTTTTTTTTTTAATTTAAAAAAAAAAAAAGAGAAGAAAGAAAAAGAAAAAAAGAAGACTTTTGAAACTTCTGGCCTGAAGACATATGAAATAATATCTGATATTTTTTGTACAAATTTATAAATAAAAGTTATTTTATTTTCAACCAACAATAACAGGATAACAGGATTTTAGTATTTCTCGTAGAATATAATACTATCAGAACCGTTATTGTTAGAGGCTAATTATAATCCTATTCTATTTCATTGAAAGTCTGTAACCAAAATTAAAATTGCATTAATATATATATATATATATATATATATATATATATATATATATATATATATATACTAAGTATAAACCGCTATGTATTCATGTATAATTTTGGTTACAGAATTTCAATGCTTTAGAGTTTGGTAATAATTAATATCTAATATTGTCCTTTTTGATTGTATAATGTTCTACTTGAAATCCTTAAATCAAGGCATTTTTGGTGTAGAAAATAATTAATTTCTTATTATCTAAACATATCGCAAATTTATCAAAATTGTGCAATGTTTCCTTCCTGCTTATTAGATGATTTGAACAAAAATCTCCATCTATATATTTAAAGGACAGTCGGTCCGGATGAAACTACAAAAATAAAACAATTAACGACAAAGTATATATATATATATATATATATATATATATATATATATATATGAGTATAGATAAAAGGATATGAAAACAACACAATATGCTGTTAAAGTGAAAAGATTTATATCATATTCATAGCTAATATTGAACAATATTTCGATTTATAAAAATCATCTTCAAAGCTTGTTTATACTCCGGACTTATCAATAGCGGAGAGGAAAATAATATGAATTCAAAACAAAAACATTGATGTTGCAAAAAAGTTATGCGGTAGTTTCAAATATAAGCACATCCGCCAACACTTTTCTCGGTTATGTCATGTATCTCTTATATTATTATTATATTATTTTCGTCCTTTTATCTATACTCATACCGTCGGATTCATGTCCTTTCGCTTAAATTCTAAAATATCTAAAAATTAAAATATGCATAGAAATAGCATTGAAATACTACTATAAAAAGGTTCAGCATTTGTAAATCCCAAAAGGAAACAAATCAATACGCCAGATTTTTTTAGCATCCCCTATACCCAGTCAACGTAGGGTAGCCACTTCTAGTAACTATATAAAGAGTAGTTGGTGTGTATGTATGTATGTCCGGAGGAAACTTCGAAAATGTGACAATTAACAATAAAGTAAATATAAATGCACATTCACTACCACATGGTCTTTTTTACGTGGGGAATTTTATGTAGCAACCAGCGAGGATCCAAATCGCGATTCAGTAATAATGGATCTGCGCGACTAACTTAAAAAAAAACCCTCTCACTTAGGCAACGTTAGGTAGCCGCTTCTAGTAATTGCATAAAACGAGAAATTATTTGAGTATCTTGCTTTCGTGGATTTCAAACTTGTGAGTATCTATTATTGTAAATAGAGGTCGTTAATGTATACAACCAGAAGTAGTGGGATACGAGGTAAATACAATGTATACAACCAGAAGTTTTTTTAAACATTCCTATTCCTTCGTATCGTTCGTCCTGTAGATTGGGGGTGTAGAATACGCCCACTGCACCGCTGCACCTGTTGATTGTTGATGACAATGCGTACTGACTGAGGACAGGATTATGTTGATTAAACAGACCATGACTCGGTTACTAAGTGGACATGTAGCACCACATTTCGGCCCTTATTTGGGCTAGACTGGCGGTCGGAGGCGTCCCATCCGATAAGTTGGCTGGTCAGGTAAATCCCCAGCAACAATATGATTGTCCCGACCGTATTATTCAAATTGGTTTTATAGCAAACGCCCACCCCTTTTTATCATATAACTGTTTGAAGGCTGTAGTATTTATTAATACACATGAAGCAATGTCTTTAACAAACCTTAAACATATATATATATATATATATATATATATATATATATATATATATATATATATATATATATATATCGGTCATCCACCGACACCGTGTTTCGACTTTTCAAGTCTCATCTGTGTAGCAAGACATAACATACTAAATACTTCCGACCTGGAGAAATCCGCCTGACTTTTCATCAGCCCGATATATATATATATATATATATATATATATATATATATATATATATATATATATATATATATATATATATATTGTATTGTATTGTTTTGGAGAAAGGGAAAGTGCTGGATTACACGTTAAAGAGCTACATTTATTTGTTAAAGTGTACGATACAATTTATGGTCGTCTGTTACTATTGGATTCAAAGCAGCGTATTAGTCGCTTATCTAAAAGTCAAGCGTCCTGGAAAAAAAAATTCCTGCTCTCTTTGTTTTGTAGTTAAGATTTGAAAATAATGGAAACAGACGCCTATTAATTGTATTGTACAATATATATATATATATATATATATATATATATATATATATATATATATGTATATATATATATATATATATATATATATATATATTAGTTATAGTTTACTATACCATTTATATTTATTTTAATATACAGTTTATATATATATATATATATATATATATGATTAAATACGTATATATATATCTATACATATGTCTGTGTGTGAAATTGTATCAAATATAAATGACAAGTATTTAAAATGAATCTAGTAAACGTCCATATGGATTCTCTTTTTTTAAAATCATATCTGTAGCACATTCCAAAATCCATATCACTGTTTATGGAATAATACGTTACGCTTGCATATAGGTTGAGCCAAGAATTCTAAAGATATGGTTGGTCATAGATTGTTGGTGGCAGATTCTATGTATTGTCCTGATTTGTGTTCTATCATTTACCATTTTTTTAAATTATCTCAATAGAAAAATAATTATATATATATATATATATATATATATATATATATATATATATATATATGACCATGTAACTTTTAGGTTGTACCTTTTAGAGTCCCCCCCCCGGGTTAAATATATCTGTTTAAAATATTTTCCTGTCTGACAGGATCATGTGCAAAAAAGAAACCTTTTAAGAAACAAACATGAAAAATGTGTATATAAACGCGATTTCCTACCGTCTAGGCATAAAATAACTCAAGACAGGTTGACATACCATTAAAATCAATCAATCAATCATTCTCTAATTGTTAATATAAGAGCTTTACAATAAAAAAACAACATAAAATGTATATAATATAAAAGGAAATGATTGGTGTTCCACATAATTGAGTGACTCATGGTACACAACTATAACAATCGGCAAGCCATGATCGGTTACCCAGATATTAGATTCCTTGCCTTGCTTAACAAAGCAAATGCGCAGTTATAATATCTATATTTCAGCATTTTCACGTCTGTCTATGTGGTCTTATCAGTTACGAGTTTGTAGCAAGGAAACAGCTAATTTTCAAATACTGAATTTCATTACAAGGAAGTTGGTCTGCTCAAGAATTTGGCATAGTATACCAATGAAAATAAATAATGGATGTATGATACCACACACGAGCATTCCGAAAAAAGAAAAGATGGAACAAGAATAAAAATTAAAAATTCCTCAGGGAACTGAGATTTGTCTAAACATTTAATCTAGCATAACTGCTATCATAGATACACAGAAACGATTTTAAACAGTTTTAGGGAAGCAATTTTTATAATAAGTTATAAAGTAATTGGTAATGCAATAAAGACATATTTGACCCTATATTATTTAGATTTTTCAGACTGCTGTATTTAACTTTATTATTATTATTATATACACACCGTTTCGGTTGATGTGTCTCCCAAGTTCTTCAGATGTTTCTTGTCAAACTTGGGAACCTTCATGACGTAATCGGGAGTATTCACGTAACTTCAAACCGACCCCTTAATTAAATTAATTTGGGTTGATTTATCTCATTACGTTAACAATGACCCGGTACGAGTATTACATGGGGTGCCTTACATCTCCCAAGGAGGACCCCCCCCCCTCCTCAATGGGACCACCGATTGGTCGTCGGTGGTGACCTGTGATGCTTAAGAACGCAAACCTGTTGGCTGAGCATTCTATGACTTGCAACACTTCATTTTGGCATTTACTAGATCGGGCGATCGGAAAGGCCCCTTTGATCAATCGGTTGGTTATGTCACGCCAAAGTACCTACATAATTGTCCATACCACATGGCTCTTATGGAAATCCCCAACTCTTTTAATATATATATGTGTTAGAAGGCGTGGATGAGGGTCTTAATCCCTTGTGTATGACGCTAAACCGCATCTAGTGGTGAGGTTTCAAATCATGAGCTGCGGGGAGTGTGTAGTTACCCTTCATTATCCTTACCCCAAGTACCTTCTGGCCTATGGGTTAGATAAATTAAAAAAAAAGAGTTTAAAAATGAGTTTAAAACAAAATTTGAATAGCCAATGAGAATGATTAAATAAAAATATCATCTTCATAAAATAACCCAAGGGTTGACATGCCGTAAAAATCTATCTAACCAACTACAATATTCAGTATTAGGTAATTCATAGATATCCTAATGAATTATAAGGAACGAGTGTTGATTTCAAACTAATAACCACTAATCTTATTATAATGGAGATTGTGTGTTTTTCTGTCTGTAACTGAAACTATATTCTTACTTAAGTCACAATTCCTATAGTTATGTACATCACATTTTCCATGATTCTATTTTTTATTTAAAACTCAATTATTAATAAAATTGTTTTACATTGTTAATACTGTTGACCATATCTACATACTAATAACATGCAATTGTATTTATATATAAAACAAAATAGCAGTTTAATGTGTTAAGGGGAAGGCTAATTTGAGTATTGATACTAAAAATTGATTTTAATAAATATGTGCTTAGTATTATTGATTTCTGATTGTTTGGTTTTATCTTAATGAACAAGAACAAAAGTTTCGGTGATAAATCTTAAAAGCAATCCATTAACAAGAACAAATAACTATAATTTTATTATTTACTTCCTGTTTTAACTAAATAGTTAAATTTGGAAAATTTAGTAATAAAAGACGGAAGTGATGGAAGGGTAAGTTTCAGTTGTTCTATTTTGTTATCTACTCTGTTTCAAATCTTTTTATCTGTATTCTTATTAATTTCATTAGCCTTTCTAATTTAATATAATATTTTATTACTTAAATACTTGCACTCGGAGGGTATATATATTTGCTAGTTTTTATAACATTATTATGTGTATGCTTTTAAACAAATTCATTTTGTCTATCAGCCACAAATAGTGTCAGTTTTTCTATGCTGCTCTCTACATTTTTACTGTGACCACGTGTCTGACCTTTTGTTACGTTACGTCCTCATTTCTCGTAATGGAGAGATGTTTGTTATGTTATGGCTCTTACTTCGAATGGAGTAGTGATGTGTTGATACAGAAATAATTGTATATTTTGCTCTGGAGCGGTACTACATTGGAGAGGCTCACATCTTAGTTGCTGGGTCGATGCTCAATTGGCTGACAATTCCTGGATGTTTGGAGTCTTGAAACCAACTTTGGGTGATGGGGGGACATCTTGCCTTGTATAAATAAAGCTATTAGTAATAACTTAAGGCCACTTCTTTTTCTCATGAGATTTTTACCCAAGTACCATGTCTCACTCTATTAACACATCGTACCAAACTCACTTTCCACTCTCACCTCTGACTTTTCCTATATCCCGTAAAATAGATAATTATGATTAATCATTCTTAAACTTTTCCATTCTAAACTAACATTAATTCTTATTTCTCTTCTAAAACTTTTCCGTGCTAATTCTCACGCCAGTGTTACACTCATGTCTATCCCACCTGCAAAAATCTCCATGTCTCACTCTCGACACATAATTCCAAAACTCATTCAACATTCTCACCTCTCACTCCCCCACTCTCTCGCTTCGCCATGTCCTACTTGTCCAAAAGAAACAATGTCATGTGGCATATGATGATTCATCCTTAAACTTTTCCATTCTCATCTAACACGTAATTCTTGCTAAAAAATGTCCGTGCTAATTTGTACGCTTCCCCTTATTATGTTACACTTTTGCGTTTCTATGAACACGTCATCCTCTCTTCATCTTATCTCTGTCTCCAGTTACTTTCCTCAATACCCATGCAACATCTATTTATCTATCTATCCAGGTTTTTACCCAAACTGTTTGTCCCCGGTAGGATGTGACACAATGTCAAAAGTATGGGACATCCAGCGAGGATAAAACTCGCTATTCAGTCATGATATATCTGCAAGACTAGCTTGAAAACCATTACACTACGATAGAACGCCCAAGGTAGATATTTACTAAACCCGTTCGCTGCAGGTAGGATGTGACACAAAGTGGAAACTGTTAGATATCTAGCAAGGATTCAGTAACAAAAAATGTAGACTACTAATCATTACACCACGATAAATGTATCTATCTATCTATCTATCTATCTATCTATCTATCTAATGTATAGATAGGTAAATAGATGGATGTCATTGTGATATAATGATTAGAAAAATAGTATCAAGTACAATCAAATGATCTTAATACATAATCTATGTTATTTAGTTTTACGCCAGCGATTTAAGTGTAGCAAATATTGCTTCAGTTATATATTATAAAAACGACTTAACGTTATTACAATAACTAGCAGGACCTAGGGATATATGTCACTATATGGGGGTAAGTAATTATTTCTCGTTGGTAAGTGTCATATTATGGTTTGGCTATTTAGTCGGCCTAAAATGTACCTAATAGTTCATCAAAACAAACAATATATGGGGTAGGTAAATATTTCTCGGTTGTAGATGTCATATTATGTGTTAGTTACTTAGTCGACCGAGGATGTACCTAGTAGATCTACAACCCAAACAGTATATGGGGTAGGCAATTATTTCTTGTTTTAGGTGTCAAATTAAGGAATGACTACTTAGTCGGCCTAGGATGTACCTAGTAGATGTAAAACTCAAACAGTATATCGGGTAGGTAATTATTTCGCGTTTGTAGCTGTCATATTATAGGTTGGCTATTTAGTCGGCCAGGGATGTACCTAGTAGATCGAAAACCCAAACAGTATATGGGGTAGGTAATTGTTTCTCGTTTGTAGCTGTCATATTATAGGTTAGCTACTTAGTCGGTCTAGGATGTACCTAGTAGATCTAAAACCCAAACAGTATATGGGGTAGGTAATTATTTCTCGTTTGTAGGCGTTATATCATGGGTTGGCTACTTAGTCGGCCTAGGATGTACCTAGTAGATCGAAAACCCAAACAGTATATGGGGTAGGTAATTATTTCGCTTTTGTAGCTGTCATATTATGGGTTGGCTACTTAGTCGGCCTAGGATGTACCTAGTAGATCTAAAACCCAAACAGTATGTGCGGTAGGTAATTATTTCGCGTTTGTAGCTGTCATATTATGGGTTGGCTACTTAGTCGGCCTAGGATGTACCTAGTAGATCGAAAACCCAAACAGTATATGGTGTAGGTAATTATTTCGCTTTTGTAGCTGTCATATTATGGGTTGGCTACTTAGTCGGCCTAGGATGTACCTAGTAGATCTACAACCCAAACAGTATGTGCGGTAGGTAATTATTTCGCGTTTGTAGCTGTCATATTATAGGTTGGCTACTTAGTCGGCCTAGGAGGTACCTAGAAGATCTACAACCCAAACAGTATATGGGGTAGGTAATTATTTCTTGTTTGTAGCTGTCATATTATGGGTTGGCTACTTAGTCGGCCTAGGATGTACCTAGTAGATCGAAAACCCAAACAGTATATGGGATAGGTAATTATTTCGCGTTTGTAGCTGTCATATTATGGGTTGGCTATTTAGTCGGCCTAGGATTTACCTAGTAGATCTACAACCCAAACAGTATGTGCGGTAGGTAATTATTTCTTGTTTGTATTTGTCATATTATAGGTTGGCTACTTAGGCGGCCTAGGTTGTACCTAGTAGATCTACATCCCAAACAGTATGTGGGATAGGTAATTATTTCGCGTTTGTCGCTGTCATATTATGGGTTGGCTACTTAGTCGGCCTAGGATGTACCTAGTACATCTAAAACCCAAACAGTATATGGGGTAGGTAATTATTTCGCGTTTGTAGCTGTCATATTATGGGTTGGCTACTTAGTCGGCTAGGATGTACCTAGTAGATCTACAACCCAATCAGTATATGGGGTAGGTAATTATTTCGCATTTCTAGGTGTCATATTATTGGTTGGCTACTTAGTCGGCTTTAGGATGTACCTAATAGATCTACAACCCAAACGGTATATGGGGTAGGTAATTATTTCCCGTTTTTGGTGTCAAATTATGGGATGACTACTTAGTCGGCCTAGGATATACCTAGTAGATCTAAAACCCAAACAGTATATGAGGCAGGTAATTATTTCGCGTTTGTAGCTGTCATATTATGGGTTGGCTACTTATTCGGCCTTGGATGTACCTTAGTAGATCTACAACCCAAACAGTATATGGGGTAGGTAATTATTTCGCGTTTGTTGCTTTCATATTATGGGTTGGCTTCTTAGTCGGCCTAGGGTGTACCTAGTAGATGGAAACCCCAAACAGTATATGGGTCAGGTAATTATTTCGCGTTTGTAGCTGTCATATTAGAGGTTGGCTACTTAGTAGATCTACAACCCAAACAGTATTATAGGTTGGCTACATAGTAGATCTACAACCCAAACAGTATATGGGGTAGGTAATTATTTCGCGTTTGTAGATGTCATATTATGGGTTGGCTACTTAGTCGGCCTAGGATGTACCTAGTAGATCGAAAACCAAAACAGTATATGGGGTAGGTAATTATTTCGCTTTTGTAGCTGTCATATTATTGTTTGGCTGCTTAGTCGGCCTAGGATGTACCTAGTAGATCTACAACCCAAACAGTATGTGCGGTAGGTAATTATTTCTTGTTTGTAGCTGTCATATTATAGGTTGGCTACTTAGTCGGCCTAGGAGGTACCTAGAAGATCTACAAACCAAACAGTATATGGGGTTGTAATTATTTCTTGTTTGTAGCTGTCATATTATGGGTTGGCTACTTAGTCGGCCTAGGATGTACCTAGTAGATCTAAAACCCAAACAGTATATGGGGTAGGTAATTATTTCGCGTTTGTAGCTGTCATATTATGGGTGGGCTACTTAGTCGGCCTAGGATGTACCTAGTAGATCTAAAACCCAAACAGTATATGGGGTAGGTAATTATTTCGCTTTTGTAGCTGTCATATTATGGGTTGGCTACTTAGTCGGCCTAGGATGTACCTAGTAGATCTACAACCCAATCAGTATATGGGGTAGGTAATTATTTCGCATTTCTAGGTGTCATATTATTGGTTGGCTACTTAGTCGGCATTAGGATGTACCTAGTAGATCTACAACCCAAACGGTATATGGGGTAGGTAATTATTTCCCGTTTGTGGTGTCAAATTATGGGATGACTATTTAGTCGGCCTAGGATATACCTAGTAGATCTAAAACCCAAACAGTATATGAGGCAGGTAATTATTTCGCGTTTGTAGCTGTCATATTATCGGTTGGCTACTTATTCGGCCTAGGATGTACCTTAGTAGATCTACAACCCAAACAGTATATGGGGTAGGTAATTATTTCGCGTTTGTTGCTTTCATATTATGGGTTGGCTACTTAGTCGGCCTAGGGTGTACCTAGTAGATCGAAACCCCAAACAGTATATGGGATAGGTAATTATTTCGCGTTTGTAGCTGTCATATTAGAGGTTGGCTACTTAGTAGATCTACAACCCAAACAGTATTATAGGTTGGCTACATAGTAGATCTACAACCCAAACAGTATATGGGGTAGGTAATTATTTCGCATTTGTATGTTCCATATTATGGGTTCGCTACTTAGTCGGCCTAGGATGCACCTAGTAGATCTACAACCCAAACAGTATATGGGGTAGGTAATTATGTCGCGTTTGTAGCTGTCATATTATGGGTTGGCTACTTAGTCGGCCTAGGATGTACCTAGTAGATCGAAAACCAAAACAGTATATGGGGTAGGTAATTATTTCGCTTTTGTAGCTGTCATATTATGGTTTGGCTACTTAGTCGGCCTAGGATGTACCTAGTAGATCTACAACCCAAACAGTATGTGCGGTAGGTAATTATTTCTTGTTTGTAGCTGTCATATTATAGGTTGGCTACATAGTCGGCCTAGGAGGTACCTAGAAGATCTACAACCCAAACAGTATATGGGGTATGTAATTATTTCTTGTTTGTAGCTGTCATATTATGGGTTGGCTACTTAGTCGGCCTAGGATGTACCTAGTAGATCCAAAACCCAAACAGTATATGGGGTAGGTAATTATTTCGCGTTTGTAGCTGTCATATTATGGGTTAGCTACTTAGTCGGCCTAGGATGTACCTAGTAGATCTAAAACCCAAACAGTATATGGGGTAGGTAATTATTTCGCGTTTGTAGCTGTCATAATATGGGTTGGCTACTTAGTCGGCCTAGGATGCACCTAGTAGATCTACAACCCAAACAGTATATGGGGTAGGTAATTATTTCGCGTTTGTAGCTGTCATATTATGGGTTGGCTACTTAGTCGGCCTAGGATGTACCTAGTAGATCGAAACCAAAACAGTATATGGGGTAGGTAATTATTTCGCTTTTGTAGCTGTCATATTATGGTTTGGCTACTTAGTCGCCTAGGATGTACCTAGTAGATCTACAACCCAAACAGTATATGGGGTAGGTAATTATTTCGCATTTGTATGTTCCATATTATGGGTTCGCTACTTAGTCGGCCTAGGATGCACCTAGTAGATCTACAACCCAAACAGTATATGGGGTAGGTAATTATTTCGCGTTTGTAGCTGTCATATTATGGGTTGGCTACTTAGTCGGCCTAGGATGTACCTAGTAGATCGAAAACCAAAACAGTATATGGGGTAGGTAATTATTTCGCTTTTGTAGCTGTCATATTATGGTTTGGCTACTTAGTCGGCCTAGGATGTACCTAGTAGATCTACAACCCAAACAGTATGTGCGGTAGGTAATTATTTCTTGTTCGTAGCTGTCATATTATAGGTTGGCTACATAGTCGGCCTAGGAGGTACCTAGAAGATCTACAACCCAAACAGTATATGGGGTATGTAATTATTTCTTGTTTGTAGCTGTCATATTATGGGTTGGCTACTTAGTCGGCCTAGGATGTACCTAGTAGATCTAAAACCCAAACAGTATATGGGGTAGGTAATTATTTCGCGTTTGTAGCTGTCATATTATGGGTTGGCTACTTAGTTGGCCTAGGATGTACCTAGTAGATCGAAAACCCAAACAGTATATGGGGTAGGTAATTATTTCGCTTATGTAGCTGTCATATTATGGGTTGGCTACTTAGTCGGCCTAGGATGTACCTAGTAGATCTAAAACCCAAACAGTATATGGGGTAGGTAATTATTTCTCGTTTGTAGCTGTCATATTATGGGTTGGCTACTTAGTCGGCCTAGGATGTACCTAGTAGATCTAAAACCCAAACAGTATATGGGGTAGGTAATTATTTCGCGTTTGTAGCTGTCATATTATGGGTTGGCTATTTAGTCGGCCTAGGATGTACCTAGTAGATCTACAACCCAAACAGTATGTGCGGTAGGTAATTATTTCTTGTTTGTATTTGTCATATTATAGGTTGGCTACTTAGTCGGCCTAGGTTGTACCTAGTAGATCTACATCCCAAACAGTATGTGGGATAGGTAATTATTTCGCGTTTGTCACTGTCATATTATGGGTTGGCTACTTAGTCGACCTAGGATGTACCTAGTACATCTAAAACCCAAACAGTATATGGGGTAGGTAATTATTTCGCGTTTGTAGCTGTCATATTATGGGTGGGCTACTTAGTCGGCCTAGGATGTACCTAGTAGATCTAAAACCGAAACAGTATATAGGGTAGGTAATTATTTCGCGTTTGTAGCTGTCATATTATGGGTTGGCTACTTAGTCGGCCTAGGATGTACCTAGCAGATCGAAAACCCAAACAGTATATGGGGTAGGTAATTATTTCGCTTTTGTAGCTGTCATATTATGGGTTGGCTACTTAGTCGGCCTAGGATGTACCTAGTAGATCTTAAACCCAAACAGTATATGGGTAGGTAATTATTTCGCGTTTGTAGCTGTCATATTATGGGTTAGCTACTTAGTCGGCCTAGGATGTACCTAGTAGATCTAAAACCCAAACAGTATATGGGGTAGGTAATTATTTCTTGTTTGTAGCTGTCATATTATGGGTTGGCTACTTAGTCGCCTAGGATGTACCTAGTAGATCTAAAACCCAAACAGTATATGGGGTAGGTAATTATTTCGCGTTTGTAGCTGTCATATTATAGGTTGGCTACTTAGTCGGCCTAGGATGTACCTAGTAGATCTAAAACCCAAACAGTATATGGGGTATGTAATTATTTCTTTTTTGTAGCTGTCATATTATGGGTTGGCTACTTAGTCGGCCTAGGATGTACCTAGTAGATCTACAACCCAATCAGTATATGGGGTAGGTAATTATTTCGCATTTCTAGGTGTCATATTATTGGTTGGCTACTTAGTCGGCTTTAGGATGTACCTAGTAGATCTACAAACCAAACGGTATATGGGGTAGGTAATTATTTCCCGTTTTTGGTGTCAAATTATGGGATGACTACTTAGTCGGCCTAGGATATACTTAGTAGATCTAAAACCCAAACAGTATATGAGGCAGGTAATTATTTCGCGTTTGTAGCTGTCATATTATCGGTTGGCTACTTATTCGGCCTAGGATGTACATTAGTAGATCTACAACCCAAACAGTATATGGGGTAGGTAATTATTTCGCGTTTGTTGCTTTCATATTATGGGTTGGCTACTTAGTCGGCCTAGGGTGTACCTAGTAGATCGAAAACCCAAACAGTATATGGGATAGGTAATTATTTCGCGTTTGTAGCTGTCATATTAGAGGTTGGCTACTTAGTAGATCTACAACCCAAACAGTATTATAGGTTGGCTACATAGTAGATCTACAACCCAAACAGTATATGGGGTAGGTAATTATTTCGCCTTTGTATGTTCCATATTATGGGTTCGCTACTTAGTCGGCCTAGGATGCACCTAGTAGATCTACAACCCAAACAGTATATGGGGTAGGTAATTATTTCGCGTTTGTAGCTGTCATATTATTGGTTGGCTACTTAGTCGGCCTAGGATGTACCTAGTAGATCGAAAACCAAAACAGTATATGCGGTAGGTAATTATTTCGCTTTTGTAGCTGTCATATTATGGGTTGGCTACTTAGTCGGCCTAGGATGTACCTAGTAGATCTACAACCCAAACAGTATGTGCGGTAGGTAATTATTTCTTGTTTGTAGCTGTCCTATTATAGGTTGGCTACATAGTCGGCCTAGGAGGTACCTAGAAGTTCTACAACCCAAACAGTATATGGGGTATGTAATTATTTCTTGTTTGTAGCTGTCATATTATGGGTTGGCTACTTAGTCGGCCTAGGATGTACCTAGTAGATCTAAAACCCAAACAGTATATGGGGTAGGTAATTATTTCGCGTTTGTAGCTGTCATATTATGGGTTGGCTACTTAGTCGGCCTAGGATGTACCTAGTAGATCTAAAACCCAAACAGTATGTGGGGTAGGTAATTATTTCGCGTTTGTAGCTGTCATATTATGGGTTTGCTACTTAGTCGGCCTAGGATGTACCTAGTAGATCGAAAACCCAAACAGTATATGGGGTAGGTAATTATTTCGCTTTTGTAGCTGTCATATTATGGGTTGGCTACTTAGTCGGCCTAGGATGTACCTAGTAGATCTAAAACCCAAACAGTATATGGGGTAGGTAATTATTTCGCGTTTGTAGCTGTCATATTATGGGTTGGCTACTTAGTCGGCCTAGGATGTACCTAGTAGATCGAAAACCCAAACAGTATATGGGGTAGGTAATTATTTCGCTTTTGTAGCTGTCATATTATGGGTTGGCTACTTAGTCGGCCTAGGATGTAACTAGTAGATCTAAAACCCAAACAGTATATGGGGTAGGTAATTATTTCGCGTTTGTAGCTGTCATATTATGGGTTGGCTACTTAGTCGGCCTAGGATGTACTTAGTAGATCTAAAACCCAAACAGTATATGCGGTAGGTAATCATTTCGCGTTTGTAGCTGTCATATTATGGGTTGGCTACTTAGTCGGCCTAGGATGTACCTAGTAGATCGAAAACCCAAACAGTATATGGGGTATGTAATTATTTCTTGTTTCTAGCTGTCATATTATGGGTTGGCTACTTAGTCGGCCTAGGATGTACCTAGCAGATCTACAACCCAAACAGTATGTGCGGTAGGTAATTATTTCGCGTTTGTAGCTGTCATATTATGGGTTGGCTACTTAGTCGGCCTAGGATGTACCTAGTAGATCGAAAACCCAAACAGTATATGGGTTAGGTAATTATTTCGCGTTTGTAGCTGTCATATTATGGGTTGGCTACTTAGTCGGCCTAGGATATACCTAGTAGATCTAAAACCCAAACAGTATATGGGGTAGGTAATTATTTCGCGTTTGTAGCTGTCATATTATGGGTTGGCTACTTAGTCGGCCTAGGATGTACCTAGTTGATCGAAAACCAAAACAGTATATGGGGTAGGTAATTATTTCGCTTTTGTAGCTGTCATATTATGGGTTGGCTACTTAGTCGGCCTAGGACGTACCGAGTAGGTCTACAACCCAAACAGTATGTGCGGTAGGTAATTATTTCTTGTTTGTAGGTGTCATATTATAGGTTGGCTACATAGTCGGCCTAGGTTGTATCTAGTAGATCTACATCCCAAACAATATGTGGGACAGGTAATTATTTCGCGTTTGTCGCTGTCATATTATTGGTTGGCTACTTAGTCGGCCTAGGATGTACCTAGTAGATCGAAAACCCAAACAGTATATGGGGTAGGTAATTATTTCGCGTTTGTTGCTTTCATATTATGGGTTGGCTACTTAGTCGGCCTAGGGTGTACCTAGTAGATCGAAACCCCAAACAGTATATGGGATAGGTAATTATTTCGCGTTTGTAGCTGTCATATTAGAGGTTGGCTACTTAGTAGATCTACAACCCAAACAGTATTATAGGTTGGCTACATAGTAGATCTACAACCCAAACAGTATATGGGGTAGGTAATTATTTCGCATTTGTATGTTCCATATTATGGGTTCGCTACTGAGTCGGCCTAGGATGCACCTAGTAGATCTACAACCCAAACAGTATATGGGGTATGTAATTATTTCTTGTTTGTAACTGTCATATTATGGGTTGGCTACTTAGTCGGCCTAGGATGTACCTAGTAGATCGAAAACCCAAACAGTATATGGGGTAGGTAATTATTTCTTGTTTGTAGCTGTCATATTATGGGTTGGCTACTTAGTCGGCCTAGGATGTACCTAGTAGATCTACAACCCAAACAGTTTGTGCGGTAGGTAATTATTTCTTGTTTGTAGCTGTCATATTATAGGTTCGCTACTTAGTCGGCCTAGGAGGTACCTAGTAGATCTACATCCCAAACAGTATGTGGGATAGGTAATTATTTCTTGTTTGTCGCTGTCATATTATGGGTTGGCTACTTAGTCGGCTAGGATGTACCTAGTAGATCTACAACCCAAACAGTATATGGGGTAGGTAATTATTTCGCGTTTGTATCTGTCATATAACGGTTTGGCTACTTAGTGGGCCTAGGATGTACCTAGTACATATTATGGGTTGGCTACTTAGTCGGCCTAGGATGTACCTAGAAGATCTACAACCCAAACAGTATGTGGGGGATGTAATTATTTTTCGTTTGTAGGTGTTATATCATTGGTTGGCTACTTAGTTGACCTTGGATATAACTAGAAGATATAAAACCCCAAACAGTATATGGGGTTGGTAATTATTTCACGCTTGTAGGTGTCATATTATGACTACTTAGTCGGTTTAGGATGTACCTAGTAGATTTAAAACCCAAAGAGTATATTATTATTATATATTATAGTATATATTATTTCTCGTTTTTGGTGTCAAATTATGGGATGCCTACTTAGTCGGCCTAGGATATACCTAGTAGATCTAAAACCCAAAACAGTATATGCGGCAGGTAATTATTTCGCGTTTGTAGCTGTCATATTATAGGTTGGCTACTTATTCGGCCTAGGATGTACCTTAGTAGATCTACAACCCAAACAGTATATGGGGTAGGTAATTATTTCTCGTTTGCAGCTTTGATATTATGTGTTGGCTACTTATTCGGCATAAGACGTACCTAGTAGATCTAAAACCCAAACAGTATGTGGGTAGGTAATTATTTCTTGTTTGTAGGTGTCATATAACGGTTTGGCTACTTAGTCGGCCTAGGAGGTACCTAGAAGATCTACAACCCAAACACTATATGGGGTATGTAATTATTTCTTGTTTGTAGCTGTCATATTATAGGTTCGCTATTTAGTCGGCCAAGGATGTACCTAGTAGATCTACAACCCACACAATATATGGGGTAGGTATTTATTTCATGTTTGTAGGTGTCATATTATGGGTTGGCTACTTAGTCGGCCTAGGATGTACCGTGTACATAGTGGACATACAAACCATATAGTATATGGGGTCGGTAATTATTTCTTGTTTATAGATGTCATACTATTCGTTGGCTACCTAGTCGGCCTAGGTTGTACCTAGTATATCTACAACCCATACAGTATATGGGGTAGGTAATTATTTCTTGTTTCAGGTGTATATGGGATAGGTAATTATTTCTGGTTTGTAGGTGTCATCTTATCTGTTGACTATTTAGTGGGCCTAGGATGAAACTAGTCGTTCTTCATCCCGAACACTATATGGAGTTGGTAGTTATTTCTCGTTTCTAGGTGTCATACTATTCGTATGAGATGTACAATCCAAACAGTATATGTGGTAGGTAATTATTTCTCGTTTCCTGTCTATATGGGGTATGTAATTATTTCTCGTTTTCAGATTTCATATTTTCGGTCGGCTACTTAGTCGGCCTTGAATGTACATCGTAAATCTACAACCTAAACACTATATGAGTCAGATAATTTTTTCTCGTTTGTAGGTTTATATGGGGTAGGTAATTATTTCGCGTTTGTAGAGTTCATATCATCGGTTGGCTGCTTAATCGGCTTAGGATGAAAGTATTAGATCTACAACCCAAACACTATATGGGGTAGGTAATCATTTCTCGTTTGTAGGTATTATATCAGGGGTTGGCTACTTAGTTGGCCTTGAATGTACCTAGTAGATCTACAAACCAAACACTATATTGGGTAGGTAAGTATTTTTCGTTTGTAGGTGTCATATTATGGGTTGGCAACTTAATCGGTCTAGGATGTACCTAGTAGATCTATAACACAAATAATATATGGGGTAGGTAATTATTTCTCATTTGTAGGTGTCATATTATGGGTTGGCTACTTACTTGGCCTAGGATGTACATAGTTCGACAGCCCAAACACTATATGGGGTAGGTAATTATTCCTCGTTTGTAGGTATCTTACAATGCGTTGGCTTCTTAGTCGGCCTAGGATGTACCTAGTAGATCTACAACCCAAACACTATATTGGGTAGGTAGATATTTCTTGTTTTAGGGTGTATATGGGGTAGATAATTATTTCTTGTTTGTAGGTAGTAATTCTTTCTCGTTTTTAGGTGTCATATTATGTGTTGGCTACTTAATTGGCCTAGGATGTACATAGTGGACATACAATCCAAATAGCATATGGTGTAGGTAATTATTTCTCGTTTGTAGGTTTCATTTCATGGGTTTGCTACTTAATCGGCCTAGGATGTACATCGTAAATCTACAACCCAAACACTATATGGGTCAGGTAATTATTTCTCGTTTGTGGGTGTCATATCGGTTTGGCTACTTAGTCGGCCGAGTAGATCTACAACCCAAATGCTATATGGGTAGGTAATTATTTCTCGTTTGTAGCTGTCGTATTATGGGGTGGCTACTTAATCGCCCTAAAATGTACCTAGTTGATCTAAAAACAAAATAGTATATGGGGTAGGTAATTTTTTCTCGTTTGTATATGTCATATGGGTTGGTTACTTAGTCGACCTAGGATGTACCTAGTCGATCTACAACCCAAACACTATATAAGGTAGGTAATTATTTCTCGTTTGTAGATGTCAGATTATGGGTTGGATATAACAGAGTATGATAATTTAATTATTACAACGTTTGATATGTTTACTTTAGGGCTTTTGCGAAATAAGTTCACTATGTAGAATGTATAATAATCTTGATTTAACTCTCTCTCTTTCTCTCTCTCTCTCTCTCTCTCTCTCTCTCTCTCTCTCTCTCTCTCTCTCTCTCTCTTTCTCTCACTCACACACACACACATACTCGTTTTTTTTCTTTCCTCCTTTTCATCATCGACTGAAACAGATTAGCGTTATTGTTTTCGTGGTCTCATCCCCCCTCTTCAGCTTTTTCCTATGTTCTTTCTTTCTTTGTTTCTTATTATATTTTTGTATAGCATGTCCATTCTTTCTTCATAATAAAAATGGAATGACCCATTATTTAGCTGAAATGACGAGACTTTTATCAGAAATAAGATTTCGATGGATAAGCGACATCAGATAATCTTGATTTAGATTTTTGCATTGCGTCTTGAACGATTTTGACAGACTCATTTTTTAACCAGGGGATGATAACGGACGGAAGATTTAGGAACACGCGTATTAATACGAGGGTTTGTCAAAAAGTAATGCCATTTTGTATAGGACAGGTATAATAACCAATACATGAACATGTATCATACATCAAAATGAAATCTGGTACTCTGTGAATCCCATCCCTACTTCTCCAAATAGTCACCGTTTCTATTGAGAAATATTCCACCTTCAAATGAAAGCATTTATCCCACACCCGTAAAATTCTGTTGCCTGTTTTTTGAGCCACTTCTTCACTACAGATTTCACTTCCTCGTTACTGGAATAATGTTTGCCTCTCGAAATCTCTTTCACGGGACCGAAGAGATGGACTGCAGACGCTAAATCTGGTGAGCATGGAGGAAGCGATAAAGTTGTCCACCCGAATGAAGCGATTTTCTCCCTTGTCCTGATGTTTGTGTGTAGTCAAGCATTGTCAACCAGAAGGAGGACATTGTCGATTGGCAAGTTGGGTTTTACTCGTCAGATTCTTGCTCTGAGCCTCGTTAAGCTCTCAAGATAGGCCTTATTTTTATTTTTAAAAAGCTTCACATAAAATAAAGAAAATGGCATTGCTTTTTGACTCACCCTCGTATATAGATATTTGCCAAAGATAGAGAAATGCAAATGAAAACAATTCAACGGTCACACATGATAACGACTTATTGAATTTTTCAGTGTACACATTACTCTTGCAATGCCAATATATTGTTTTCTTATTTTACCATTTATTCGGCTGAACATTTTACACGAAAATAGAAAATAGTATTAACAGAAATAATAGATTTTTGTTACTTTCATGGATACAGTAAGTCAAAGTTACGTGGGGGAGTCAAAATATAATGCCATTTTGTTTAGGACAGGTATAATTACCAACTCAAGAACATATATAATAAATCAAAATGAAGCTGAGTCCTCTGTGGATTACATCTCTACTTCTCCACATAGACACCGTTTCTCTCAATAGCAATGTTCTACCTTCGACTGAGAGCATGGATCCCTGCTCCGTATAATTCTGTTGACTGTTCATTGAGCCACTTCTTCGCTACAGATTTCACTTCCTTGAAAGAGGGTTCCAAAGGCAAATATTTTCTTAAACAAAATGGCATTACTTTTTAACTCACCCTCGTAAAATAAACCTATACAGATACCGAGGATTTTGATGCATTTAACTCACTCGTCTCCACGAACAGGATGCAACATAAAGTCCATTTTGAAGTGGAGTTCAACAGAGTTTTCCTTCCTCTTGATAGGTTGCCATACCAATGGTAAAGAGCTTAGTCTGCCCGACGATTCCCCCAAAACTGGAGTGGGAACCGTTGGATACATACCTCTTCAAAAGAGTATCGGCACAGTGGGAAATGCAAATAGTCTCGTCCAGGTTTTTTTCTTCAGTTCCTAGGACAATAACCGTTACAGTCGAGTGCCTCATAGAAAAGTGGATTTCTGTATGTATCGTTTAATTTATATTGTTTTAACCCCCTTACATCGGGTATATAATGGCGAGAGAGAGAGAGAGAGACAGACAGACAGACAGACAGACAGAGAGAGAGAGAGAGAGAGAGAGAGAGAGACAGACAGACAGACAGACAGACAGAGAGAGAGAGAGAGAAGGAGGGGGGAGAGACAGAGACAGATAGACAGACAGACAGAGAGAAAGACAGAGACAGAGAGACAGAGAGAGACAGATCATGAGAGAGGATGAGGGGGTGATAGATTTGTTTCTTACTTGTTTTTCCTTTTGCTTGCTAACTTGTCGGCCGCCATATTCTTCAGGTCTGATTCTTACTCTAGTGGGTTCGACTTTTCGGCTTTCTTCTAGGGTTGATTTCTTCTTTCTTTTTCGGGATGGGTGTCGTGCATTCTTGTTTGTCAATTAATAAAGCAAGACTTTGTTGTTTTCTTTACAACTTTTATTAAAATAACCCCAGCCCAAACTCGCCCGGATGAGAAGCGAGATCTTTTATAGAAGGTCTTCTCTCAGCAAGTAACTGTTCGCACCGAACTAAAACTTAAAAGCTGTCTTACGCGTCCTATTGGCGCGATTCTGAAAGGGGTGAAGCAAAGGTTATTACCTGCCAGTCAACGGTAATTTTACACACAACCACCGTTATTTGGAATCTTCAACGATTCAATTCAAAATGTATACTACACTACTTACATAATTCACAGGATACCCATGAATTATGTAACAATATTTTGTTCTAGCATCGCATTCTTATGCTATAGATGAACAAAAATGAATGCCAAATATAACAAGATGTGCATTATGAAATAACACGAATAGTTCCCATCAAAGAAGATGACATTTTTCTACATTTGAACCAGCCATTTTGTTTAGAATCAGAGTATATTATCTATGCAATAAAAATTAAAAGTTAGATATAACGGTACCAAAGATTAAACTAAGACTTTAAATAAGGAATTACATCGACTTAGTTAAGTATAGGGTAGGGTCCTGATGAAACCATTTGGATTGAAACCATGGTAGACCCTTAACTCTTTTCCTCTATTATTATTATTATTATTATTGCTCTATATTTTGATATATTGGATACTTTTGGATAATTTACTAATGCCATTGCAAAGGAAAAGTAAAAACTGCAATTGGATACCACACACACACACACACACACACACACACATATATATATATATATATATATATATATATATATATATATATATAGGTTTGTTTAGAATGGCTTTTTTAATTTTCAAAATTAGGTACGACTCCAATTAAGCACTTATTCTCCCAAAAATTATCGGCAAAAAGCCATTCTAAACAAACCTTGTTTACAACTTATCATATCGTCGTGTAATAAAAGTCACTAGAAGAGGAATATTAACCTACTCTAAACAAATCATAAAATCTAAGAAGTCCGTTTAGTGTAGGGGTTATGGGATCGGCCTGTCAGCTTGGCAGTCCGGTTTCAAATCACGCACAGGGCGGTCTTCCGATCTATAGCTCTGCTGATGAGGCCTAATAGGCCGAAATGTACATACAGAGATTGATTTTTCTCGATTTGTTTAGCCATACATTTAATAGGTATTCCCGCCTAATTCATTATTAATTAATTAATTTTCAAAATTAGGTACGATATAATATATATATATATATATATATATATATATATATATATATATATATATATATATATATATATATATATATATATATATATATATATATATATATATATATATATATATATATATATATATATATATATATATATATATATATATATATATATATATATATATATATATATAGAATTAGGATAAAATTAAATGGATAGTATTTTTTTCGTACTGAGAAGTCAGAATAAATACGGAAATAGACACAATCTAAATGAAAATGAAAATATATATGCATTCTCTTCTAAAAAAAATATCATATAAGACGAGAATAACATGCAAAATCAATAATAGAATCCTTCATAACAGTCAAGAAATCATGGAAAACAATAATGATGATTCCTTTTACTGATAGTAAAATAATAAAAATCGAAGTTTTCATCAAGCGAAGAACAAATCTATGATACTTACAAAGTTAAGCCGATTGCCATATGCAGACTATAGAATAAAATATAAAATGATCATTTTGGTTTGATTTGTTTGGCTTTATATAAATCTCAGTTGGCCATTTAATGCCGACAAAGTTTTGAAATAAATTCATTTTTAATAGATACTGAATTCGTTTTATGGACACATTTTTCGATTTGATCCATAGATGGGAACTTAACAGGTGCTACCACTCCGGGTTAGAGTGGACCAGGGAGCAATGGTGATGAAGGTGTGCTCCACATTCCCCAGACCTCCAGAACTCGAACTAAGTATATATATATATATATATATATATATATATATATATATATATATATATATATATATATATATATATACGTGACCATCAAGCCCTGGGTAGATAATTGAGATTAGGGAAAAGTGAGTTTGCAAAGCGAATTACATTTAAATCATTTTGTAAAATTTCTAAGAAAAGGAAGGTTTGAACTAATTCAAGCTACGGATTGCTGCT
>CM042144.1:26395182-26417682 GCA_023376005.1 Doryteuthis pealeii
TCCCGTAGTAGTATAATAGTTAGCACGCTAGTATCGCAGATCCATCACTATTGAATAGCAAGATCGATCCTCACCAAATGACCCATACTAGTGACTTTGTGTCACATTTTACCCATGGCGAATGGGTTGGGTAAATACTTACACGTGACCTTCTGACTCATCATATACGTGGAGAACGGGTTGAGTAAATAATTATTTATTCTAGTTAATTGGTGTGTGCTGTAATGTTTAGCAAGGTAAAATCGCAGATCCATTATTATTGAACAGCGAATTCGATCCTCGTTGAATGCTCCATATATGCGACCTTGAGTGACATCCTACCTGTGCGAGCTGGTTGGGTAAATAATTGCTTATTTCAGTGAGTTTTCAATTGTTCGATGCACCTCAGCCGTAGCGTCGAATTTCATTTAATCTCCTCCATTGTCACGGATCTTATATTTAGTTTTTAGAAAAAGGCACAGGGAACCTGCTCTACTTTCCGTAGTAATGGATCTGCGTGATTACCTAGATATTATATGATACATTTAAAGAAAGATTATTGCTTAGACATTGGTTTAATTTTTGTCTCCATGATACTCGTATATTTTTATTATTATAATGGAGATTGTGCGTTTTCCTGTCTGTAACCGAAACTATATTACTACTCATATCACTATTCCCTGAGTTATTGACATCACGTTTTCCATGATTGTATTTTTATTTAAACCTCAATTATTAATAAACTTGTTTTACATTATTAATACTGTTAACCATGTCTACATACTGGCAACATGCAATTATATTTATATATACAACAAAATAGTGGTTTACAGTGTGAACGGGAAGGCTAATTTGCATATTGATATTAAAAATGTGATTTTATTAAATATGTGCTTAGTATTATTGATTTCTAACGGTTTGGTTTTATTTTAATGAATATAATAAAAAATCTCTTCAATGAATCTTAAATCAACAAGAAAAAAAACTGTCATTTTATTATTTACTTTCTCTTTTAACTAAATACTTAAATTAGAAAAAATAACAATGAAAGACGAGAGTGATAGAAGAGTAAGTTTCAGTTGTTCTATTTTTTATTATACTCCCTCTATTTCAAATCTTTTTATCGGTATTCTTATTTAGTTTCATTAGCCTTTCTAATTTAATATAATATTTTATTACATTAAACTTAAATACTTGCACCCGGAGGGTGCATATATTTGCTAGTGTAAATAATGTTCGATTATTTTCTCTTCTTATTAGAAACTGAGTCCGCATAGGAAAGAACAGTTAACACACTCTCTGTCCCGCACTCTCTCTCTCTCTCTCTCTCTCTCTCTCTCTCTCTCTCTCTATTTAATGGTCAATTTGTATCTCACCCATATTCTCCAGGTTCATAGGGACTGTTCCAAGAGCCGCAACAATGATTTATATCATGATGGTTTTTCACTGGATTCTGGGTGACAACAAGTCTCCTCGGGTTTCCAGGATTCTTCGGAGTATTCTATCCGATCGTAACAATGTTGTGTTATTGTTTGAATGGTATCCATTGTTGCTCTGATTTCCAATTCATCTAGGCTCTTTTCCTTATCTCTGATGATCGTTCTAATGGCATTACAATTTATGGTACAAGGGACTATAATTGGCACGACCTTCACACTCATGTTCCACAGTTTTATTCAGCTCTCTGGCCAGGTCCATTATTATTATTATTATTATTATTATTATTATTATTATTATTATTATTATTATTATTATTATTTGCTCCATTTGAGTTTACACATCAGCATTAGCTGATGGTCTTTCACTGGAGTCTGAGTAACAGCAAGTCTCCTCAGGTCTCCAGGACTCTTCTGAGTATTCTGGCAGATTGCAGCAGTGCAGTGTTCTGAATGGTTTCAACCCTTCCTCTGATTTCCAAACATTCCAGACCCCTTTCCAATCCTTTTGGGACTGTTCCAAGTGCACCAACTACAATTGGTATCACCTTCATTTTCATATTCCATAACTTTTTTAGTTCTCTGGCAAGGTCCAGATATTTGTCTATTTTTTCATTTTCCTTTAGCTTCACCCTGTGATCTGCTGGCACTGCAAAATCCACCAGTTGACAAGTTCTTTCTTTTTTCTTTATCAACACTAGGTCTGGTCTTCTTCAAGGTGATCCGTTTTTATTTCAAAGTCACAGAGAATTTTATGCGTTTCGTTCTCAAGAACAGATTCTGGTTTATGCATATACCATTTTTTTGCATGGTCAAAATTAATTTTTTTGTCTAGTTTTGTATTCTCGTTGTGCTAGTTTGCTATTATTATTATTATTATTATTATTATTATTATTATTATTATTATTATTTCACTCCTTGTGAGTTTTTCACATCAGCGTTAGCTGATGGTATTTTACTGGAGTTTGAATGACAAGTCTCCTCAGGTCTCCAGGACTCTTCTGACTATTCTAGCCAATTGCAGTTGGATGGTCTCAATTTTGAATTTCCACGCTTTTTGGCACCGTTCCAAGTGCACCAACTACAACTGGTATCACTTTGACCCTCATAATCCACAGATTATTATTATTATTATTATTATTATTATTATTATTATTATTATTATTCACACCTTTTGAGTTTTCACATCAGCGTTAGCTGATGGTCTTTCACTGGAGTCTGAGTGGCAGCAAGTCTCCTCAGGTCTCCAGGACTCTTCTAAGTATTCTAGCAGATTGCAGCAGTGCAGTATCCTGGATGGTCTAAATCTTTCCTCTGATGTCCAGATTTTCCAATCCCTTTGGGACCATTCCAAGTGCACCAACTACAATTGGTATCACTTTGACTTTCATATCCCATAACTTTTTCAGTTCTCTGGCAAGGTCCAGGTATTTGTCCAGTTTTTAAATTTTTTAAAAATGTTTATTATTATTATTATTATTATTATTATTATTATTATTGTTGTTGTTGTTGTTGTTGTTTGACACTCGTCAATATTTTTCCCACTGTAAAAATAATTGGAAATACTCTGTGGGGGTGTATAATGTTCCACTTAGTTTCGATAGAATATTCTTTCAGATAAACTCATTAATGAATTCGGAAATTGGTGTTCTGTTTCAGGATCCAAGATTGTAAATTAGGTCTTGCGTCATGTCAACAATTCCTGCTTTATTACAAGAAGCGAAAAGTGGGTTAAATTTCAATCTCTTCCTTTGTTGTGAGGTCACAACACACATCATTATATACATACATAACTGCAAATAATAATTCAATGAAAAAAGAAAAGAAAAAAAAATGAAAAGAAACAATGCATAGTGTTGTAATATCAGGGCGCGTGTATACACATATTCACACACGTATCAAGATATACATGAATATATAATTGCAGATGCATATGTATAAAACGCATTGTTTATTTTTTTTAAGCTCAAAGGGGTGAAAAATACAGTTCAAGTTAAATGTGAAATGAGAAGACGTCACAGTTTGGTCGGCTAGGTTCAGTCGGACGGGCGCCAGGAACAATGACCTCTACTGACCTGCTAAGCCCGAAAGGCACTTGTGACGATCGTAATGCGTATATCCACTTATGGAGGGAATCATGGGCGGACATAGTGGACCTCATAATTGACCAATAAGTGTAGAGCATAGCAAAAAGGAAGGAAGGAAATCTGAATATATTCTCTGCAGGTTCCTATTTTGGTTTCGAAAAAAGAAAAAAAAAAGAATAAATAAAAAGAAAAAAACTAATGTGTGAAAAAATGAATGAATAGTTGAAAGAGGAAGTGCGTTCCATTTTTTATTGTATTTGTCGGCCACGAGAATCAAAACGCGTGTTAAAATGTAAACACAATATAAATAGGCCAAAGGACTCAAAACAAAAAATGTGTGTGTATGTGTGGAATGAAGTGATGCAGTGTCTAAACATTTTTGTGATGTCCTCCTCCACATCTCGTTATGCGTATAGATATCCGCACAAACAGACAAGCATACATAGAGATACACCGACAGACAAACATAACGATAGATAAAGGGTAATCCAAAATATTTAGAAATCGCAGAAACGTTTATTGTTTTTGTAAATGTTTTTTTTTTACATCATTTTAAAGTCTGAACATGTATTTATTTTCTACATAATTGCCATTTCGGTCGATGCATTTTTCTAGGCACGGCTTTCGAATTAGGTTAGTTTGCAAGTTCGGCTTTCAAATTTAACACGGAGTGAAGCAAGGCAAAACGTGTCAGCGCACCACCTACTATGATACTGCCAACACAGGGTTGAACTTCTCCGGTCACGTGATATATGCCACGCAAACTAGCATGTATAAAATATTGCCTACGAGATGTTCGCAAGGGAAACGTTAATAAAACAGACGACCAATGACTTCAAAACGGTCTACTATGTGAACAATGTGGAAGGCCGTGTCTGCGCAGAGCTGGCCTGATGAGTCACCAAACTGTGCATCCTCAAAATGGACCAATGAAATAACCTGGGATTCCCGGAATAACTTGTGAAGTTGGATAAGATGTGCAAGACTTTAGCTGGACTAAAAAGCCACATTCGCGCAGCTCACTGTTGAATTTGTTGAACTTTTTGAAGCTCAACATTTTATTCTTTGAACTTCTGAACTTTTTTTTTAAATCAAGCAATGGCAATACTCAAACACGAGTTTGCTGCCATCATCATAAAATATTGCAGAATCTTTGAATCCCCCTTTTAAACGGTATACAGTGCCACATTTATTGATAAGGCTTTTAGGCTGAAAATAAATTAATATGTCTTCTCTTACAGTGAAATATGTTATACACACCGGAACTAACTGTTATGTCGAGCCTGTATTCCTTTGCATAGAGATTGATTTAATGGGAATTTTCTCCATTCTATATTAATCGAAATTCCAATTAATCAGCAGGGTATCCTGGTTTCATGACTGATAAAGATATATAGCAAGATAATAAAGAAAGCATCATTATAGTTATTTACTAAGCTAATCTTAGATGGGGAACACGGCCAGAATTAAGAGGCACCCAATGAGAATCAAACTCACTAACAATGGTCTGCAAATCTAGCTTGTTAACGTGAGATGCACAGTAAGTAAAGTTAACACGCGCGTAATCTTTATGCCACAATACTAGATATTTGGTACCACTGTACTTAGAAACAACTGTAATATGCCAGGGAAATGACTGTCATGCGCTTCCCTTATTCCAGCATGCATTCCTTTGTTTTGCAAAAAGATTGATTTAAAGTTAATAGCTTCCTTAAATAAATCTAAATTGATTGAAGCTTATGTATTTATCAACCCCTTCGAACAAGCAAGATGATACAGGCTCAATTTTTAAGCGTAGATTAACAGTATTGAATTCAGAGTTTTTTCTCTTCTAGACTAGTTTCTTAACCAATATTAAAGTGTGCCGTCCACTATACTGTTTGCCTATAGCTAGGGGGAGAATAGTCGGATGCATACCTTTTCCTTGAAGCAAATGAGAAAATTAACTGGTTCTAATGACATTCTTAGTAATAACAGCTTTTGTTGTTACAGCATGAGAGATAAGGTATTCATGAGGAAGTGGTTTACCGCATGCATATTCCCCCATTATATTTCCGCCAGCAACTGTGACATGCCAGTGACAAAATCTTTTGTCACTTTTACTTTAGTAGTCTGTCAAATTAACTTGGAAAAATTAAGTGAAACGAGATACCCAGTAGAATTGGCAGAGGAATTACAACAATCCACCCCATGTATTAAAAAATAAAACATGTTTGGAAATTCTTAGGTGGTTGCCTACTAAGACAGACTTGAATTTGAACGAAATTTATGCATTCACCCTGCTTCTTTGGGAAAGTTATGGTTTGGTTTGGTTTGTTTTACGGTATATCAACCACAGTGGGTCATTTAATGTCAACAAAGTTGTGAAATAAATTCATTCTTAATGGATACTCAATTTTTGTATAAACACATTTTTCTATTTAACCCATAGATGGGATCCTAACAGGTACTACCACTCCGGGTCAAAGTGGACCTGGGAGCAATGGTGATGTAGGGGACTCCACATTCCCCAGAACTGGAACCTCAACATCAGTTAGATTTTAACGTCATATCCAGGACACTAAGACCCTCCGGGAAAAGGTATGAATCCAACTATTACCTATCTAGCTATGGGTAAATAGTAGGGCAGACTGGGATCTTTAGCCCTGGAGAGGAAACCAATCTAAGGAAAGGTGAACGCAGAATTCAAACCTGTTAGTCTTCTCTTCAGAAATTGACCTTGTGTCACACCTTACTCGTGCGGGAGGCACAGTAATTATATTCCCTACTATTTATGTTACCCATAGATGGTAGGAGAAAAGTTGAATTCATGCCCTTTTCCAACAGCATTAGCGCTGAGTGAAAAGCAAATGACCTTGTGCAGGATTTGAACTCTGGTCGCCGATTCCATTTCTTATAATAATAACCGTTACACAACAGCGCGAGGTAAATGGACAAAGTATAAACGTTGTGGCTGTAACAACTAAGAATTGGACACTAGTCTGAATAAATCAATTTCTAATAATACAGAAAACATAAAAACAGCGCGTGAATATATAGTCAAGAACATTTCTGAAAGCTGACAGGCGTTATATTTGTTTTCGGGATGGTCAGTGCAGGAAAATATCCAAAATAAATACACTTCGGGCATAATATTAGCTTTTTGTTCAAATGAATCAAAGTTGATGTGTTTTTATCCTTATTATAATTTGAATTATGTCTAGCAATAATATTAACTATAAATTAACTGACAGAAATAAAACACTCTGTTCGCTTAAGGTTATAAAACTCATATCGGTGGGTCTATGAGTTTGAGATGATGGTTTTAGTCTTATTGGTAAGTTGGAAACATAGAATCATTGACCATCATCATCATCCTCATAATCGGGCAATTCACATTACTCTCTCTCTCTCTCTCTCTCTCTCTCTCTCTCTCTCTCTCTCTCTCTCTCTCTCTCTATGCATCCTTATCGGTAATCGCTCCTTGTAGGTCCTCTTCACGACATCCAGTATCACTGAGCTTATCAATGTAAATCTTCGCTAGTCGGCCTAATCTGGTGTGTCCATGTGTAGGTGAGTTTTGTCCTAATGCTGACAAAGTTTGAAATAATTTCATTTTTAATGGATAATACAATTTTGTTTATAAATTCATGTTTTCTATTTACCCATAGATGGGACTCTAACAGATACTACCACTCCGGGTCAGAGTGGACCAGGGAGCAATGGTGATGAAGGGGTGCTCTACATTCCCCAAACCTCCAAAACTGAAATCTCACCATCAGATAGAGTTTAACGTCATTCACAGGACACGTAGACCCGCAGCCACCGTGTAGCCTTAGAGTAGCACTGATAAGTCTACAGGTTGGAAGAATTCTCATTTTGTCTTCGAGAGATCGCATTCCCATATGATTAATTAAGCGGAAAGAAAGAAAGATAGAAAAAAAAACGAAAAAACAAAAAACAAAACAAACCTAAAGAAAACATGAGAAGAATAGAGGGAAGTGGGAATATGCTGGTTTGTTGCTTGGTTAGATTTTACAGCATGTCAACCCGTGGGTTATTTTATGCAGAAGATAATTTTGTTTTATTCCTTCTGGGTGGGTATTAGAATTTTTTAAAACTCATTTTTTAAACAAATTTTTAAAACTCATTTTTATCTACTTAATCCATAGATGAGACATTAACAGAAACTACCACTCCAGGTCAGAGTGGACCTAGACTAATGTCAATGAAGGTGTACTCCACTTTCCCCAAAACTTCAGAATTGGAACCTCACTACTAGATGCAGTTTAACGCAAAGAAAACGGAACTATTTATTATATTTAACCAAATAAAAGCCGAATGACCCTATCGGTTTCATTCTCCCGGGATTCACTCTGACCCAGAGTGGCAGTACCTGTTAGGGTCCCATCTATGGTTCAAACAGATCTGTTTGAAAAAAAATAATTTCGAAAAAGAGTAATACACTGGCTTTTAAAACATTGATATTGCTAGTAATTATAAATCATTTATGTTTATAAAATGATTCTTAATTTTATCAGTTACCTGAATTAATTAATTTTCTCCTATGACTGTGTGTAAATTATTTGCACTAGCAAGAATATGCACCCTCCGGGCGTAAGTATTTAAGTTATAATATAATTAAATATATTAAATTAGAAAGATTAACGAAATTAAATAAAACCTCATATAAAATGATTGCATTTACTTTAATTATATTTCAATTGGTTTCTATATAAAATCATTCATAGGATTGATATGAATACGTTGGAGAATAAAACAAGAGATAACACCGAGTAATTATTCATTAAACCCAGTTTTGTTTAAACTAGTACGCCAAATTATCCATACCATATATCATGTAAACCTTTATTCCTAAGTGATATAAAAGACACATTGCAGGATTTTAAACGCTCTAATAACATGGGCTGTTTTGAGGCTAATCTATCTCATATTTTTATAGAGACATCGTTAATAAATTAGATTTATTCTACGTATTAATGATTTTTTGCCTATAAATTAGATACTCATTGATAACAATTTTTGAGCGTATTGTGACGTAAGCAGTGACGTAGTCTCAGTTACAGACAGACAGACAGACACCGACTCTCCATTATGATAAGATTGTAACACGACAGCTTGTTTAAACATTTTTACTGATAGATGCAAATGAAAAAAAAAAACTGTATTCGCCATTAAATAAACTAACAAATGTTGACATACCGTAAAAGTCACCAGCAATCAAAATAAATCCAGCTCTAAATAAATGGTTGGTTGTTGTGTTTTTCGACTTCTCGTCCTTTTTGGATCATTTAATATTGAACCAATTAACTATTAATAATAGGACGATGGCGTAGTGTCAATAGATAGATATATAAAATAATTAAAGATAAATAAATAAAAAAATAAATAAATATCTGCATCTGCGCTAGTGGCTGTGCAGGCCATTCCCGAGTCACAGTCTTTGGTGCACTGACTGCACACAAACTGTGATACTTTCTGGGGCTGCTGTTTTCTTTCCCTTTTTCTGTCTCTCTTTGCTGCCAGGGCTACTCTCCTCTCCGCCCCACTCCTCTTCGTGCCTTGCTTAACATTAAGGCGCCAGGCCGCTCGATTTTCTGTATTTAAAGAGTTAAAGTAAAGATAGTGAAAAACTGGATTAATACTTGGATCTTTCTAGAGAGCGGACAACGTTATGAAATATGAAGTTGACAGTGATATCAATCATAGCAGAACTACCCAGAATACCTTATGATAATTAGATTGCCAATTCGATGAGGAAAATAGACCACCTAAATCACAGAACTGCTGAGACAAGCTAAAATATTTAGAAATACAGTTGTGTCTTGACTTACGAGTGTCCCAACTTACGAGTTTTCCTAGTCACTCGGACGATTTTTGAATCAGCAAAAAAACGGAGCCACTGTCTGACACCGGCGGGTGCTAGATTAACTGACTTAACTGTAAATCTTACTTTCCCAGGCTCATCACAGGGCTCTAACTCAATCAGGGATTTGCTAGAAGGCAGTGGCTGGGGGTCAATCTCCTGGGAATGACGTTAAGCTATGATGGTGAGGTTCAGGTTCTGGAGGTCTGGGGAATGTGGAGGACCCCTTTATCATCGGTACTACCTGATCCACTTTGGGACGAATATTTTACTTCCGTTCAAAGTTCTCGAAAATTTAACCCTATTCCTCAAAGAAAAAGATCTGACAGGTCCGGATTAAGCTTTATAGGGACTTGGGGCATGGAGAGGTGAATTGATTCAGGTTGCTTACAATACCTGCTGTTGCTTAAGTGGTCACCCATCTAAGCGTTGAACATGATCATCGCTTCTTAACATCGATTATTCAACGAGAACCTGTGCTTTCAGCGTGACTTGACAATAAAGCTGCATTATACACTCTTGTGCAAAGTAATTGAAACAAAATTAATCATTCCGTTATAATCATCATATCTGCTATCTTTCTGTAAGGCATGCCGGTGTGTTTATGCAGCGTTAGAATTTTCGTACGCTTCCTTAGAGTAACATCCATCACGGACAATGACCGTCGGACAATTAATGGGCAGTCGAGACAATAGTGTCTGGGAGTGATAAGAATAAGATGCAATCACGGAAGACTCGCAATAAATGAATAAAAGAAAAACACCTTCGGCATAAAATAACCCAGGTGTTGACATGCCGTAAAATCAAACCAACCAACCAACCAGCATATTATCAAATGAATGATTTGTTTGTGTAGAAGTTTTAGGCTTTTTACCTGCATCTCATTGGTTTGCTGATACAACCTTTTAGATCATCGCTTTTAGTTGGACCAGAATCAGATGAAATGATCGAAATCTTCTTGAAAATACTCATTGTTAAAAAAGTTTTCGGACGACAAGTTGTTGCAAATATTTATTTTCAGCAACATCGGTGCGAGTTAAGACAAACTTTGTGTAGAGAGAGGGGCGGTTAATCATCTAGTGCAGAAACCCTGGTTAGTCTGTATGCTTTGGTTTGTTGTCCGACGAAAAATGCCGTCTCTTTTTTGTGGATAGTTTCCTTGTCATGTGCCCTTTGCCCACAACTAATTAATCTTGAGTACGTTCCGCTTGACCCTGTGTTAGCTAGTTCACACATATTGACCAAAGATCCAGAAGTTGAGCCTCACCACCGGATACAGTTTAGTGTCATACCTGGAGTAACCATTTTTGGTGGTAGTCTTACCTTTATGCAGGGGATACAGTCAGCTTATTCTAAGCCCTGGTGATATGGCGTTCGGAATTCTATGTTCTAGCCATGGATGAGGCTGTTTGCATTTCACTTTGCACTACTTCTCTTGGAAAAGGCCTCAATTAATCTGTTATCATTTCTTATTATGGGCAAATAGTATGTATTTGCCCCCCCCCCACGTAATCGTTAATTTTCTAAGCTTAACAGGTTTGAATTCAGAGTTTTTCTTCACGTAGACCGGTTGCCATACCAGGTTAAAGGAGCTAAGGGAGAATAGTTGGATTCATACCTTTTCCAAAGGTATTAGCGCTAGTCTCGTACTGGATTTGAACTCGTATATTAGTATCCATTCATTATGAGAGTAACTATTACACCACAGGTGTCTATATTAAATAGTAGGACAGAATGGGTGCTATATCCTTGGTTAGGAAACCTGACTATAAGGAGAACTGAATTTACATAAGCTTTACTCTGCTTATAATTTGAGCTATCCTCCCCAGAGCTGATGGGTTCAATAAATATATATATAATTCACACAGGACAAATCTGAATTTAAACCTGTTTAAATAAAATAATGATCTTGTGTCGTATCCAACTCAATAGGAGAGGTTGGGCAAATATATGCTTAAAAAATCACACTGAAAAATTATGTAATTAGACACTCAGATCCTATCCTTAATTTAAAGGTGAGGTCCTTTGTTGATTATGACTTTTTTCTCTCTAGGAATTAGATGCATATCAACGCCATATCCTTGTCAGCTGGGGTTGTAGAATACACGGATTTCACCTCTGCAGAGGGATAAGGTCAGCCAATGGGACCACCTGCTTAAGGGTGGAATCCTGATGTCAGTGACATGCAGCACTCCACTTTAGCCCTTACTTGGACGTGTGAAGTACTCCTAAATTGCCATTCCCCCAGATCTATTCTGAGATCGGATTGGAAGGATCTGTTCTGGTCTTATTTGTGGTTGAATAGATGAAAAAAAGGGTTTAAAATTGAATTCAAAAGATTTGAATATATAACAAGAGTGAATACAAACAGCGTCTTCTGTATAAAATGACTCAAGGGTTGCCATGCCAAAAACCAACCAACCAACCAACCAACCAACCAACCAGCCAAATTTTGACCAGGGCAAAAATGACTTCTGCTGGTAAGGTAATTTCCATGATTTTTATTCAATATTGTTATGTAACAAATTTACAAATTAAAAAAAATGAGCTTAAAAGATTTGAATAGACAACAAGAATGAAAAAAAAAGTCTTCCGTATACAATGACTCAACGGTTGTCATGCCATAAAATCCAACCAACCAAATGTGGACCAGGTTAAAAATACCCTCTGGTGGTTTGGTGACTTCCATGATCTCACTTTAATATTGTTATGTAACAAATTTACAGCTGATAGTTGGCAACACTGTGTCAATTCTAATTGTCTTTACTTGGACTAATAAAGTTGTGTGTTGGTGTGGGTGAGATGTGACTTTTCGTTCCAGTTTCTGGTTCAACACGGCAATTTATTTTGTTTCAACCTGATAATAATGTGTTAAAGCTGAATGTTTCTGATTATCGTTGGCTTGCAGGCATGGCGTATAATATTCAGGTTGTTTAGTGCTGAAAAAGTTTAAGCATATAATTCCATCTTGCTTTTAAATCTAAAGGGGTCACCTAAAAGCCCTAATTGAACATTAGCTGTAATTTCTTGTCGAGTTCTCTTCAGTGTATATTAATTAATCATATCAAACATACATATTCCCTCTCTCTCTCTCTCTCTATATATATATATATATATATATATATATATATATATATATATATATATATATCTCCCCCCTCCTCCTCTCTCTCTCTTCTCTTTTCTTCATCTCATTCATATCTATCTCACACTCTGCACAACTAGGAACGACTGACGTCACTATGTCGCCGATTGCTCTAAGCTGAAAGAAAGTAATAACTTTACGAATCATCTAATTTGGAACATTACAACTAGAACCCAGCCTATGTATCACGTGCTGCTTACGTCAGGACTGCTCAGATGGAAGTGGCCGTATTTTATTTTTCTCAAAGGCTACAAATTAGGGGCAATTAGTTTTAGCTTGATTTTTTAAAGCGGGTAATTAATCTTTAGGGAAATTGATTAAAACAAAAGCTTAAAGGAGGGAAAATAAATAGATCATCACATACAGGGAGGATCATCATGCTTGAATGATTTTATTATATTCTATTCGTTTTGAACCTTTCTTTCAATTAATCAAGATTTAATTTCCAATATTTGTTTGGTGATTTTTTTATATTAAAATCTCATAAAAAATACTTCCCTTGCATCCTGATTTTAACGCTAACGTTTTTTTTTTTTTGTTTCTTTATTGTTTTTTTTGTTTGTTTGTTTGTTTGTTTGTTTGTTTGTTTGGTTTAACAACATATCAATCCGTTTTGGGTTATTCTGTTACATAATCAATGTCATTAAGGATTTCATCTTCTTTCTATTAACTCTTTGCCTACTTTAAACCGTTCACAGTGGCTCTTCCAGCATTGCAATCCTACCGTAAACTACTGGCAGTGGCTCTCGTATGTATTGCTTGTTTACACTGAAAAAATCAGTACGTGAACACGACTAATCACTGCTCACTGTTATGGTATCAATTTATCTCCCCATACGCCAGGTCCCTATTAAGCTTTTGTTTTGTCTGTGAACCAACTCTGAGACTGGTACTTGATCCTTTCACAATATCCCATCATAGAGTTAAAATATCAAGAAAATTTCGTACAGATGCGAGGGAACTTTGGAAGTCAAAGAGTTAGCTTCTTTCTTCTATATCTGCTATCCAGACTGAGCTCTTTCTGGTCTTCTTGTCTTCTGAGTCTTCTTGGGGTGCTCATTTCAAAAGTTCTTATTCATGAACCCAATTTTTACGTCTTTTATTTTCCCCAAGACCCAACATGCCAACGCGCGTAGTGGAACTCTGAGAAATATGCCATTTCCCTCAGTTGATAACCTAAGTTCCCACTAAACTACTCTTAGCATATTCTATTGGTTTTGCTATTAGGTGGAACTATATATTAATGAAAATGCAACATTAATAAGTCAACCAGGGGTTTAAGGTTGTTTGCCATGACGAAACGTTAACTTTCGTATTCAAATACTTATACATTTCATTACAAAATGAATTGTTTGGTTTTGTTTGGTTTGTTTTACGGCATATCAATCGCAGTGGGTCATTTAATGCCGACAAAGTTTTGAAATGAATTCATTCTTAATAGATCCTCAATTATTTTTATAAACACATTTTTCTATTTAACTCATAGTTTGGACCATAACTGGTACTACCACTCCGGGTTAGAGTGGACCTAGAAGCCCTGGTGATGAAGAGGTGCTCCCCAAGCCTCCGGAACTGGAAACTCACCATCAGCTAGAGTTTAATGTCGTTTCCAGTACATGAAAACCCTTAGCCACCGCCCTATAGCACATATATGATAAAAATGTTTGGGGTTTGCCATAAGAGATAAAATGAATAGGCTATCCATTTATAATGTAACAGTTTTATGCCTAGAGGTTAGAGAATATTAATACGTAGATATTGACACTTAATTATTGACAGTTAACGGTTTGAAGATAATTTCGCTTCGTTGGTGATCGTGTTATGGTTTTATTTTGTATGGTATTGATTAAGTTTATATTTATATATTTTGGTAAATCTTTCTTTCTCAAAACAGACAGAATGCCATCTATGTTTACTTTTTCAAATTGATATTTCATATTTGCATTAAACAAAGGATTTTCTGATGAGAGCGAAAGCTCCACATTTCATGAGTAAGTATTTAACAGGGTGTTTGACATGTTTCACAGTGTGGTTGTTGTCTTTGCTTGGGTATAAAGAAGTGCGTAAGTCTTGTGTGGCCAATGCTTAATGGGGATATAAAGACTTGTCGAGAAAACTTGGTGGGTGGCGGCTTAAAAAATCGAATTTTTAAGCAGGCACCGCTTAATGTTTTTAGGGTAGGAGGTCAGAGCGCATTTATGAGATATGCATCTTTTTTTCTAAGTCGAAAAGTAGTAACATTATGAGAATGAGTAAAAAAAAAAGAAGAAAAAAGCTAAATAATATTACACATGTAATTCATTTGTAATACATTTTATACTAGGCACTGCCAAAAGTGACAAAAAATCCGTATCTAAAAAAATACCCCCCCCCTTCGATTGAATAAAATTACCAAGAATCTGGGTATTAACCGATTTTAATGAAATTTTCAATGTTGATTTATCAATAAATTAATTTACCTTTGTCATTTAACTTTGCATCCCCTCTATTTTGGGGGCTTAAAATATTGGAGGGGTTATATACGGTGCTATTCGCCGAATGGCGACCCGGCCTCCTGCCTTAAAAAATCAGCAGGCAGTGATAGCCGTAAAAACAACCCCACCTACGAATGAAGTCCTTATATGAAGCGGTGCCTGCTGAAAAACAACCACGCTTAAGGTGTTTTTCCCCCCGAAAAGTTAATACGATTTTTACCTTCTCTAGTCTTTTTCGACAAGTATATGTAAATATCCCACTCTCTTTAAAATATTTTTGTAGTAGGCTAAATATTTACATTTACTTGTCGATAAAAATGCCTTACTTTTAATGTCTTCAAACCACTAAAAAAATAATTTGTCGATAAAAACGCCTTCATTCCGTTATAAAAATCTTTTTTTTTGTATTCTCATTTTATTTTAATATCTTTATTATCTTAATTACAAATAAAAAAATCAAAATATTTAGACATTCTTTTTTATTTCAACTAAATACCAGACATAAAGAAAAAATGAATAAAAAATATCTGAAGATTTAGATATTCTTTTATATCTAAAAAACAAATGTCAGGTCATTTTTATTTAAAAAAGAAATGTCTTCGCAATCGTACAGTAGCTACGATCAAATTACGTCATGTGATTAGTTAGAGGCCGTATTGATAAACAAACGCAAATATTTTTTAACTTTATATTTAAAATCTTGCAAAAAAGTAATAATGGACATAAAGAGTTGTTACAAAGAAAAATAGTTAATTCAAATATCACATTAGCCGATTTGGGAGAAATTACCCACCGTTATCTTAAAAATTAAGTAAAACAGTCATTTTTTTTTTACAACAGCATCAGTTCCTTTATTGATAGTTTTTAGCAGAATTCAGTATTTATAGTTCTTTAATTAAAAAAAAAAACAACTCCTGAATAGAAACTCATAATAATCTTCTGATATAATTATTCAAACCCTTATTTTTATAGAAAAAAGTAAAAATTGTTTTTCGTGGGTTCATTTTTTAATATTTCATAAAATAAAAGATGAGTTGGGTAGACTTCGTAAGCAAACTGTTCCCAATGTATGGTTGTCTATCATCGACCCTACCATCACATTTGGACGAGTTTATGTGGCGACTGCAATACGGTATTCGCAATTGTACAATGTAAATTAAGAATTAATATTTTATAGCAGCTAAATTTACTTTGTACAATAGGTACCACTAATTTGCCCTCTGAAACACCCCCACTTTATTTAACACTATGAAACTTGCATAAAAGTTAATATTATCTTGAAAATTCTTTGTCCATTCGAAAGAAGGGACATTTTTTTTAATCCCGAAGATTTTTTTTTTAATTTCCAGTTTACGGAAATAAAGAAAATTATTAACGAAAAACAATGTCTACATTTTTGCGCGGTTAAATCAATTGAATTTTAACGTAGACCAATACAAGCTATGACAAGAGGCTTAAAAAAAAAATTCTATGAAAAATCAATTAATTGCCCGATTTTCACGAAAATGTCCATAATTACATAATGAAAATATGTTCGAAAAAGGTTTTTCTTAAAATTTATCAGGGGAAATATTTTATCAGGTCTACCCCTACTATATTATTTTTTGAATTATGAAAAAAGGAAACAACAAAAAAACATTTTCAATATCTTTTTTCTGTAAAGATAAGAGACTCAATAATTTTATCAGTAGATGTTTATAAGATTATATACAGGAGTTTGTTTTTTTTAGTTAAAAAACCATGAATACAGAATTCTACTTAGATACATCAATAAAGAAACTGACCCTGTTGTAAAATAAACGGACTGTTTTACTTATTTTTCAAGATAACGGTGTCTTGTTTTTAGTTAAAATAAAAATAAAAATCTAAATATTTTATTTTTATTTTTTTGTAATTGATTGTTGGAAATGAATATTTCAAAATAAAATAAAAATACCGAAAAAAATGTTTTATTTTTTTTATTTGTAATTGATTATTGTAAAAAAATGAGAATACCGAAAAAAATTTTTTTAGCGGATTGTAGGCGTTTTTATCGACCAATTATTTTTTTGTGGTTTGATGGCATTAAAAGTAAGGCATATTTTCATCGACAAGTAAATGTAAATATTTAGTCACATCCCTTAAGATATTTTAAAGAGGGGAGATATTTACATTTACTTGTGAACAAAAGACTGGAGAGGGTAAAATATCTCATTAACTGTTCGGGAAAAACACCAAAAACACTGGTTGTTTTTTTCCGCAGGCACCGCTTCATTCGTAGGTGGGTTTGTGTTTTCAGCTATCACCACCTAGCGTTTTTTAAGACGCAATTCTGAGAAAACTCCCTTATATACTTTCGAAACTAATTACAGTATAGAAAAAAAAAAAAATTCCGAAGGTGTGAATAGAAGAAAAAATTATGGGAGTTATGCTGGTAGAAAATAAGTACAGGAAATCAGAAAATGAAATGTAAAATAAAAACTAAGAAAATACTTTTTGGAGATCTTTTTTTTTTTACTCTTTTCGATAATTATTTCATTGGCTAATATTTTGTAAGAGAAAAAATTATACATCGACATTTGTTCTGTTCAAAAAATCATGGGCTAAATTTTCAGTATAGTTTAGTTTATAGTATATAGCAATAATAAACTAAAGTAGTTATTGAATTATTATTTTTTAATCTAAAAATATGAAAATGGAAACTTAAAATAGGGAGTTGCACATTTTAAATGAATTTTATCTATTAAATACGTATGATAATTATTTCTATTATAGTAGCAATGGTCATGTTTATTTTAAAGAATTTTGATATTTTTTCATTGAAGGAGTTTGATTGAAACGATTCAGTCATAAAAAAAATCGTTGATTAATAAGTCAACACATAACATTTTATCAAAATCAGATAATTCCCGGATTTAAAAAAAAAATCATCAACAATTACCTCACATACAAAGATAGGTCATGTGGCATTTTATCTCAGTCATTTCTTTTTCTTAACAGATTCAAAAACAATTTTTAAATCGTCATTTTTTGGCGTGTTTAGATCAAAAAGGAAAAAATATTTCATTTAAAATAAGCCTGAAGATCCTACATGTTTTTTATTACTCTGGATATACATAAAAAAGCGGCTTTGTTTATGATATATTTAGGCAGAGTTGACCGAAAATAATAGTTTAAAATGTATTAAAAATAAATTACGTGTGTAATATTATTGTGTTTTTGTTAACTGATGTTCATTATTTTACTACTTTTCGACTTAAAGAAAAATTTGATCTCAAATAATCAATTTAATTAATGTTAATTCGTTTTTAAAATGAAAATGAGTGCCTGTTATGATTTTCGGTCAAATTTTATCAAATATATTGCAAACCTTCCAGCCTTTTATGTATATACGGAATAAAAACATTATTTGGTATATTAAGGCTGATAAAAAATTATTTTTAGAAATCAATAACAAAAAATAATAAATAAACACAGAACAGGAGAATTAATAACTTTTAAATGAAATGTCTTTGTCTTTTTGTTTAAACACGCGGAAAAATAAGACCATCTAAAACATTTCGTTTTCTTCTAGTCATACCGTCAGTTTTTTTATCTTTTTATCTATACTGTAATTAGTTTCCCTTTTATATAATCCCTCCGATATTTTGTGGACCAAAAAAAGGGAGAAGGCAAATAAATGTTGAAAAAAATCAAAGTTTTCAAATAAAATAAATGATGCATTATAAAATTCATTCATTGATAAATCAACACTGAAAATTCTATTAAAATCCTATGATTCTCTGATTTTTGGTATTTTTTTCAATCGTGTGTGTGTGTGTGTGGGGGGGGCTAATTTTTGTTTGTAAAATACGGATTTGACATCATCTTTGGCAATGCCTATCTACAGAGAGCTGAATGGGTGACGGGTCACGTTTTATCTAGTATATATATATATATATATATATATATATATATATATATATATATAAACTCTACTAACACTCCAACGTGAAAGCGGCAACTATGTGGAGTAATGAATCTTTTTAGTACAATGTAAGGGTGAACCGACTAGCAAAGCCTTACATTCATCGATGTCGTGAGGAGGTCTTTCCAGGAGTGATGACCAATATAGACGGATGAAGAGTTTTGTTTGGTTTGTTTTGTTTTGTTTTATGGCATATCAACCTTGGTGGATCGTTTAATGCCGACAAAATTTTGAAATAAATTCATTCTAAAGGGATACTCAATTTTTTTTATAAACACATTTTTCTATTTAACCCATAGATGGGAGCCTAACAGGTACTACCACTCCGAGTTAGAGCGACTAGGGACAAATGGTGATGAAGGGATGCTCCACATTCCCCACACCTGAATTGAAACCACCATCAGATTGAGTTTAATGTAATTCTCAGGACATGAAGACCCTCATCGCCCGCCTTCTAGCACATATATGACAAAAAGGTTTGAGGCTTGCCACAAGGGCAATAAGCTGGGACAATCATATAGGTGCTAGGGCTCGACGTGACCAGCCGATTGATCGAAAGGGGCCTCTTCGACAGCCTAAGTAAGGGCCTACTTGGTGTTGCATGTCATGAACTGCTCACCCACCAGTCCTTAACATAACGGGTCGCCACCCACAGTCAACAGGTGGCCACATGGGGGTTCTTACTCCTCTAGAGATCAGTCGGCGTATTCTACAGCCCCACCAACAGGGCGATGAAGAGAGAAAGAGTGAAAGAGAGACCGAGAGACAGATAGATAGACAGTCTGACAGACAGGCAAGCAGACAGAGAGAGAGACACAGAGAGAGAGAGAGAGAGACAGACAGACAGACAAGGGAATTCGTGTTGGCTGCGTGACACATTATGATAACGCTGACGATGTATATACTATTTATGTGCATCAAATATACAATGACGTCAATATCAACCCTTAGAAGTCCGAGGCTCCCGCACCTATATATATCACCCTATGGGCTCCTAGCTAAGAATGTACAATGTTGTAATTCTGTATTTAATATTCTGAGTGGTTATATCATTGCTCGGCTGTAGTGATGTAGAAATTCCAATGCCAGAATTCAGGTCACCCGTTTATGAATAGTAGTACACATATCGGGCGTTCGAGTTCTAAAGGGTTATGGTTTGTTTGTTTTGGTTTAAAACATATCAACCCTTTTCAAGTCATTGAATACCGAATCACGTCATTTTGATAAGCAAAGATCGCCGATTGCTAATACTGCCTGTTGTTGCGTAAGTAGTTACCCAATTAGGTATTTAACAATCGTATCGTTGCTTAACTTCGGTGATCTAATGATGTCACGAGAAGAACTTTCCTGAAGATATGACCGTTAGATATGGGTGGCGAAAGTCTTTCTTTCTGTTTTTTTTTTCTTAATGTTTCTTCTTCTTTTTTTCTTTTCTTCGTTTTATTTATTTGTCTTCCCTTTTCCTTCTTCTATTCTTCTCTTTTCCAAATTTTCTTCCTCTTTCTTTCTTTCTTTCTTTGTTTTCTTTGTTTTTCTTCCTCTTTCTTTCATTCTTTTTTTCCCATCTGTCTTCTTTCCTTCATTCTTTTTTCTTTTTTTTTATTTCTCCTTTTTTCTTTCCATTTCTTCTCTTTCTTTCTTTCTTTCTTTCTTTCTTTCTTTCTTTTCTATTTCTTTTTTTTCTTTATTTTTCTTCCTCTTTCTTTTTTCCTTCATATTCTTTATTTACCTTTTTTTTCCTTCTTTCTTCTTTCTTTCTTTCTTCTTTCTTTTTCTTTCTTTCCCTCATTTTCTTTATTTTTTTTCTCTTTCTTTCTTTTGCTTTCATTTTATACTTCTTTCTTTCTTTCTCCCCCCTCTCTCTCTTTCTTTCATTCGTTTTCTTTATTTGATTCCTTTTTCCTTCTGTCTTCTTTCCTCTGTTTTCCAAATTTTCTTCCTCTATCCTTCTTTTTCTCTTGTTTATATTTTTTACCTCTTCTTTCTTTTTTCTTTTGTTTTATCTTGATGATGATGATGATGATGTTGATGACACCCACAATATTATATATATAATATATATATATATATATATATATATATATATATATATATATATATACTACCATTCCTACGGAAAAGCTGGTGCTTTCACCGATTTGATCGTAAGTCGTATTAAGAAACGGTTATAAATCTCTTTACTTTTGCCTACTTTCAACCACGCACAGTGGATCTCTCACCACTGCAATCCTACAGTAAACCGCTGGCAGTAGCTCTCGCACGTGTCACTTGTTTACACTGAAAGATCATTACGGGAACACACCTGCGTCTTTTGTTTTAAATATAATATTTCTGAGGTAAATAGATTGTGAGCTTTGAAATATTACAGGTGAAAAATGCCAAGTAAATTTGATACAGCCGTGATGGAAATTTGGTAGGCAAAGAGTTAAGTGTTGACTTGTTAATTACAAATGAACGCTGAAATACAGAAAGTCAACGGACCTGCTAGAAGAGATGGCCATTAGGGACGGATGGCGAGAGAGTCAACGGAATCCCTGCTGAATAGGCGTGATAAAATTTAATCAGTTTTACTACAAGTTTGGGTATATAGAATAACATTTATATAGGACATTTTTACTTCATTCTTGTTAGGTATTTTGTCAGTGTGGTCATAACTCCTCTAAGAGAGAGAGAGAGAGAGAGAGAGAGAGAGAGAGAGAGAGAGAGAGAGAGAGAGAGTCAATGGACCTGCAAAAAGAGATTAACATTAGGGGCGGATGGCGAAAGAGTCAACGGAATCCCAGCTGTCAACACGACTTGATGATGATGATGGTAATGATGATAATGATAATGATGATGATGATGATGATAATATAGACACGCACTGTATTTAATATATGTACACCACTTCATCTACGTAAAAGAGTCGTAAAGATAATACTACAAAATGGTCTAGGCATCCTAGAGAATGAGACGCATGAAATTCTCTGGGATTTTGAGATACATACAGATAACTTAATCCAGGAAGATCAGTCCTAGTACTAATTAAAAGGGGAAAAGAATTTGTCATCTTGTGGATTTTGACACTGAGGGAAAATGAAAGGAAACCAAAAGATAGATAAATACTTGGATCTTGCTAGAGAATTAAAAATACCGGGAAACATGGCGGAAAAGGTAATAGTAATTGTATTTGGTTGGTTGTTTGGTAGTTTGGATGGATTTTACAGTATGTCAACCCTTGTTGGGTTATTTTATGCTGAAGACATTTGGTTTATATAATTTGGATTATTCGAACAATTTTTCACATCTTTATTGTTATCTGCACAAACTTTCCGCAGATAACAATAAAGACGAGGATAATAGTCCGAATAAACCAAATAATCCAAATTATCAAGCCTCATCTAAAAAAATTCAGAGAAATAACATACAATACTTCATTCTTGTTGGGTATTCATTTTTAAAACTGAATCCTTTAAACACAGTTTTTGTAGACTTATTTTTCTACTTAGCCAATAGATGAGACCCTAACAGGTGCTACCACCCGGATCAAAGTGGACCAGGGGGCAATGGCGATGAATGGGTACTCCA
>CM042144.1:26422682-26477682 GCA_023376005.1 Doryteuthis pealeii
ATCTTTTATTAAAGATGAATTTATCTTTAATAACATAAATTTATTCATAATCATTGACGTGAATACACTTTTTGTACATTATTTGCACATTTTAATATTCATTGTATACATTTGTACGTATTCATATACATTTTATACATTATTTGTACATAAGTACATACTTTTTATTCATTATTTGCACATATGTACATACGTATTGTACATTATTTGCACATTTTAATATTTATTGTATACATATGTACATATTCATATATATCTTATACATTATTTGTACATATTTATATACATTTTATAAATTAATTGTACATATTTACGTATATTTCATACATTATGTGTACATATATACATTTAATAGATGAAATTATACATATTTATGTATATTTTATACATTTACACTCTCAGACACACGCGCTAGATAGATAAAGAGATGGAGATATAGGCGGCAATAGTATGTGTGTGTGTGTGTGTGCATGTGCGTGTGTGTATTTATTAACTCGTTTAGGTAAATATCATAGATACGTACATACTCATTAGTAGATATATATATATATATATTATGTAAATATATAATATATATACTTATTATATTATATGACATAATATATACATATATATGTGTGTATATATATATATATATATATATATATATATATATATATAGGGTCATCCACAGACACGTGTTTCGACTTATCAAGTCTCTTCAGTGTGGCTAGACATTCTATAAGCTACCTACAGCCGGAATTGAACTCCAGTCGGTTGGGTGTCAGTCCGGCACCTTAACCATTAGGCTGTCTTTCACTTACAGAATGGGAAGGGGATTTTAACTGTTTTAATACACACATCGCTTTGTATGTAAAGGCCGTCACACACATATATATATATATATATATATATATATATATATATATATATATATATATTGTAAATATATTGTAATGTTAGAGTTTAAAGTGCATACAAGTAGAATTTTTGGAATTTCCATTTGAATGTGATTACATACATAATTGTGTGTCTGTATATATAAGTAGAATAAAATATATAGGTGCACGCATTTAGGTTACGTACCTAAATGTTTTGTCCAAATATATATATATGTATATATATGTGTGTGTATGTGTGTGTGTGTTTCTTGTGTGTGTGTATGTATGTATTCATCAATTAATACTGAAACTTGGATGTATGTATGTTTATATTGTAAGTAAATAATAAGAGGTGGCACTCTCAGGGATGGTCAGATGACCTCTGAGCTCCATGTAACGGATGTCTGTAGAGATTTTACGCTCCATTTTACCGAGCCCGATTGCCGTTGGCCATTCGATCGTGATGTCATGATGACGTCATTTGTCCGTCCTGAAAAAATAATGAAATAAGTAAAGCAGACACGCAGAAAGAGAAGCCGACAACAGAAATAGGAAGCGTCGTTTGGTGTAAAAGATAAGGCTCTCAGTCTTAAGTATGTCCTAGTGACTTTGATTTGAAGTATGCCATTACAGGCAGCTAGTTGTCTCTGATAGCGGAAGTGAATTGCCGACAAACACATTTCTTTACACAAGTTTGTATTTGTTGACATTAGGTTGGCAATAATATGGTTGTAATGTAATTCTACTACTACTACTACTACTACTACTACTACTACTACTACTACTACAAAACACTTCTTCTTCTTATTATTATTATTATCATTATCATTATTATTATTATCATCATTCCCAGTGAAAAAAGCAACCACATACTAGTGGCGTAAAAACTTACTGAGTACAAATACTTGAAACGCACCGAAGAATTCATTTACAAAGCGGCCAGAAATATGCGTCCCCTGGTGAGAATCAAACACATTAACAATATCTTTTTAGGCGCAAAATTTAACGAAGTATCTATTTACCAACCCACTGCCTCTCTTCGGTCCAATGAAAGAGGGTTTGAGAGGTAAACAGTATTCCAGTAACCAGGAAGTGAAATCTGTAGTGAAGAAGTGGCTCAAATAACAATCAACATAATTTTACGGGGTAGGGATACATGCTCTCATTTGAAGGTGAAACATTGCTATTGAGCGAAGCGGTGACTATGTGGAGAAGTAGGGATGTGATTCACAGAGGATCAGCTTCATTTTGATGTGTGATACACGTTTCTGTGTTGGTAATTATACCTGTCCTAAACAAAATGACATTACATTTTGACTCAGCCTTGTATTTTGTAGCAGGATATTCAACAATTATAGAAACAGTTCAATTCAATTTAAGTAGAACACCAGCAATAAAAAGAAATGCATCAGATATTTTTTTTTTAATTGATTTTTGAAACGCTTTGTAGCCAATTATTAAAGGGAATTTTTAAAAATTGTTAGATTCGAAAGAACCCGTACAAATTATTGCCGTTGTTAATTTGCGTTATATTTCCTGAATTAAACACTTGCAGATGCGCATGAAAACATCTGCATTCTTCTCTCATCAATGCATTGCATCGAAAATGTTGCACATTTGTCAATGGTTTCCGAAGGACATGGACAAGAAAACCTTGAAAACTGGTGGAAGATTTATACATTTTTTTTTTGATAGTTAAAGATTCATATCAATAGATAAAATATTTTCCAAATGATTCTGGATTAACGCTTAAAATCGATGGATTAAACGCAAATCAAAAGGTTAGATAGCAATTTAAATTTGCATAAATGTATCATACTAGAAGTGGCTACCCGTCGTCGCCTGGGTAGAGGGGAGATTTTTTAAAGATCCTCTCTCAGATCCATTATTACTGAATCGTGACTTGGATCCTCGTAGGGTGCCACATTAAAATCCCTACGTAGAGAAATGCCGTGCATTGATCCAGCCACAAGAATAATAATGTTAATATTAATATTAATATTGAAGATATTAAATGCCAAAAAATCCATGCTGTTATCATTTAATCTTATCATTGAATTATCTTCACGAATATAAATCAAATCTTCATTATTTTTGCTCAAAAGACAAGATCTGGTGATAGTAAATTTATATATATATATTTACTCTGTTGTTAATTGTTTTAATTTTCGTAGTTTCCTAAGAACATACATACACACAACTGCCATTTATATATGTATAGATATTTTAATGGATTTGCATACATTATTCATATAATAAGCCTAGATTGTTGCTTTTTTCAATATATCTTTTAAAGAAAAGCTAAATATCAATCAATTTAGTATATTTCAAAATTCGCTACAATAAGTTCTTTAATATACATAAATATTTACCAAATCCGCCACACGCGTAGGATTTGACACATAGATAGTTTCTTTAGCGGTTTCTTTAGCAGCTTTGAATTCAGAGTTTTCCTAATCCTAGACCGTTTGTCATATCAAGGTTAAAGAGCTGAGTCCGCCTTACAATTTACACATTGATTGAAGCAGAATAGTTGAATGCATACCTTTCCCACGTTCTTTAATATCTGAATGGTCTGTTTTTGTTTATTAGTTTAACGGAATATCATCCCCTGATGGAATATTTAATGCCGAAAGTTGATTTGATTCGGAATTTGATTATAATTATAAACATGTATATTTTCAACGTTCAACACATACCTCGGAAGCAATATCACATCTACTGAAAGCGATGTAAACATACGCATAGCAAAGGTATGGACAGCAGTTAATAAGTTAACGACTAGAAAATTATGGAAAATTGACTCCTCAGATAAAATAAAACGGGAATTCTTCCAAGCTGTAGGTGTGACAGTACAATTGTATGGTTACACCTCTTGGACTCTAATAAAACACTCGGAGATAATGTTTGATTTGAACTGCACGATGCGTGTTGATTTGAACAAATCCTGTAAAATACTCCACATAATAAAAGGTGTAGGGCCACTTATCTCCCATCTCAAAAACTATACAAAAAGACGAACAAGACATGCTCGGGTACTGCTGAAAAGTAAGGATGAACTCCCAATTGACGTTTTCCTGTGGAATCCGAGACATGGATATACTAGTGTTAGTCGATCAGCAAAACTTACATTGATCAACACTTTGCGGGCACTGCATGCCGTCTAGCAGACTTGCCAAGAGCGATTCACAGGAGGGTTGCAAGTGGTTTTAAAGGGATGGGGTCAAACCTCCCGACTCAAATCATTATTTTCTGACATTTAGAAATATACTTACTTTCAGAATGCGCACGTATATTTACGTTTATCCTCCTAGGAAATAGAATCAGCGGCCTGAGTTCAAATCACGGAGAAGGTTGCTTTCATTTTACTTCGGCTTAATGACCTTAGGAAAGGCACACATCTATCTCTCTGGTTATAGGTAAACAGTATGTGTTCTTTATCCTTTTTTAAGCAACCTCTATAGGAGAAGGAAAACTCTGAATTCAAACTAAATTTACTCTGCTAAAAATCAACCTAGTTTTACATCCTGCCCGGCGCGGGGAGTTTGGGTAAATACATGATTTCAGTTTGCATTTTTTTTATTTAAACATCTTATTATAATGGAGATTGTGGGTTTGTCTATCTGTAACCGAAACTATATTACTATATAAGTCACAATTCCCTTTGTTATTTACATCATATTTTCCATGATTTTTATTCTTATCTAAACTTCTATTATTAATAAAATTGTTATACATCATTAATACTATTGACCATATCTAGATACAAATGACAGGTAATTGTATTTATATATACGACAAAATAGCGGTTTACAGTGTGAATGGAAAGGCTAATTTGCATATTGATCTTTAAAATTTGATTTTAATAAATATGTGCTTAGTATTATTGATTTCTAATTGTTTGGTTTTATCTTAATGAATATGAGAAAAAATCTCGGGGATAAATCTTAAATGAAATCGATTAATAAGAAGAAATAACTGTAATATTATTCTTTACTTTCAATTTTAACTAAATAGTTAAATTAGGAAAATTTACCAATAAAAAACGGGAGTAATGGAAGATGATGGAAGAGTTCGTTTCAAAGTTGTTCTATTTTTCAATCATACTCCCTCTGTTGCAAATCTTTCTATCTACATTCTTATTTAGTTTCATTAGCCTTTCTAATTTAATATGATATTTTATTATATTAAAACTTAAATACTTGCATCCGGAGGGTGCATATATTTGCTAGTATTTATAATATTCCAGGGTTTTTGAGTAATTATTAAAGTGAACTCCCTGTCTGTATCTCTAGTTATCACTCACTCTCCTCCCCTCTCTCTTCCTCTCTCTCTCTCTCTCTCTCTCTCTTATATATATATATATATATGACTTTCGTTTTCGCATGTACCAATCACGCTATCAACATTCAGTTTGAATGCAAATCAATGAACATTTATGAACCTTTTCTAGATATTTTTCAAATTCAACTCTCGCGAGAAACATCCATCATCTTTTTAAAACAAAAAACTTCTATTTTTTTCATTACTTGTCTCTTATTGTCCGGAAGAAGGTTTCTATATAAACCAAAACGTTCGAGTGTCGACATTAAGACCAATAATAAACTTCCACACACGCACACACACACACACACACACACACACACACACACACATATATATATATATATATATATATATATATATAAACGCTCTCTTATAAAAGGGATGGAACACTCTATGGCGGCCTTTACATACAGACAGATGGTTGTATTAAAACAGTTAAAATCCCCTTCCCAGGTAGCTTACAGATGTCTAGCCACACGTCGAAACACGTTGTCTGTGGATGACTATATATATATATATATATACATTTGAGTAATTACACTGATCTAAACCGGCCATACGTATATATCAAATTAAACATAGATATTAAATATAATTCATTTCAGGAAACAAAATAGGAAAAGATTACAGAAACGAATATATGTACGTAAGTCAGATGTAAAAGGTAGCTAAGTAAAATATTTTAAAAACACACTACTATTTGGTAATAGTTGTACTGCCTTTGCTTTCCTTAGAGGGTAAAGTGAGCCGGTAGCTTTACTTATGAGAGTGTGAAAAACGAAGTTCATTTACTGGATACTTTACATGACCCAACAAGGTTTGACATGCCGTAAAATCTACCAACCAATCAACCAAACCAACATAACCGTCAGTGTATACATACATATATTCTGAGTGGAATACATTGTTGACCAGATATTTTATCTTGTGTAAAACTCACTTTTCCAAGGAAAGTAATAATGTTAAATTTCGTTACAGTGCTCTTGTCAAATGTGAGTAAATCGATTCCATTATTCGGACGAATCTCGTGACGCCAGGCCAGCCACCTCACCAACCAGCCTCTCAATCAGCTGACTTCTATATTGACCAGTTACTATTGGCAACCAGTGAAACATCACGTGCAGGCGTTACTGCACCATCTTAGGGCACACGAAACCAATATCGTCAATAAAAGACCGAGGGATGAATTTCGTGGGTGGTGGAAATTGCTTTATGGAAAATGTAGTTTCGTATGACATAAGTAATTTATTTATTTCATTTATTCATTTATTTATTTATGTTCCAGAGATGAACACAGCATAGAGTATGGAATCGGTGAACCGAGTTCGAATTCGAGCTAAAACTATTGTCTTTGGGAAACTCGCGAATCCCTACATTATTATTATAAGATAGTAATATTTCATGCTATACATATATATATATATATATATATATATATATATATATATATATATATATAATTGTTATATTCATTTATTTCTTATATATATTTTATTAATAAAGTAAGTATATATATATATATATATATATATATATATATATATATCACGCGGTGTACTGTTTAGCAGATTAGATTTGCAGACCATTGTTAATGAGTTCGATTTTTATTGAGTGCCCCATACTTCTGGCCTTGTGCCACATCTACGCTAATCTTAGTAAATAAAATTATATATATATGAGGTAAGTAAAGTCGACGGGGTGGCCTAAAGTCGGTATCAGCCAGTCAGCGAGGGAGTCTATCCCCTTTTCAATAGCGCTAGACCAAAGAGATTGTTTTAGCATCTGAAGTGGAGCGCCACACCTACCATCAGATCCTTACTTTACCGCACAGATACCTGTGCTACTCATAACGCTGGGTTGGCGAGGACCGGTATCGAACTAGGAACCTTGTGGTTTCTAGCCGAACGCTCTACCGACTGAGCTAACCCGGCCCCTGTATATTCCGCAAGTTTGGGATCAAACTAAGAGATACATCAAGATTTATTTCAAATCGTAGCCGTATCAGTGCTACTTCACCGCTGCACCACTTGGACTCTAACGAAGTGTCAAGAGAAAAAGCTAGAGGTTAGCTGCACAAGGATGCTGCGTGATATCTTAAAAGTATCGTAGTAAGAACATCCCAAAAGATGCCGAGGTACGGCCACTTGTCTATTGTCACACGAACAAGACATGCTGGAGAAGCAAGGAAGAACTCAACAGTGACGTGGTCATCTACACATGGACACACCAGTATAGGCTGATATAGCAAAATCTTACATCAATCAGATCTGTGCGGATTCTGGATGCAGCCAAGAAGACCTCTCAGGCACGATGACGGATGATTGAGGGTTGGTGAGAGAATAATATGAATCCGTGCTACCAGCACGATGATGATAATGATGATGATATGTTGGGTTTAATATATATATATATATATATATATATATATATATATATATATATATATATATGTATGTATGTATGTATAAGTTAAAAGAAAGGAAATGAATCCGACAATATGAGTATGAAAACGTGGAATGAAAACATCACACAATACTGTTAAAGAGAAAACAATTTATAATATAATCATAGCCGATACTGATCAATATTTCGATTTTACAAAAATCATCACCAGAGCTCATTCACCCCGTGGTTGTTTGGGTCGGAGAAGAATGTCAAATCAGTTCACAAACAAAAAAATCCTAATTCTGCAAAAAAGAACGAAAGTTGTTACATTATTCACCAATGTGGGCATTCGCGCCATATATATATCGGTCATGTCGATATGTATACCTTTTTGTCGGTAAACTATCCAAATGTAGCGGATTTTGAGATGTTGGCAACAAGACGAATTAATTTAATCGGAAGGGATGGGTATTAAAAGATGTGACGGTTGGAATTCAAAAGATTTTTAGAAAAGGAATTTTTTTACGATTAATTGGTTGTCAGAAACCATAAAATCCCCTTCACATAACTTTTTCCGTTATTTAATTCCCATTAAAATAAAATTTAGGTTTATTGTTTTGATTTATAAATAAGATCTTTTCCGTTTTATTTGTTTTGAATTCGGTTTTGAAAATAATAACCTTACATTAGATCCAAATGCTTAACATTATCTAAAATAATAACAAATTCCGCCCATAACTTTTTTACATTATATATAAAAAACTAAATACAATAATAATTAATCATTTATGAAATATAGAACATAAAAAAAAAAATTTTTTTAAATAAAAAAGTAATTAATCGTAAAAAATTCCTTTTCTAAAAATCTTTTGAATTCCAACCGTCACATTTTTTAATACCCATCCCCTTCCGATTAAATTAATTCATCTTGTTGCCAACAGCTCAAAATCCGCTACATTTGGATAGTTTACCGACAAAAAGGTATACATATCGACATGACCGACATATCTATGGCGCGAATGCCCACATTGGTGAATAATGTAACAACTTTCGTTCTTTTTTGCAGAATTAGGGTTTTTTTGTTTGTGAACTGATTTGACATTCTTCTCCGACCCAAACAACCACGGAGTGAATGAGCTCTGGTGATGATTTTTGTAAAATCGAAATATTGATCAGTATCAGGTATGATTATATTATAAATTGTTTTCTCTTTAACAGCATTGTGTGATGTTTTCATTCCACCTTTTCATATATATATTATATATATATATATATATATAATATATATATATACCATTGAAAGGAAGGACAAATAAATAAAAAAAACATCATTCTGTAATAAATTTATTTCGACTAAAACTTAAGGGGCTTTTAGAAATTTAAATACATTCCCAAAGAGAAAAAAATTATAAAATTATAATTCGAAATAAATTTATTACAGAATGATGTTTTTTTGAGTTTTTCCTTCCCTTCAATGGTAAATATTGCTCTGTATTTAATATAAAAAGATTAATATACATTGAGCTCTCATAGGGATTATTAAAATACATGTATTTTTGTACCTACTAAACATACAATAAATCTCTCTCTCTCTCTCTCTCTCTCTCTCTCTCTCTCTCTCTCTCTCTCTCTCTCTTATACACACACACATACCCTAGGGTACCATATAGGGTACCATCTATAGATTAAATAGACCAAATAATGTATTTACCACGCATCCCACTTAAGCGGATCAGACATAAGGTCCTATTAATATGGGACTACCCACGAACCGAAACTCATAGGATTGCAGGCACAAAAATGCGCGGATACCCTCGACATTCCCTCTCAAGTAGGAGGGGACACCTCAGGCACTAAGCAATAAACCCAGCCCTGCCCTTTAAATCAAAGGGGCAGGTGTTGCCCTGGGGGATTGCCACCTGGAATCACGCCGTTACTATCATTACTTTTATTAGCAGTGTGTGTTACATGATTAAAATGTAGGTTATGAATTGTGTACGTACTGTAGTTAGATATTTTTGAATCAGCGTTGGATAGATTCAAAATCGGAGGGAGTTAAGTGGGAAAATACCATAACCGTTAGGGCTATGATTGATTTGTGATGACATCGACTTAACCCGTCCGGAAGCGCATGATTAGAAGCATGGGGCAATTTCAGTTTAGTTGAAATGAGACCAAAAATTTAGAGTGAGGTGAGGCAAAAGTCTGTCCCACAGAGAAGATGACGTTCCTCACCGCACGGTTAAATCATGGGCTGGAGTTGTTGTTAATAAAAGACTTAAAAAAAATAACAAAGTCTTGTTAATTTGTTAAAACAAGAGATGACCAGCCCGAACCAGAAAGAAGAACCAGCCGAGAAATCAGCCCTGCAGTAAATGACGACCGAGTTAGCATGTAAGAAACTTCATCATCATCATCATCATCATCTCTCTCTCTCTCTCTCTCTCTCTCTCTCTCTCTCTCTCTCTCTCTCTCTCTCTCTCTCTCTCTCTCTCTCTCTCTCTCGCAATTATATGCACCCGATATTAAGGGGTATATAACATGCAGCCATTTAGGAAGAAAAGAACGAAGGATAGATATCTTTTAAAAGGAAGAAAGAAAAATATTTCGGAAAAATTAAAAAGGAAAGAACAACAGAAAGAAAGAAGGATACATATCTTAGAAAAATAAAATGAAAAGAAAGATAGACATCCTAGAGAAAGATGGAAAGAATGAAAGAAAGAAATACAAATAACTGAAGATGCGAACCGCTAGACTGTTTACACACATTATATATTCATAGGGGTGAAGTTTTGCATTGAATTAGCCACATTTTTGGATGAGCTGATAACAGGAGAATAGACTACAGATTATCTGAACAACACTTCTTAGATTTTGAATTCAGAGTTTTTCCTTCTTCTAGACCGGTTGCTCAACTAAGGCTAGGGAGTCCATTCTACCTTACTATTGTTATTCATAGCTACAGGGATTTTTGAGTAAAGTCTAAGTGCGCGAAATTCAAGATTCATCTTAGGGTTGCATCATTTATGAAATATCCTGTATATATGATTGTTTTAGAAGAAATTCTTTCAATCAACGTAAATCAATTTCCCTTGACATTCAAGAAAGGAATCATATGATATGAACCAATAGATTTTTATTTAGTTCGGTCTTCATTGATGTTGCGAAATCAAATGATTGGTTTGCAAACATTCTTTGTGATCAAGAAAAGATATCAGTGCCATTTTGTCGTAATTGCCATTTAGGAAGTCCATATTATTCATAAAGACTTGCAGCAAAGAGAAAAAAAATAGGTTAGGTGGAATGTATGTCTTGTGGGGTCTGCTTCCTTAGAACTTCTCAATTAAATTGCGATATTATTTGTCTGAAGTTTAGAGATGAGTCTTGATAATTTGTGTTATTTAGAGTTTTTGTACAGATGCCGTTGTCTTTATTGTTATATACAAATCATTTAGGAGGCGCTAGGTGTAATGGTTAGAGTGGCAGGAAATGGACTCGTTGACCTGAGTTAAAATACTGGACGAGGCTGTTTACATTTCTCATAGCGAAAATGTTGCACATCGAAAAAATAGAAGAAACCAAATATAAGAATTGAAACAACTTCCGAACTTTGTTTTTAGTACGTATGTACATTTCTCTAGTTGTATTTACAACAATCTCTTTATATTTATATATATATATATATATATATATATATATATATATATATATATATATATATATATATATATATATATATGGAAAAGTGCATGTAATTGTTGTTTTTTTAATCCCTGACATGCATTATAAAAACAAGCACAACAACAAAACGCCCGTCGCGCGGTGTAAAAATTAATTTTTGAAAGTAATAACCTGAAGTAGGTGGGAGTTAAAAAATCTGTGTTAGAGGCTTCGTATCATCAGTAAGCAAAATCATCAAATTTATTAAAGGAGTAAAAACATAAAACAATATTTAATATAACTTAGTTCAGTCCCCCTCAAATAAAATGCTGCGTCCATTTATTAACTATTAACTAAATAATTATTTTGAATATTTTACACATACATTTTTTCACAAAATCATAGATATTTAGTTATTTTAAAAACATTTTAGTTTACCTCTAGATACTGAAAAAAGGGCGAGATTAAAAAATAATTTAAAAAACTGATTACAGGTTTGTTCTTTATTCGATGTATTGACGATTTTAGGTATTGTGACGTAATCAGTGACGTACTTTCGGTTACAGACAAATGGAGACTGGATTTTCATTATTAATCGATATTTACAGGTGATGGAACTAATAGTTGTACACGGAAGCCAATATGCTGAACTGACATCTGTAATTTTGCTGTAACTACGTCATAACCAGAGTTGCTTAAAAAAAAATTACAAGTTTTCCAGGGTAGAAACTGTGAAACATAGTTTGCAGAGTAATTCTCAGTGTAAGCAATGCTATCATCACAAGCCATGTTTACTACATGCAGCTGCAAAAGTGGCTGATGCAATCGCCGAAGTCGCTCAGCGTCACACAACATCCGCTTATTGCACGACAATGTCACATCAATCGTTGCATGAATGAATCTTGAAAACCTGTCTCAGCTAAACACCGGATTACCGACATTTCACCTGACTGCAAATCTTCCTGAACACGAGTTCAAATCCTCGACGAGTCTGTTTGCATTTCGTATAGTGATAATACATTTGGGAATAGTATGCATCCAACTATTCTGCCTTTAGCTATAGGTAAATCGAAGATAAGACTGGGCACTTTTATCTAGGTTAGGCTAATAGTTTAGGAGTAAAAAAAACTCTGTATTCAAACTTATTATATTCCGCCTAAAAAATTGACTATGATGTCGCTTACTGTTCGATCGGACGGATTGATAAGTACAAATACATACAGGGTAAAATAGATAAATAAAAAAAAAGAACCCACAAATTTTGTTATAAAACTCTAAATTTTATTTTTATCTATTTTCAGAATATACAGTCAACTTGATAAATAAGATTAATTTGCGTTCTTTTTTTTTTTTTTTTTTTTTTTTGGTGGGTGGGGTATATGGATGTTTGTGGTAAATCAGTCCATGATTTCCCGATACAAAATCTGAGAAATTCAAGATTTAAGTGTTAAGCAGAATCCCTGGTTGTTCCTTAGTTTTAAAAAGATTCCTTGGTTGTTCTTTAGTGGTAAGCAGAATGTTTGGTTGTAGATCCGTTCGTGTTAAATACGAGCAACAGAATGCCGTTGAAGATCGGCCATTAAATAGTTAACAAACCATTCGAGCGTGGGGATTGGCTGATGGAACCCACGCAGCTAGGAAGAGTTTATAAATTTAAATTGTGGCCTACAGCACACCTTATATACCGAAATAATCAAACAAGCCTTATCTAAAAAATTCAGACAAATAAAAATTCAGATAAATAAATTTTCAATTCATTTGTCGGTGAATACGTAGATAATAGTAAATAATGTTCTTCAAAATTCGTCTTATATACAAGTGTATACGCTAAGACAATCGATGATGTTCTCATCCAAAACATTTGATCAACTTGTTGACAGGAATACGATACGGTATACGCTACAGATAATTGCCCCATCAAGAAAATAGGTGTCTTGTGTATACCACTAAACGGCGTCTGATGGCGATACTGGAATTATGGAGATTATAAATTACTACTTAATTGCCATTACTCCCAAGTCTACTCTGACCTAGAGTGGTAGTACATGTTAGGGTCCTATCGATGGGTAAAATAAATCTGTTTACAAATCGTCCGTATTCGATAAAACCGTGTGCAAAAATTGAGCTTATTCTAGTAGTGATCTCTCCAAGCAGAGTTTTACTTATTTTAATTGTTTCCTTCTCCTAGATTGGTTGCCTAACCAAGGTTAAAGAACCCAGTCTGTCCTACTATTTACCGAAAGCTGGAGGGAGAGTAGTTGGATTCATACCTTCCCCAATGGTATTTAGCGCTATGTGAACTGTAACTTCGTCCATGATTTGAACTCTGGTCGACGAGTCCATTTTATTTATGAGTTTATATTATGAATTTATCTATTCATATATAGACATGAATATACAATGAATGCGATTCCATAACCTCTAGGCATAAATTAACCCTACACGGCGTTACATGACTTTAAACTCAATCAATCTACCATCTAGGATGCTGGGATGTTGAAAAGTTCTTCCTTCTGAGAAGAAGAGAATGATCTTTTACTGTTGTTGAAAATATAGTGATACTTTGACTTACGAGTTTAAACCAATCCTATCTTTACTCAAGTTCCTCGTATATCAAATCAATTTCCCTCAATGAAATAAACTGAAATGTTATTAATCCGTTCCAGTACCATTCCAGAACCATTTTCCCCCCAAAACACTCTAATATGTTTTGCATCTCTTTTAAAATAAGAAGAATAGTATTGTATTGTATAAAATCATAATAAAATACAATGTAATTAATAATTTGCTGTAATATGTCTTAATGTTTATTTTTTATAAATAATATTCTTCGTTGGCGTAATGAATTTGGAAACTTAAATGTCTTAAGTGAACTTATTAATATAAGCGTATCTGAAGCTCGCTCATACCGCAAATTTTATCTTACGACACAGCAAAAACAAAAAAAAAATCGACCGCTATCGTAACTCGGAGAATTCGTAAGATAAGGCACTCGTTATTCAACGTACCACTATATATGTTGAATTATTAAACACAACAAAGACGAAATGATATGTCAAATGTGAATATGTGGAAAAGATAAAGAGATAAATTTTAATTTTATTTAGTAAAAAGAAAAAACAAGAATATTAAAAAATATATATTTACCAACCCCTCCACACAAGCCAGATGCGACTCAAGATCCATTTCTTAAGTGTAGTTTAACAGAATTCAGGGTTTCCATTCTCCTAGAGTAGTTACCTATCCAAGGTTAAAGAGCCCAGTCTACCCTACTATTTACCTATAACTGGAGGGAATAGTCATGGATTCATATCTTTTCCAAGGTGTGAATTCAAAGGTATTAGTGCTATGTGAAATGCAAACAGCCTCGTCGACAATTTGAACTCGGTTCAACGAGTCCATTTCCTACGACTCTAACCATTACACCACGCACCTCCATACATTTGAATATATGTTTTTGATAATTGACCGATCAAAACTCTACTGAAAAATATTTTCTTGATATTTAGTAAGAAAGTGTGTGATAATACCCGGTCTGCACTCAAGCACCTTCGTTGCACAATGCCTATGACCCTAACGTTGTAATATTCTGTGCTGGCCGATTTGAGAAGCACGAGTTAGTGGCAGGTTCACAGGGATGAAAAAACACCACACCAAGTTTGATAACAGGACGCTAATGGAATAAGAAGTTGTGACACTTTGTGCAGTTTGTGATGGAGCAGAGGTCACTTAAGTCTAAGTTATCAGCTGGCCGATTTGAAAACCACGAGTTAGAGACAGGTTCACAAGGATGGAAGAAAACACAACACCAAGTTTGATAACAGAAAGCTAATAGAAAAGGAAGTTGTGACACTTTGTGCAGTTTGGGGTGGAGCAGAGGAGCTTTAAGTCTTTACTCTAGTCGCATTCTGGTTTTACTGATGTGGGTACCTGGCTATTTTCTATCTACTCTACTAAGACGGTACTATCTGCGCGACTGTCAGTCTGGAACCCACTCAAAGGCTGGAGCTGGCTAAATATATGTAAATTCAACCCCTACACAACCCCATGGATTTGATCAACCAAATCCTGGGTTCTTAATTTTATTCTCAGACATTTTGTCTGCCATTTCCTTTAAAATTAAATTATCTTTTTTCAGTTTGAGTGTGCCCACATTAACTCCCTCAAAACAGATTTTCTCATAAAAACAAAATTTGTCTCTTAAAACGTAGCTACCTAAACATATTAACTCTAACTAGGTTAACTTCATGGTGGCCGTTCAATTCTCTTAAACTTTACTGCTAAATCCGTTGCGTTCTTAAAGGACAAACACCCACCCATATACATATGCCTAGGCTTAACACATTCTATTTTTCACCCATTTTTTTTCTCTGAAACAATTGTCTGTATTCTCGAATAAATGAATTCACTAATCAATTTTCGTCGAATGAAAGCAAAAAGGCAACATCGGGGCGGTGGAAAATTAATTTTTGAAGGGTATTGCCTGAGAGGAGTAGAGTTAAAAATTCAATGTCAAAGGGTTTGTATTATAAATAAGTAAAATCATCAAATTCATTAAAGAAGCAAAAAGATACAACAATTTGAAATGGAAACTTAGATCTGTCCCACTTAAATAATATGTTCCGAGCATCTATTAATTATTAATAAATAATTATTTTGATTATTTTACACATCAAGTTTACACAAAATCGTAGGTATTTATGTATTTGTAAACTTTTTCGTTAAGCTTTTCATACTGAAAAAAGACGAGATAAAAAAATAACAGCCTTTATTTATCTTATTACTATTCTTCTTCTTTATTTCATGAATTGACGATTTTGGATAATGTGAAATAAGCAATAACATAGTTTCGGTTACTGAAAAATAGAGACCGAATTTCCATTATTAATAGATAATAACCGCATTAATATTCTTTAAGGCTGATTGCTGATCTGAAGGGCATTTCAGTAGCTTAGATGGTTTAACTACTCTTTTAATCTGTGTTGCCCAATAAATTTCCTGGGGATATCTCTTTTGATTTGTCAGCTTGAATTGAATAATTAAGCATCCAAATGTGTTTTAGTTGAATTTGTTATTTACCTATGTTCAACAATACAGAGGACAAAGGTCACACATTTAACTAATGTCGGATTTTCAGTTTTGGAGAAATAAATCACACTTTTGAATAAATAATTAAAATACATGCATTTTTTTCGTGTCCATTATTTGAAAAGTTTAATTTACAAATTGGTGTTTTGGTACACCTTGAATAAGCTTATTTAAAATTTGAACCATATTACCTTAGGCACCTCTTTTTGATCTCGATTAAGGAGGGAAATGTTTTTCATTTACATAGTCAATATCCGGTTGTTCGTTAGGGGTTAGGAGTTAGAGGTTAGGATTTGGGGTTAGTTTTATCATTTTTAAAAATAACTAAAGATCGTCTGTTAAAACAACCGGATATTGAAAACCATGTCCTTTCTTAATCGAGATCAAAAAGCGGTGCCTAAAGGTCATATGGTCCTAAAATTTAATCAGATATCTGGAGGGTTCACAAAATTTCAAGTGACACTATATATATATATATATATATATATATATATATATATATATATATATATATATATATATATTGAAAGATTGTTGAAAGATAAATGGAAAGAAAATATAGTATGGATGAAAATGTATTGAATAGCCGACACGTGTTTCGACCAAGAATTTGTCTTTGTATACATGGTATCCTATTTAGTATTATTTTAAATATGAAATAAAATGAAAATAAAAATAAAAATAAAAACATTAAAAAAAGAAGTCCTGTTTTGTATATACTGAAATTCTATGTTTTTCTATTATTATTTTATTTTATTTTATATTTAAACCTAACTGTTTTTTTAAAATAAAATGTTTATTTCCTACTGAAGAAAAATACCGGGATTTTGTTATTTTATGGGGAACATTGTTCAAACGAAACGGTTATTATTAGGTATTATTTATTACGATAATCTACAGCATTCAAACTCTGTAACCAAATATATTTTCTTGATACTTTTTAATAGTGTGAAAGTGCACGATTGTCTGTATTGTCGAATAAATGAATTCGCTATTCATTTGTCGGGGAATACGCAGATTAAGTGCATTAATATTCTTTTACGAGATTAAGTCATAAGGGCGAATAAGACATTTACCATTGATAGATCTGAAATGATTCAACTCAAGTGGACCAGACAAAACAGCGAGAAACTAGAATAATGTACGGAATAGTTTGCTCCATTTTAGGTTGAAATTTTCCATTATTTCGCCGAATATTGCACAGATATAAAAACTAAAAGAAACTATAAGCGACGAAGAAAGAATAAATACACAAAAGGAGAAGGACCAAAAAAAGAAAAAAAAAGAATAAAAGAAGAGGAAAAGAAGAGAAAAGAGAGGGAGAGAGAAGAGAGAGAGAGAGAGAGAGAGAGAGAGAGAGAGAGAGAGAGAGAGAGAAAGAAAAAAATTCAACGAAGTGACTATAAAGATACAACACCTGTTCATTAGAATATCACATTATCAACAGTGTCCCCTTCTCTACGGTATGCCATGACTAGAAATATTTTCTTTTATTTCATATCTATTTATCTATTTACATACTTTATTTTTCTATTTATTTATCTACATTCTTTTATATATATATATTTATTTATTTTGTATCAAAATGGACAACGTACGTACTTTGCCACTGACAGCTCACAGGAATGTCTTGTTGCTTTCCCATGAACGGAGCCATTGTAATGGTCACCATTCATCTGCAAGCAGACCCATTGAGACAGTATGGCGATGAATGGAAAAGTGGCCGCCTATTACGGTTACTGCAAGTTGCAATAATGGATTAGCACCGCAGTTCCAAATCGTCTTTGATTGCAATGCGTTTCCTTTAATATCGATATAATAAACGTATTCGTCGACTAACAGATTACAACATTTTACATTAGCCGACCTATTTCTTCAAAAGCGAACTCTAGGTCATCGACTTTTTCCAGACTTCTGGCCGACTGTTCTTGACGGAGTAGAGAGCTTTGTTTCCGAACGGTCAATATTTCAGAACCAGAAAGCAGAACACAAAATAATTTTTTTTTTTACAAAAAACAATACAAAGAGAATGCAATCTTTTCTATTTTTAAATAGTACTAGTAATATCTAAGTTTAATGTAATAAAATATTATATTAAATTAGAAAGGCTAATGAAACTAAATAAGAATGCAGATAAAAAGATTTGAAACAGAGGTGGGGTATAATCGAAAAATAGAACAACTGAAACTTACTCTTCCATCACTCCCGACTTTCATTGCTAAATTTTCCCAATTGAAATATTTAGTTAAAATAGGAAGTAAAGAATAAAATTACAGTTATTTCTTCTTGTTAATGGATCTCTTTAACGTTTATCCCCGGGATTTTTACTCATATTTACTAAGATAAAACCAAACAATTAGAAATCAATAATACTAAGCACATATTCATCAAAATCAATTTTTTAATATCAATATGCAAATTAGCCTTTTTTTTCACACTGTATATCGTTATTTTATTGTATATATAGATACAATTGCATGTTATTAGTATGTAGATATGGTTAACAGTATTAATAATGTAATACAATTTTTATTAATAATAGATAAAAATAAAACCATGGATATTGTGACGAAAATACATAAGGGAATTGTCACGAGAATAATGTTTGCCTCTCTTCGGCCCAAATGAAAGAGGGTTTGAGAGACAAACATTATTCTAGTGACGAGGAAGGGAAATCGGTAGTGAAGAAGTGGCTCAGAGAACAGAATTTTATGAGACAGTAATACATGCTCTCCTTCGAAGGTGGAACATTGCTTTTGAGAGAAACGGTGACTATGTGGAGAAATAGGAATGTGATCCACAGAGAACCAGCTTCATTTTGATGTATGATACATATTCCTGTTTTAGGTAATTATACCATATAAAATTATTTTTAACAGATAAGAAGTATTTATGACGAACAAATAAACTGAATAAAATATTCAAAATCATTTTTCGATAAACACAAACCCAAACAAGTAGAGAATATAATTGATTATTTTAAGAGGACGTCTTCTGCGATAAGAATCTTTTTCATTTCTATTTCTTTGCAAACTGATATAGCCATTTTGTGTTCTTTCATTCGATATTATTTATCTATTTATTTTATATTTCTTGTGCGTTTAAGTCTTTGTCAACTTTAAACCTATTGGTAGGCAAGAGGTTTAACGTTTTAATGTTTGAAAAGGTGGCTGTGGTTATTCTTTGGTGCGTGTTCCTAGGTTTGCTTTTTACCCCATTTTATTTGGTGGTCGCACCGAAAAGGAAAAGACAAAAACAAAAGGTAGTTTCTCCCTGGCCATAGTAGTATCTTGTCCCAGACAAAGCCAATGTCTGAATGGCCAAGAGATTCTCTTGGGAGTCAGAAGTGGGTTCTTTATCCCGCACATGCGCGGAAGGTTCTTCCGCTGAAGGCTCATGAGAGTTTTTCTTATTTTTTTCTTATTTTAATTTCATTTTAATTTTATTTTAATCCCCACAAACTGCTTACAGCAGCCTTCCCACTAAAAAAAAAAAAACCAACAAAAAAAACAAAAAAAAACTGATGGTTAGTTCATTATAATTTAGCAGAAGGACTCGAATTTGAATAATAATAGGAATTTATTTGAAAAAAAAAAGAGTTCTGATGGAATAGATAATGAAATTTGGTCTTCCACTATTCAAGAACCAATATTATGTTATATTCTTCTGATCATCTTTCACTATCTTATGTAGCTGGGAGTTCTTCTAGGATCTGGAACCTTCATTTGGAGATTTCGTGTCTGGTCTTCCATTAGGGATTGATTGTATATCAGAAGCTCTGGATCATTAGTAGGTTTTGGATAAATAACCCAAGACTTAGATTTTCTTTATATTATATTTTATTTAGAAATCCCCATCCAAACTAACTGCGCAGAGTGTGAGTACAGGAGCGCACTGAGCGAGACTTGCTATCTCCGTGGTTTGCCCTGTATTATCTAACTCTTTCAAATCAAAACCGGAACAAGAAAATTTCGTACAACCCTAGGAGAAATTTGGCAGGCAAAAAGTTGAGAAAGAAATCTTGATTTAGTTACCGTTTGTCACAGACTAAAAATCCCACATTTTCGTTATAATACTTTTGTATTTTGGTTTAGGCGGCTGCGAATAGAGACGTTGATAAAAGTTAACAGTTGTAAATGATTATATACCTTTTATATTTGTCAATAATAATTCCATATTGGTTGCTTAGCTGGTTGGTTGGTTTTACGGCATATCAACCCTTTTCGGCCGAAGATGTTTTGTTTTATTCATTTTTGATGGGTACTCGTTTTTTCTATTTAGCCCATAAATGGTACTCTAACAGGTACTACCACTCCGGGTCAGAGTGTACCAAAGAGCAATGGTGCTTAAGGGGTGCTCTATATTCTCCAGACTTCCAGAATAGGAACATAACCATCAGATAGAGTTTAAGGTCATACCCTGGACATGAAGACCCTCAGCCACCACCTTCTAGCATTCATGTGATAAAAAGGGTTGGGTGACGTAAATAGCTAAGGGAATTGTGACTTGCGTAGCAACATAGTTTCGGTTACAGACAGACGGACACACAATCTCCATTATAATAAGATAATGAATACAAAAATATAGACACTCACCCATGAACACATAAAATTGTAATACTCTTCTTTCATATATATATATATATATATATATATATATATATATATATAGTTTAAGTACGGGTGAATATCTGTGTGGAAATATGAAACTGAAGGTCAATTTTATTGTTTTTGGCATAATCGCCATGAATATCTGTATGTAGTGTGTGTTGTGTGTGGTGTGTATAGATAATCTATTGACTGGTAAGTAAGGGATGATTCTATTTGGATTATCAAAATCTCACTGTACTGTATGTCATGTATGTAAACTTTATATTCATCCAGGAATTTTTAAAGATCAATTTGGAATAGCTCAATAATACAGAGCATATTCAACTTTCAAAGAAGAAAACCTTAAACAGTCATTTGACTATGATAAATATATATTGACCAGAGTCAATATAATCATAAGTCAAGTGTATATACATATATATCTAATATATACCCTATTTACTTATAATTTTGTTTAATATATTATATTATTAATATATAATTTATAATATTAAATTATGCCGTATAAATATATACGTCTTGTATGTGATCTATAATAATTGCAACATCATAAACACCATTTCATTACACAACACACACACACACACACACCATATATATATATTATATATTATATATCATATATAAATACTATAATAATATGCTGCAAAAACAATTCATGAGATTCAAATTATATCTAAGCAAGAATAAGAAATAAACACAAGTGTAGGATGTCTGAAGATTGAAATTGATCAGCCATTGTAATAGAAATGCATCAACTAAACACTTTAACGAAAATATAAGGTGAAGCAATGAAGTGGGTTGAAAGGCGTATCCAAGGAACCAATAGCCAAACTAGGGAATGTGGATGCAAACATATATGGATATAGGCACAACCGTGAATCATTGCTGTAAAATTTAAAAGGGGATACTGGGACTAAATAAGACTCCGTAAGACGGATCATATCTAACTAGACCTAGTGCAGTAATAAGAGAAACGAAATCTTTGTTCTGCTATTAATAGAATATATCTCTCATTGTCTTCTCTAAATTTGATTCTATGCTTGCATCATGACAGGTTTTCATTACCAGTGAAATACCATCAGATAACGCTGATGTGAAAAACTAAGAAGTGAAATAATAATCTAATAATAAGATAATAATATAATATAGTAATAAAATAATAATAATGAAGGCAAAAATGGATATCATATGCATGACATGTGGCAGAACGGTTAATATATATCATTGATTAATGCATAAAGACTGAAAAATGCTTGCCAGAGATGATGAAATTTTGCTGTTAAAAATTTGGGTTGAATGCAATTGGACGAATGGAGATTACTAATGACAGCACTTGGCGGTATGAAGCGTTGTAACAGATGAAGTGAAGACATGTGAAAACTTAACATTTAGCCTCCAGTAGACCAAAGGATTGTGAAAAAAAAAATTTTAAACATGAAATTGATGCGTGATCAGCGTTACCTTTCGAACATATCGGACGGGTTTGTTAAAAATAGATCTCGAGAACGAAAATTATCCAGACACAATATTGTTAAAACGTGGATATATTGATAAGACTTTATCATCAAGACTCCAGTGAAGATTTGTCTTGCTATTAATGTACCTTGTGCATTTTTATACCGAATAAATTTTTGTTCTATTTTTTCTTGTCGACTCAGTTTTAACACACTTTTAAACTCATTTTGTTCTATTTACCCATGGATGGGACCCTAAACATGTATTACCTCCCCGGGTCTGAGTGTGGACTGCAGTATGGCGATGAAGGGTACTCCACATTCCGAGAATCCAGAAACGGGAACTTATCCCACAGATAGAGTTTAAATGACAGAAATAAGCCTCTGTCACCAATTCTAGACATAGTATAAATATAATGTGACCAGTGGTGTGCTTGCTGATGTAATGGTTGCTCAGCGTAGGGTAGTGTGATTTTTTTCACTTCTTAAAAATTCAAATTTCTCAAACAGCAAAATTTGTATGTTTGTATAATGAATTGATACTTAATAAACTGCCATTCTTCTGATTGTTTGAGGAATATAGCACATATCGTCTACTAAAATGCACTAAATCTTCGTTTCGCACCATTTAGCCTAGAATGGTTAAAAATGTTTCAAATTTAAAACAGAGGTTTTCATTTTAAACGAAGCGAATAAAATATAACTAGAATTAAAATTGAAAATATACCCCCATCACCACCAACGCCTCTGATATGCTGCTTTTTACCTAATAATTAAGCTGTAACAGTGATAACATTTTAAAAGATTGAAATCTATTTTCTCAACGAAGGCAAAGTTTTTGTGGATAATTTGTTTATGTTAATTTGCAATTTTCGTAACATGGGAGATTGTTACGGCTCCAAAATTGACCTTGTCCCTACAGCCCAGTCACCAAGGTCCATCCTTTAACAACACGGATCGCCACCCACGGCCAACAGGTTGCTCCTGTCTTACCCTTCAACATAGGTGCATGTGTGTGATTCTAAAGTCCCAGTCGGCAGGGCTGCCCAGTGAAGACTCGTGAATAAATAATAATAATAATAATAATAATAATAATAATAATAATAATAATAATAATAATGTCGAAGTGAAGGATGGGCCCCGTTTAACTGAGTCGGTAGAGCATCCGGCAAAGAACCACAAGGTTGCTGTTTCGATAACGACCCTCGACAACACTGCCCATGAATAGCAAAGATTTGATCTATGCGACAATGTGATGAGCTGAATGATAGGAGTGACACTCCATCTTAGACGCAAAAGTAGTCTCCGTGGTTTAGCGTTAGTGAAAACGGATATGCTCCCTTCGCTCTCCGACTGATGCCGACAATAGGCCATACCGCGATTGTAATTATTTCGAGAGTGAGTCAAAAAGTGATACCATTCCCACATAAAATAATAATGCCATTTACTTTTGGATAGGTATAATTACCAACGCTGGAACATGTATCATACAGTAAAATGAAGCTGGTTCTCTGTGACCATATCACTACTTGTCCACATAGTCACTGTTTCTCTCAATAGCAATGTTCCACCTTCGAATGAGAGCATGTATCCCTATCCCGTAAAATTCAATTGACTGTTCTTTGAGCCACTTCTTCACTACAGATTTCACTTCCTCGTTACTGGAATAATGTTTGCCTCTCGAAACCTCTTTCATGGGGCTGAAGAGAGGATAGTCTGAAGGTGCTAAATCTGGTGAGTATGGAGAATGCGATAAAGTTGTCCACCCGAATGAGGTGATTATCTCCCTTGTCCTATGCTTGTGTGTAGTCGAGCATTGACATGCAGAAGGAGGACATTGTCGATTGACAAGTTGGGTTTCATTCGTCGGATTCTTGCTCTGAGCCTCGTTACGATTTCAATGTAAGCCTTAGTTTTATAAAAAATCACATGAATAAAATGTCATTACTTTTTATCTTACTTTAATTACTTTTAATTAATATTTGTATGCATGTTTTAAATGACATTTTGGCTCTTCCGTTCTCTTCGGTGAAGAGTTTTTTTTTTTTTTTTATTCTTCAGTTTGATTTTCTTTATACAAAAAGGAAATTGATTTTGTTATATTCAATCAGCCACTCATTCAGTCTGTAGTCAAATCGGTTGGTCTAAGTCAGTGATTTATAACTATAGTACAACAATGATTAGGAATTTGATTTCATGTCACGACATTATGGATTCCGTTCACAATGTTAAATATATATCGCTTCTCAAGCATAAATTATTGACGGGAGAAAAACTGACACCTGTAATGTGTTCGCCACGTAAATTGGTCAGTCACGTACACACATGAAGCCCACGATACTCGAGAATAATTGAGAGCCAAAGAGAAATAAATGAAATAATCATTATTAAAAGGTGACTGAAATGCTAAATAATGAAATAGAAGAATAAAGAGAGAGAAACAAGGATGAAAGATATAAGGATGAAAGAAGAGAGATACAGATTGAGTGAGAGTGGTAGGATGAGATAGAGAGGTGAAGGAGGGAAAAAGAGATGAGGAGAGATTGAGAATGAGAGAGATTGAAAGAAAAGAGAGAGAGAGATGGACGGAGAATCAGAGATAGAGATGAAGGATAAGATAGAGAGATGCAGGAAGAGAGAGAGAGAGAGAGAGAGAGAGAGAGAAGAGAAAGTGGAGATAGAGAGAGGGGCGAAGAGAAAGTGGTTGACTGGGAGATAGAGAGAGGTAGAGGAAGAGGGAAATAGAGAGAGAGATAGAGAGAGAGAGAAAAGAGGGGAAAAAGATAGAGATAGAGGTAAATGAGGTGAAAATGGAGACAATGAGAGAGAAATAGAAAGTGAGTGTGTGTGTGTGTGTGTGTGTGTGTGTGTGTGTGTGTGTGTGTGTGTGTGTGTGTGTGTGTGAGAGAGAGAGAAAGAGAGAGAGAGAGAGAGGGGGGTTTGTTTTGCCATAGGCCACTAAGTCAGAAATTTCTGCTACTTGTGAGCATCCGTACTATGTATTTTCTTTCTTTTCTTATCAATCGTTTCTCTACCCTACTGTATATAACATCTGATGAATACCGAAAGAAGAAGAAGAAGAAGAAGAAGAAGAAGAAGAAGAAGAAGAAGAAGAAGAAGAAGAAGAAGAAGAAGAAGAATGATTGAATGAATGAATGAAAAATGTTTGAAACTGTCCATTGCAAGATGCAGAGAAAAGACTTTCACGCTTCAATGATAAAGAATTTCCCGTTCTGTTTTGATTACCGGAAGCCATGAAACAACGCAGATGCTTCTGTATTTGCTTACGTGAATATGTCGTCAGATTCACTTCCAATTGTAATATACACATCTGATTTTTATATTCTTTTTTCACGGTTTGTTTTGTTTTACGGCATATCAACCTTGGTGGGTCATTTAATGCCAGCAAAGTTTTGAAAGATTCATAGCGATATTTTGGAAGAAATTTTCTTAAACTCAGTTTCTTTTTGTAAACAAATTTTCTCAAAAAAATGTTCGTTTTTTTTTTTTTAAATCACAAAAGATCCTGCTTAGAATTGTTTGTTCTTTTTTACTTTTTTTTTTTTTTTTTTTTTTCTTTTTTTTTTTTCTTTTTTTTTTCTTTTTTGTCAACAGCACTAATAAAATGCAAAATATCAAATTTAGCGTCAAAATAGCGAGACATCTTTCTGAAAAACGTCTCCGTATCTGGAAATTACGATCCAGTATTGCATGAAATAAAATCGACGGGGCGGCCTAAAGTATGTATCAGCCAGTCAGCGAGGAAGTCTATCCCTTTTTCAATAGCGCTAGACCAAGGAGATTGTTTTAGCATCTGAGGTGGGGAGCCGCACCTACCATCATCCCTTACTTTACCGCACAGATCCCTGTGCTACTAATACGCTGAGTTGGCGAGGACCGGTATCGAACTAGGAACCTTGTAGTTTCTAGCCGAACGCTCTACCAACTGAGCTAACCCGGCCTTATATATACTTCTTCTTAACTCTTTGCCTACCAAATTACCCCCACGGTATTGTTTTGGCGTCTGATCTGAGGAGCCACACCTACCACTAGTTCCTCATTTTACCGCACAGATACGTGCTACTCATACGCTGAGTTGGCGAGGGCCGATATCAAACACGGAACCTTGAGGTTCCTAGTCGGACGACCAACAAATGGAGCGTAGAATAAAATTCGAGAATATTTGATATGGCATCATGCTAAGGATTCAACAAATCACATGAAGCAGTTAACGCGTTTAAACAATTGTTGAATTAGTTTAAATAATGCTCTATTAAAGCTTGTTTCAACATGTCACATCAAAAGTACTACTTTCTACATCCTGTGCACACCTCATCTGCTGGTATGGTCAGCTAGCTAGATTATTAGATCATTGTTAGTGAGTTCAATTATAAATCGGTGTCGAATACTTCTGGCCTTGAGTCAGAATAAATTACTTAGTATATCTGACATCACGAATGAAATGTTTAGTTAAAAAATGATACATATCATTTTATCTACTTCTTTTACAATATGTGAATATTACATAATAAATGGGTTGCCTATTCATTTTGTGATATACTGTAGAATATTTAAATTTAAATATTAACGTTTAATTCTGAAAAGTCAGGAAAAGTTACATTATATTCTGATAAGTATGACATGCAAACGCTGACCCCTGATTCACCTGTAGCGTGTTATTCTGGGTGGTTTCGAATCTTACGTGACTGAAATCGGCGGGAAACTTGTTTAGTTGGTTAAGGAGCACTTCGGTAAATAATGGCTCTCGGCGAATAAAGACGTCAAAAATAGAGAAAAATGTCTTCGTGTTACTGATTCAGTTAAGAACTTAAACAATGAACGAGGAGATATATGATCCGAAGCGAAAGACCAAGATGACTCCAGATCCCAGATAAAAATGAGTCCAAAAGAAATCAAACCGACTAACCAGAAGGGTTAGGCGAGGTAGAAGCAGGAACAGATAAGATCATAAAAAGAAGGCTATCTAAAATGAGGTGGTAATTTGTTTCACAGGATCGGGGAGCTGCATTTGACTTCCGGTCAAAACTGTTTATACCACACACAGATTTCGGTCAAGCCATGGGGCCTAAATTATCTCGGCGTTCGTCTGGTCATCAACCATTTTATAAACGTTCAATTCAAAGATAAAAATAATGTTCAAACGTCATTATTACTGATAAAATAATAAAGTAATACCTACCGCATTGTATATGCTTTTGAGTAGCTATCCTTTCACTTGACAAAAAAGTTTCTGGTTGGTTGGTAAGATTTTACGGCATGTCAACCCTTGTTGGCTTATGTTATGCTGAAGACGTTTTTTTTATTCATTCTTGGTAGGTATTCAATTTTGTTTTAAACTCAACTTTTTAAACCCGTGTTTTTTTACTATGTAACCCATAGATGGGACTCTAACAGGTACTACCCTTCAGGTTCAGAGTGGACCTGGGAGTAACGGTAATGGGGTACTTCACACTCCCCAGAGCTTCAGAATTATAACTTTAACATTATATGACGTTTAACGTCATACCCAGGACACCAAGGCCTTCAGCCACCACTTTCTAGCAGGTATATGATAAAAAAAGGTCGGGGCTTGCTATAAAAACAATAGCATCGGGACAATCATATGTACCAGGGTTTGACGTCACGACTTTCGACTAGCCCTTTAAAATTTACAGGGCATTTGTCTCCTTACATTTCTAAATACAAAATATAAATATAATTTCTAAGATGTAAGGCTTTATGCATTGTCATCAACTCCCTTGTTCTTTGATGAAAATCTCCCAATTTAGAAAGAACCCCCCCCCAATTGATACACTTGTTGTCCATGGGTAGCTACCCGTGATGCTTAAGAACGGAATTCTGGTGGCTGAGTAGTCCATAACTTTCAACGCTCATCTTTGGCCCTTGCTCAGGCTAGATGGTCGGTCGGAGAGGCCCCATCCGATCAATCGGCTGGTGGCGTCAAGCGGTAGCACATATATGATTTCCCGACCCTATTGCCCTTATGACAAGTCCTTCATCATCATTGCTCTCAAGTCTTCGGCATAAAATAACCCATCAATGGTTGGCATGCCGTAAGATAAAAAAAACCCTAAGGGAGTGTGGAGTACTCCTTCATTGCAATTACTCTCAAGGTAATTATTTATCCAATGTGCTAGTACATGTTAGTGGGTCAAATAGATCTGGTTGAAAATTATTTCTATTGTATAGAAAACCATATAAGTGTGTGCATAATCTACGAGATGACAAGTTCTCTTCCTTTTGTTAATCAATGCTAGGTCTGATCTTCTGGCCAGGATTAGGTGATCCGTCTGTATCTTAAAGTCCTACATAATTGTATGCTTCTCATTCTCCAAATCAAGTTCAGGCTTGTGCATATAACATTTAGTTGTATAGTGAAAATTGAATTTCTTGCACAATTCTCAGTGGATCACCTTTCCCACTGATTCGTGTCTAGTCTTGTACACTCTTTGTGCTAGTTTGCTGCATTCGCTTATTATATGATTAATCGTTTCGTCTCGGTCGCCAAACATTCTGCACTTGCTATTCTGCTGTATCCTATATATTTCTGCCTTTATATAGTTAGTTCTTATGGCATTGTCTTGAGTTGCGATTTCGCTCAATTAGAGTTTTTCACACCCACCTTAGCCGGTGGTTCACTGGAAGCTGAGTGACAGCAAGTCTCCTCAGGTTTCCAGGATATTTCTGAGTATTCTAGCCAATCTTAACAAGACTGTAGTTTGAATGCTCCTCTAATTTCCAATTCACCCAGATTCTTTTCTAAACTCTTGTGGGTCGTTCCAAGGGCACCAATTATAATTGTGACGACCTTTACTTTCATGTTCACAGTTTTCTCAGTTCTCTGGCTAGATCCAAGCAATTTCGTTATCATTTGGTTTTCTTTCACTTTCACTCGGTGATCCACCGAGACGGTAAAAACCACGATATGGCAAATTTTCTTCTTGCTAATTAACTCTAGGTCAGGTCTTCTGTCCGGGATTAGGTGATCAGTTTGTATCTCGAAGTCCCAGAAAATCTCAGGTGTATCATTCTCCAGGAAAGATTCAGGTTTGTGCATATAGCATTTAGTTGCATGTTGAAATTGAATTTCTTGCACAATTCCCTGTAGATCACCTTTCCCACCGAGTCGTGCCTAGTCTTGTAGTCTATTTGTGCTAGTTTGCTGCATTCGCTTATTATATGATTAGCCCTTTCGTCTTTTCTCCACACATTATACCCTTGCTATTCCGCTGCGTCTTATGTATTTTTGCTTTTATATAATGTGATCCTATGGCATTATCTTGTGTTGCGAATATAAAAGATTCAGTTTCTCTGTTGAGGTTTCCTCGTCTTAGCTATATCTATGTCTTCTGATGTGCTATCTCTTCAGTTTGTCAACAATGCTGTTGTCTGAATGGTTCCAATTCTTCCATTGATTTCTAGTTCCTGTAGCCTTCTTTGTAAGTTTTTGGTGACCGTTCTTGTTATCCCTTTTACCCTCATATTCCACAGTTTTTTTTTCAATTCTCTTGCGAGGTCTAGGTATTTGTTTATCTTTTCGTTTGCATAAATCTTAAACCTGTGATCTGCTGGAACTGCAAAATCTACCTGTTGAAAAATTCTCTTTTTTTAATCAATATTAGGTCTGGTCTCCTGGCTGGTATAAGGCGATGCGTCTTTATCTCAAAGTCCCAGAGAATTCTATGCGTTTCATTCTCAAGAACAGATTCTGGTTTATGTATATACCATTTTGCTGTATGATCAAATTTTTTTTGCATAATTCCCAGTAGATCACCTTTCTAACCCAGTCGTGCCCAGCTTTTTATTCTCGTTGTGTTAGTTTGCTACTTTCGCTTAATACATGGTTTATGGTCTAATCTCTGTTACCACTCACTCTGAATTCACTATTTGTTGTGTCTTATCAATTTTTGATTTGATATAATTTGATCTAATGGCATTGTTTTGAGCCATTTTGGGTGACTCGTTTTCTCTCTAGAATTTTGCTCTTCTTAATCATGTCCAGGTATTTTTATATGCACCCTCCCCAATTTGTCCTTTGAAATATTCATATTATTATTATTATTTATAAAGTGATCAGCACTATCAGCGCTATTACACATAAACCTTACAATTTCTTACATTTAAGAAACGTAAAGTATTAAGAAAACAATCAGAAATGTCTACTAAATTGACCACTGCAATCTATTGCCACATTCTACGAGCAACATGAAACCATTAATTCAGACTCTGAAATAAATCGATTCCTATATCACTGCTCAAGGAATCCGGAAATATAACAATAAATCGCACAGCCTTCTGTTTCCGGCCAGAAGGAACGTTCTAATTCGCACAATAAAAAAAAAATAATTAAAAAAAAACACGTCTTATAAATCAAGAATATCTTGTGACCCGGACCAATGTTGATAGGTTTTATATATCAAACAGCAATAGAAAGTAAAAACCTGGAATGTCCCGAGGTCAATATCCAAATTTCAACATTTACCGACTGTTATGATTTAGTTGATTCCGATAGGAAAAAAAAATAGAATTAAATTTAATAGGAGGAGATTGTTGAAACCATAAACTTTGTGAATATATTCTAGGATAAATATTTTACTCGTCGAATTCTTGCACTGAGCCTCGTTAGGGTTTCAATGTAGGCCTTAGTTTTATAAAAATAAAAAATCACATGAAATAAAGTCAATGGCATTACTTTTTAACTCATCCTCATTGTAATTTCATTTACAGTCACCTTAGCAAGAAAGTATTCGTTCACGTAGAGCTATAATTTTTCCACAATATATATATATATATATATATATATATATATATATATATATATATATATATATAGAGAGAGAGAGAGAGAGAGAGAGAGAGAGAGAGATTAATACTAAAATACTGTAGCTTTATTATGTGGTTGCTGCTTTATTTATGAGGAATGTTAATTGTAAGTAACGTGTTCTAATACTTGTGCATTATTTATTAAAGATGTTTAGCATATTGATGCTGGTGTTGAATACAATTTTATTTATCTTGTTTTTTTTTCTTTTCTTTTTGTTCTTGATGTAAATAGCCTCTAGGATGCGTAAGCGGTTTTTGGGGGTTTTTTTTTTATTTTTGACAGTGAAAATCTTCCGTATCTTGAGGGACGTAAATTTTTTTTGGGGGGAGGGGGCTATTGTTAAATGTTGTAATTAGATGTTCTTTATGGCACAAGTGCTTAAAAGATGGTATGTAAGGTGACAGGGTTGTGTTGTTGAAGTGAGGTATTAATTTTAAACTGTTTTTGGGAGACACTCTTGAAATTAGTATAGAAATATATATATATATATATATATATATATATATATATATATATATATATATATATATATAACTTTCAAAGAAAGAAAAACTTAACAAACCGTCAAGTCTAGTCTCATCAGATAGTATTAACAATTTTTTTTTCTTTGAAAGTTAAATATTGGTCTGTATATAAATAATTTATTACTTATTATACATTGAGCTCTCTTAGGGATTTATGAAAAATCCTTCTATCAATCTAGGAGGTTGCACGTACATGAGCATTGCGGATGAACAATGAGATCCCAAATAAAATCATCCCTATTTACCAGTCAATTGAATTATCTTATATATATATATATATATATATATATATATATATATATATATATATATATATATATATATATTATATAAACAATTTAGTGCTCCAAGAAAAAGTTGAGAGGAGCAACCTGCCATTAAAAGGTTTGCCTTATGTATAAAAATGGCAGAGTTGGTAAAAAAAGCCAATGTTATACGGTGACCCTATGCTATAAGGCATTGATTCTCAACGTGGTCCAGCTGGACCATCTGTGGTCCACAGAACATTTCTAGTGGTCCACAGAGAGTTCAAAGCCACAAAAATGCTTTAGCCATTTCACAAAAATTTAACTAATTTAGCGCTTCTTATAATGACCCTCCCCAGTTGAAAATCTCTATTTACGCGCACGTCGATGATCGGCGGAAAATGAATTGTCTTGTCTTGCTTTAACACGTGTGCTAGCCGCTCACAACAACATTCAAGAAAAGTAGGATTGATCCATGGGAATATTTTGAATAAAAAATGGTCCATAAGCCGAAAAAGGTTGAGAAGCACTGCTATAGGGTCGTTTCATGCTATAGCTCTATTCAGACAGATACGTATTAACTGTAGTCTTTAACTGTAGCTACGTTGAAAGTAAGGAGCAAAAAAGCTGTTTAGACAGCGTGTAACTTCTTTCTAAAAGTTCTCGAATTTCTTGATGGAAGAAAACATATTAACAATACTAACAATAAGTATGAGCGAAATAGGCCCCGCCTTCCTTGACAAAGCAAACAAGAATAAAACCATTTAGAAAAGATCTTGACCTCAAGTGGTCAACTAAAAATGAGTTATATTTTAACAATGTATTTATACCTATACACAAGTTTCTTATCCATAGCTAGTGATTTCTCTCATAGTCTACCATATACATACATAAGCACATACACACACACACACACACACACACACACACACACACACACATATATATATATTATATTATATATATATATATATATACCAACCCCTCCGCACGAGCAGGATGTGATACAAGGTCAATTTCTTAAGCGGAGTCTAACAGGTTTGAATTCAGAGTTTTCCTTCCCCTAGACCGGTTGCCTAACCAAGGTTAAAGAGCGCAGTCTGTCCTATTATTTACCCATAGCTGGAGGGAGAATTGGATTCGTACCTTTCCCAAGGGTAAAGTGCTAAATGAAAGTGAAAGTAGGTTTATATATATATATATATATATATATATATATATATATATATATAAGTCATCCACAGACACCGTGTTTCGACGTTTCACGTCTAATCCGTGTTGCTAGACACAGCACCTACCTCCAAACAAGTGTAAAATCCGACTGACTTTGCAGCAGCCCGATCCGTTAGCCTGTCGGTCAACGACAGCTGCCATTCGAGAGCGGTGTTTTAACTGTTTAAATACATACGTCTGTGTATATACTTCACGATCACCAGAGAGATCAAATCTGTAAACAACACACGATGATTGCTTTATGTTAGTAGTCAAAGTCAATTAGAATCGCTCCTAGAGTGTTCTACTGGGTTGTGGGAGCATATTCGCTGAAACCTCATTAGGTAACTTCTGTTACTGATTTAGAAATTTAAACCCCTGTATTCAGTGCAAATCCTTCAGTGATGACCATGTTTTTTCTTCATTTATTCTATATACACACACGCACACACACACGCACACACACACACACACACACACATATATATATATATTATATATATATATATATATATTATAAACACACACACATATATATATATATATATATATATATATATATATATATAAATATATTATATTAAACCGTCAAGAGAATTGGGCCCCGAAACGGTTTGCACACTTTCTCTTCTGATGAGCCTATTTCAGTTGTAAACATCGTTTGTTTTTTCATTATATCTTATTCATATATATATATATATATATATATATATATATATATATATTATATATAAAGTGACGCTTATTGATGCATCCAGAAACATGAATATATGCAAATTAATGTTTTAATGCCTCGTAATTTCCATACAAATTTCGAGATCGAAATTAATCAGGATTCGTTGTGCGTGTGTGTGTGTGTGTGTGTGTGTGTGTGTGTGTGTGTGTGTTTTGCAGATTGAAACATTATCTTGAAAAAATGTCGCAGCAAAGAGCGGGTATTAAGGCACACACATACACACACATGTACACATACACACACACACATGTACACATACACACACACACACACACACACACACACATGTACACATACACATGCACACAGGCACACACACACACATGCACATTTACACATACACACACACATCATATATATATTATATATATATAGATATATATGATTCATACATTTACATAAAGATGTATACTTAGTTTTTAATCAACATGTGTGTTTACTGGTAGATGCACATACAAGATTATATATAATTTGACATTACAATTTGTTAATTTTTTGTGTAGCTCGTCATGTGCAATGAAATTGACGTCATCTCAATGGATGGCTGAATATAGACAGACAAATTCATAGTGGAATGAATAAAACAATAATCACGGACCAGTTTGAACATAATATGCGTCCGTCGGTGTTCTTTCCTCGGGCATGAGGAATTTGAAATTCTGCTTTTATTTCCTTTTACTTCAGTTGCGTCACCTGCATAATGCGGTTTCATTGGATCCGAATTCGGAAGGATATTCTAATCCATATTGTCATCGGATCTAAGATTGGAATTCTCTTCTTTTCTTTGTCAAGAACAGATGGAATATCTTTATTCAACACACAATCACGCGCGTGCACGCATGTGCATACACATACGCGCACACACACACATACACACACATACACAGACGTGCATACGTAAATGGGCTCATTTCCATTGACAATTTTTCCCCAAGTGTTCTGTTTTATTAACAAATAATTTAGCTTGCTAGCTAGCTGGCTATCTATCTATCTATCTATCTATCTATCTATCTATCTCAGTTAGTTTTTACAATCTAACTTAAACACACACACACATACGCACGCACATACAACAACTCACATACACAACACACATACAACACAGACACACACACACACACACACACACATATATATATATATATACATGGAAGTAGGTATGTGTAAGTTTTTGTTATCCATAACTAGCTGCCTCTCTGTGTCTCTCACTCTATATGTTTCCTCTTGCTGTCTGCAATATATATATATATATATATATATATATATATATATATATATATATATATATATATATATATATATATAGAGGGATAAAATGTAATAAGACTAACAGGAATATTTCTTTTACCCAGGTTTACCTTTTGGGGAAACCTCGCTTAAATTCTTTTATTGTTTCTGTTCTCTAGACTGACTCTCTGTAAGTATTGACCACTTTTCAACATGTCTTACTATTGTGACACGTTCAGTTTATTTTTTCATTTTTCTGATGTGAACAGTTTTGAGATTTGTCCGTTTTTTCTTTCTCCCATGTCTTCTACAGTACTTTATATTATATATATATATATATATGTGTGTGTGTGTGTGTGTGTGTGTGTGTGTGTGTTAGGATATCGTACTGACAAATTATTTTTATATTTTTGAGAATATCTACTACGGAAATATCCACATAGACAACTCAAAACTTATTATTTCCCGCCAATTTTTCTCCCCCAATTCCCTAACATTTCTTATAAACTTTTGAGTCCCTCCTTCTACTTATTCCCACTGCTACTCTATTTGTTCAAAAAGAACCACGGAAATATTTAATTACTCTACACCTGACGACGGACTAAGTAGTGCCAAAAGTACTAGTATATGAACTTTTGGTTGATTAATTCATTCATTACACCTAGAGATAAAAAAGATGGTAGACAACTGGAAAAGATTGAAAAGAAACTTGTCATACAGGAAATGTCTTTCGTGTTCAACCAAACAGGTATAAAGGAACAAATGCTGGCAATATATATATATATATATATATAGTCATCCACATACAGTACTGTTTCGACGTCTCATCAGTGCGGCTAGACTGTGAACTACTTCAAGCTGGGATCAACATTTTTACTGGTAAATACAAACTTATAAACAAAGCCACTAAGAAGAGCTCTATCCATCTTAAGGGAAGCATTGCAATTTCCGCGTAAATAGCGGGCGTCAACCAAAATCCCTTCCAGTGAGCGCAATCAAACGTGTATGGAATGCATATATATATATATATATATATGTGTGTGTGTGTGTGTGTGTGTGTGTGTGTGTGTGGAAGCGCGTGCTGTAATAGTTACAGTTGTTGGAAATGGACTCGTCAACCCGAGTTTAAATCCTGGGCGAGGCTTTGCATTTCCCAAAGTGCTAATACCCTTTATAAAGTTATGTATCCTAATACTTTCCCTCTGGCTATAGCAAATAGTAGGGCTTTTTAACATATGCTAGCTAACCAGTCTAGGAGAAGGAAAAATCATAATTTAAACCTATTAAATTCCGCTTAAGAAATTGACCATGTGTCTCATAGCCAACGTTAAATTTTATACAATATTTTTGTTTTTTTGGAGTGGTTCATTTGTTATCATTTATATATACTAGTACAAAATAAAAAACACCCACTGGGTGATGTAAAAATAGATTTTTGAAACATATTGCCTGAGGGGTGGGAGTAAAAAATTCAATATCAGCGAGTTTGTACCCTAATTAAGTAAACTCATCAAATTCATTAAAGGATTAAAAATAAAACAATTTGAAATGTAAAAATTAAATATGTATTAAAGTAAAACAAACTATTATATATATATATATATTATATATATATATATATATATATATATATATATATATATATATATATATATATATAATACCAGTCATGTATTTATTAAAACTTGTTTTAAAAAACAATGAAACTGTTTAATGTTGCATGTTCAACTTTTGAGTGTATTTATTGAATAAATACACTGAAAATTTGAACATGCCAAAAATCGTAGAATAATTTTTATTCTATGTTATGACGATTTTGGGTAATGTGATGTAAGCAGTGACGTAATTTTTGTTACAGACAAAAACTGGAAGTGAATCTCCATTATTAATAGATATATATACACACACACACACACACACACACACATTTATATATATATATATATATATATATATATATATATATATATATATATATATATGAAAAATAAACGAGAAAAAAACATTTAAAAGATATATTTACTTGTTGAAGGTGAATACAACGTTAAAACGTTTCGGTTTGTTATAAAACCTTCATCTGAAAATTAGAATGAGTATTTTGTTGCCTAAACAGCGTCACATTCCTTTTCAATATACATATACACATGATCAGAATTACAATTATTTTTCAATATATATATATATATATATATATATATATATATATATATATGAACATTTGTGTTATATTTTGTTGCGTGGATATTAGCTCGGGTTCACAAATTAAATTTTGCGCAGGAGTGTCGCATAGGATTTAACGCCTCCGCTCCTTAAGGCAAGCGTTTGACTGCCACATCTCCTCAAAGATTGTGACGTCAGCAAGTTCCGTGGGTCAAAAGATTATCAGTTAGAATTTTCCAACCCTGGGCAGATGGTCTACCAAATCCCTAAAGACACAGCATGTTCGAAATGGGAGTGACCGAAGAGGAAACCATACTTTGACATTTGGTCCCACATCTCTCCCCAGGAACCACACACATACACAGACACCCCCGTATATATATATATATATATATATATATTATATATATATATATATAGAGAGAGAGAGAGAGAGAGAGAGAGAGAAGAGAGAGAGAGATCGCTAAAAGAGAGTTTGATTTTGAGGAGTGACTGCAGGGTACTTACTGAGGCCTCCGACACGGCGTATTGAGGTTAAAACTGCCGATCGCGAGACCAATAAGGTAACTGAAAGTCACGTAATTGTTCCTTAACCAGTTTTGTATCACCCGAGTGATGGATTCCATTATCTTGCCGGAACAGACACTCCCTTCCGAGAAATATGACGAGCATAAATGCATACAAATATATTGCAAAAAAGGTTTACAAATGAATAGGGTAGACTATTCATTTGTAATGTAATGTAAAAGAATTAGAATTCAAAAAGTTAACGTTAAGTTCTGGTTCATGGAAAAATACAGTAAGATTGATAAAGTATGACATTGATTTTGTTCCCTGATTGAGAGTGTCACGTTATGGCCAAATCTGTGGACTTACGGTCAGGTCCCGTTGAAAGCACCAGTTCCCGCTAGATCACCGAAGTTAAGCAGCAATTGGCCTGTAAAATTTGTAGATAGGTGAGCATTTAAGCAACAGCAGGTACTGTAAGTAACTAAAATCAAAATGACTTGAATCGGTATTAAAAGACTGGAAATGGTTGATATGCCGTAAAAGAAAAACAATCAACAAACCAACAAATATTGGGAAAGTTTTAAGAGTTTAGTTAAAGCGCTCTTCGAAGCCAGGCGCAAAATGGCGTCACTGCAGAATTGATTCTTCTCCATGTGTGTTAAAGATTGTAAATTATCCATTCTCTTCCCCTCACACCTTCGTTGTGATTTACGTACACCTATAATTCAATGGAGGTGCATGGTGTAATGGTTAGTATTGTAGGAAATGGACTCGTCGGTCCGAGTTCAAATCGTAGACAAGGATGTTAGCATTTCACCTAGCGCTAATACCCTTGGGAAAGATATGAATCCATATATTCTCTCTCCAACTATGGATAAATAGTAGGGCAGACTGGACTCTTTAACCGTGGCCAGATAATATATGGATTCATACCTTTCCCAATGGTATTAGCGCTATGTGAAATGCAAACAGCTTTGTCCAAGATTTGAACTCGGGTCGACTCTAACCATTACAGCCCCATATTGTTCCTTTATGGGGGGGGAGAGGGTGCAGACCTCACTGAATGGTGAGGTAAAAGGTAAAAGGAAAAGTGAACAAAAATAATGACTTAAACAAGCCCAAGCAGGAGAGAAATATTTCGTCCTTCTGACGCGAAGAACATCCTCAGTCTGACTTTATTCAAAGCAAAATACGTACATTTGTGTTTATAGAGAAAGTGAGTTAGTGGTGGATTTGAGGGGTAGGGTTGAATAAATTCAATTGAACAGGCTTGAATTCAGAGTTTTCCTTCTCCTAGACTGATTAACTAACCATGGTTAAGAGCCCAGTTTACCCTGCTATTTATCCATAACTGGAGGGAGAATTGGATTCATACCTGTCCCAAGGGTATTAGCGAAATGTGAAATGCAAAAAGCTTCGGCCAGGAATTGAACTCTGGTTGACAAGTCCATTTCCTACGACTCTAACCATTAGACCGTGCGCCTCTACACTCCAGGCTATAAGTTAGTCTTATTTAGCGGGTGTGACTCCATAGAATTGAGTCAGTGAGGTCTGCACCCCCCACCATTCTTTGTACAATTTTATTTTATACATACATTGAGCTTCTCATATTGATACTACTCCGCAAGGAATGGTCCTAATAAATGATTATATATATATTATATATATATATATATATATATATATATATATATATATATATATATATATATATATATATATATATATATATTATATATATATTCTTAAAATCTGATTAATATAATCAGATGAACAAATAATTTTCTTATATTGTTATGAAATCTATTTATAAGCGGAATTAAGCAATCATGTAAATGGATTTGATGGAAATGAATATTGAAGAAACCATGAAAACATTCTAAAAAGTACGCGGTAAAAATTGCATTCGATCTTGGTATCACAAACATCGATAACTAAATAGATCTTATCTTCTTTATTGTTATTCCAAGACAGAGGATCACCATATCCAAAACCTGAGATGTTTATTAACTTAATTGTGATCTGAAATTCCCTGTGTAATGTTCGATCCATGGGATCTATGGAGCAATCTTAGTCTAAAATCAAAGACAAAAAATCATACATAAATGTATACTATAAGGTGAGTCAAAAAGTAATGCCATTTTGTTTAGGACAGGTATAATTACCAACGCAGGAACATGTCTTATGCATCAAAATCAAGATGGTCCTCTGTGGATCACCTCCCGACTTCTCCACATAGTCACCGTTTCTCTCAATAGCAATTTTCTATCTTCGAATGAGAGCATGCATCCCTGCTTCATAAATTTCTGTTGACTGTTCTTTGAACCACTTCTTCACGACAGATTTCACTTCCTCGTCACTTGAATAATGTTTTTATTAAAAAGAAAGAATGAAAGCGGGTTTGAGATGTAAACATTATTCCAGTGACGAGGAAGCGAAATCTGTGGTGAATAAGTGTCTCAAAGAACAGTCAACAGAATTTTACGGGGCAGGGATACATGCTCTCATTCAAAGGTGGAATAGTGCTATTGTGAGAAACGGTGATGATGTGGAGAACTTGGGATGTGATCCATTGAGGACCAGCTTCATTTTTATGCATGATAAATGTTTCTGTGTTGGTAATAATACATGTCCTGAACAAAATGGTGTTACTTTTTAACTCACCCTTGGATATACAATTTTTTAAAATTCATTTTTGAAAAAAAAAGAATTTTAAGACTAATTTTTGAAATATTTATCCCATAAATGGGGCCCTAATATTTACTACACCTCCGAAACAGAATGAACCTGGGAGTGGAATAATGACAATGAACATATTACGCTACCCCCCCCCCCCCAATAAATGGAACCTCTGCAGTATAGAATCATATCAAGGACACTATGACTCTCAGCACATATATAATAAAAACGAGTTGTGTTTTTGCCACAAGAGCAATTAGATCGTGACAAGCACGGATTTGAGGTGACCAGCTGAGTGCTCAAATGGGTGCCTCTCCGATCTCCCGTCTTGCTCAAGTAAAGGCTTAAGGAGAGTGTTGATTACTTTAGCAAAACTGCTTGAAACTCAGCTGTAAAATAGACCCAGGCGAACTGGTGTAGAATATGACGAGTTTATCCTCTAAGGGGGATTAAGATCCTCCCAAAGGGTGTCAAGGATATGATACTAAACCAAATCCGATGGGGAGGCTCCAGCTCTGAAGTTCTGGGGTGTATGGAGTCACACCCCCCCCCCATCATTTTCATTCCTACCAGGTTCAATCTGAGCCGTATTAGTAGTAACTGTTAGGGACCCCTCTATGGATCAAATATGTTTTGAAAATTATGATTAAATAGTAATACTTGAAACCATATTACTGTATGCAATCAAATGACAATTATTTAATAGAAATCGCTACTTTAAACCGTAGAATTATGGATAAATTATTAGTATTAGATCGAAGCACTTTGATATAAATATTGACTTTAAGAAATATAATTGTTGATGAATTATTAGTACTAGCAACAGAAAACCCCCTCCGGGCGTCGTAAAAATTAATTTTAGAAAGACATTGCCTGAGAGGGTGGGAGTTAAAAATTCAATGTCAGAGGGTTTGTATCATAAGCAAGCAAAATCCTCATATTTATTACAGGATTAAACAAAAATAAAACAATTACTTTGAATATTTTCCACATCAATTTTACACAAAATCGTAGGTATTTATTTGTAAACTTTTTAGTTAACTTCTTGTTACTGTATAAAAAGGGGGGCGAGAGTAAAAAAATAATTTTAAAATTGCTTACTCAAATTTTGGGTGTATATAGCATAAGATTATTGTGACGTAAGCTGTGACGTAGAGCTATGACGTAGTTTTTTGTTACAGACAGAAATACAGACAATCTCCATTATTAATACTAGTACAAAATAAAAAACACCCTCCAAGCGATGTAAAAATAGATTTTTGAAACATATTGCCTGAGGGGTGGGAGTAAAAAATTCAATGTCAGCAATTTTGTACCCTAAGTATGTAAAATCGTCAAATTTAATAAAGGAGTAAAAAAAATAAAGAAAGAAGGAAAGACAATTTGAAATAGAAACAGTTCCAATAACTTTAAATATTATATTAGAATAAAACAATCTATATATAAATATATAACGCCGGGCATCTATTTATTGAAACAATGAGGATTGTCTAAGGTTTCATGCTCACATTTTGAGTATATTTATTCTATGTTATGACGTTGGAATATGTGTTGGGTAATGGACGTAAGCAGTGACGCAGTTTTTATTACAGACAAAAACCGGAAGCGAATCTCCATTATTAATAGATTAATAGATAGATTATTTTGGAGTACTATAATAGAAATAGGTACTTTGAACTATCTAATTGCGAATAGATTATTAGTATTAGGTTGGAGAAATTTGATAAAAATAGTTACTTTAAACAATGTTATTGTGGAGAAATTATTAATTCTAGCAAGAATATGCACCCCTGGACGTATGTATTCAAATTTTAATCTAAGGAAATATATTAGATTAAAAAGATTTACAAAATTAAATTAGAACACATTTAAAAATAGTACACATTATTGAATAAAACAATAATATTAGAGATCAATAACACCAAGTAGCTTTTTATTAAAGCCGGTTTTGTTAAAACCAGTATGCAAATTAACCACACCATATATTATGTAAATCTTTATTTCTTAGTGATACATAAGACACATTGCAGGATTTTAAATGCACTAATAACAAGGTATGTTTTGAGGCAGATCTAACTCTAATCTAACAGATTTTTAGATACATCATTAATGAATAAGATTTATTCTATGTATTAATGATTTTGACTATAAATGAAATACTCATTGATAACCTTGTGCAATTCCCGAAGGTATTAGAACATAAGCAATTTTGTAGTTTCAGTTACAGACAGACACCAAATCTCCATTATAATAAGATAATTAAACCATATTAGATAGGCCCACTTTAATAGAAATAGTTACTGTAAACCATTTCATCATGAATATATAATTAGTTTCAAATTTGAACACTTGAAGTGATACAACTGAGTGCAAATTATGTCTATTAGATAAGAATACTTTATATCATATATCGTGTGAAGTTGGTATTAGACTAATAAGTACAATTATTAAAAAAAACAAAGAAAGGAAAAGAAAATAAATATAATGAAACATTGAAAAATATATTCTTTATTAAAATCAAAGACTTATAAATGAATCAATGTTTTGTATTAAATAAACGATAAGGTGTTGATGTGCCGATAGACAAATAAACCAATCCAATCATCTGCTGAACTTGGAAATGTGTGAAAATGCAGTTCATGTATGCCACTCGGAATTCTCGTTCATATGAGTAATCTTTTATTATTGGGTAAGTGTGTCATGAAAATGGAACACAAGATCAAATTCTAAGTCAAACGTCACGGCAATACGACATAATCTTTTAACAAGTTAACATAGACACATGGAGTTGAACATTCTGTTTAGAGCAATGAGATTTAGGTGACATAAATAATTATTGAGGATAGGGTCATTGTGCAATATTGATCCCACGGTCAATTCAACAAATGAGTAAAACTTGACAATAAGTACTTTAAAATGGGTATATATATATATAATCCATGGAAAATGGACTCGTCGCCCCGAGTTCAAATCCTCGACGTGGTAATTGCATTTCATTTAGCGGTAATTTCCTTGGGAAAGGTATGAATCCTACTCTCCCTCCAGCTATGGCTAAATAGTAGGGCAGACTGGGCTCTTCAACCTTGGTTAGGCAACCGGTCTGAATTCAAACCTGCTGAACTCAGCATAAGAAATTAACCTTGTGTCGCATCCTATTCGTGCGGAGGGGTTGGTAAATATATATATATATATATATATATATATATATATATATATATTTAGTAGTGCTTTGAGTTACGACTTCTCCTACTTAGAAGTTTTCCAAATTACAAGCTGTCTCTCGGTCGATCTTTTGCTTTTTATAGGTAACTAAGATATATATATATATATATATATATATATATATATATATATATATAGTTGTTTATTAAGGAATATTATTATTATTATTATGAGTTAGCTAAGGTGAAGTGTTGCATGTCATGGAATTCTCAGTAACCACCATTTCGTACGTAAACATCACGGTCAACACATAGAAACATTGGGACTTACCCCTCTGCAGCCGAATAGTAATAAGTGATATGGTATTACTATGAGAAAAAAAAAAACTCGAAACAGAGAAACTGTTAAGAAACAACTAAACAATACATATATATATATATATATATATATATATATATATATATATATATATATATATATATATATATATATATATATATATATACGGAGAAGCAATTACACTTGCAAAATATGTGTGGGAATTAAAGGAAAAGTATGGGGTGGAGTTAAGAATTATAAAAAGGGCATCTTCACATAAAGGAAACGAAACCCCTTGTATGCTGTGCTTATAAGAGAAACTACAAATAGCGGAATGCAGAGACCCAGAGATGATCTTGAACTCGTGGTCAGAGTTGATAAACAAGTGTAGGCATTTGAACAAACATAAACTGTGACTGGTAGGTTCAGGCATTACGTAGGGTGGGAGGCACACCCACGTACTTAAGAATGGGTACAACCCAGATACAAATAAAAGTAGATGGCTGGAATAAGAAATAATCCCCTGAAGAATTGCTACGGCAAGAAACTGCAGTCGGAATATTTTATAACTTCCGCTTTTAAAACCGTATATTTAGCTCTTTTTATTGAGCACTTTTTAAATCGATTTTTATTAATCCAGAAGTAAATTTGTTTGCTTCGTGGATTAGGAAAGATCCGTGATATTGGGCCGCCCAGCAAGGACTACATCGACCAGCTATGTAAAGATGCTGGCTGCAGCGAAGAAGAACTCCCTGTGGCGATGAATGATAGGGAAGGTTGGCGAGAGATTGTCATGGATATCCGTGCTGCCTGCACGACATGATGATGATGATGATGATGATGATATATATATATATATATATATATATATATTATATATATATACAAGGAATACAATTCTTTAACCTCCACGCATAGAATAACCCTACACAAGCTATGTCCCAACTAATCACCTCTAAAATCATGATGTCCCCTATGTGGTAATATATAATTCTTATAATTTCAAAAGTGAACTTCGGCTGAGCTGAAAAAATCTTAAAACGCCAATACCTTGGTTTAAGCAAGTTTCAAAGAGAACAAGCCATCTATAAAAAGTAAAAATGAAATAAACAAAAGGCAGAAAATATTAAATAGAGAAAATGTCTACGTAAATATTTCAATAAATTTATTGAAATATTTGTATGTAATAAAATAAGAGTACCTATCAAACTCCACATTACGCAAAAAAATATTTCCTCAAAATAAAATCTGAAACATAAATTACATAATTATGTTTACATGAGGAATACTAAAAAAAGATATTGACCCATACCACGTTAGTCTGAATTACCCCCCTTAAAAATCAAATTGTTCCCCTGTGAAGCGTAAGCCCAACGTTGGAAGCCTCTGCCCAAGACAACTCCATACACCGTTAGAATTAAGCAATTAATCAATATTTTAGTATTCATGTGTTTTTCTATTAAAAAAGGTCATGACAACGTTCGTCTTCATATCATATTACTAATAGCAGGACCTGTGGATATACCATTTAATCATTGCGTTGATATGTTTACTTAAGAGTTATTGCAGTTATTTCAATATGTAAAAAAGTCTAATAAACTTCATTTAACCTTCTTTTTTTTCTTTCGTTCTTTTCATCTTTTGATTATGTTTGATTGAAACAGATTAGTGTTATCACTTTCGCACGTTCACCCCCTCACTCTATCTTTCTCCTAGTTTTTTTATTTATTTCTTCCTTTATTTCATTATTTCCGTCTTTCTTCATTGTTATATTTTTCTGTGTGGTTATATCGTTTATCTTCCCTTTGTTTCTTTATAATAAAAACGGACTGGTCCATTATTTAGTTGAGGTGGATAAGCGATACCAGATAATTAGGATTTACATGGATGACTTGGATGATCTGATTTTTAACCAGAGGATGTTGTAAGATGATAACAGTCGGAAGATTAAGGAACAAGCATATTAATATATAGATTTTTAGCGAGTAAAATTTAGTTGTCTGACTGATATGTGTACAGTGTCCGTTGTGTGTGGGCCCAGATACGACACGAAAGAGCCAAATAGAGAGGAGACCCCAAAAGCTTAGTATAACCAGAGAACCCAACCCGTCCGGTAGATAAGATAGAAGAGAAAAGTAGCTAAGATACAGAGAACGCAATAAGAATAATAAGACTATGTAACAAATTGATGTATATTCACAATTACCTAGTAGGGGAGGGGAAAGATAAGAGGAAAATAAGAGAGGGAAAAGAGAAGAGAGAGAAGAATAGAGAGAGCAAAGAAATCAGTGGAGAGATAGATAGAGAGAAAGTGAGAGAGAGAGAGAGAGAGGCAAAGAGGGCAAAGAAAACAGAGGAAGAGAGAGATATATGCGAAAGTGAGAGAGAGAGAGAGAGAGAGAGAGAGAGAGAGAGAGAGAGAGAGAGAGAGAGAAGGTAAAGTGAATAAATAAAATAGAAAAAGGAGAGAAGAGAAAAATAGATTAGAGAAAGCAGTGGAAGAGGAGACATAGCGAGAAAGAGAGGGGAGTGTGTGAGAGAGAGAGGGAGAGACGGTAAAGAAAAAGGAAGAGAGAGATAAATGCGAAAGTGAAGAGAGAGCGAGTGAGAGAGAGAGAGAGAGAGAGAGAGAGAGAGAGAGAGAGAGAGATGGAGAGAGAGATAACAAAGAAGAATGAAGAAAAAAAAGAGAAAAGAGAACGAGAAACGGGACAAAGAAAGCAGTGGAAGAGGAGAGATAGAGAGAAAGTGAGGAAGAGAGAGTATTGTGAGAGAGAGGGAGAGAGGGCAAAGACAGAGGAAGATAGTGATATATGCGGAAGTGAAGAGAGTGAGAGAGAGAGAGAGAGAGAGAGAGAGGAGAGAGAGAGAGAGAGATGAAAGAGAGATTGAATAAAAAAAGTGAAAAAAAAATAGAAGACAGGACAAAGAAAGCAGTGGAGAGAAAGATATATATACGCGGAAATAAAGATATATATATATATATATATAATATATATATATATATATATATATAGAGAGAGAGAGAGAGAGAGAGAGAGAGAGCAAAGAAGAGCAAAGAAAAAATAGAAGACAGGACAAAGAAAGCAATGGAAGAGAAACATATATATATATATGGAAATAAAGATATATATATATATATATATAGAGAGAGAGAGAGAGAGGAGAGAGAGAGAGAGGAGAGAGAGAGAGGGTGAGAGAGAGCAAAGAAAGAGTGAAGAAAGAGAGAGAGAGAGAGAGAGAGAGAGAGAGAGAAAGAGAAGAAAAGAGCTTGACACGACGTTAAAATTAATCAATCAATCAACAATTTAGTATTCATGCGTTTTTCTTTAAAAATGTTATGAGAACGTTCGCCTTCATATCATATTAGTATTTTTAGCGAGTGATATTTAATTTAGTTGTCTGGCTGAAATGTGTACGGTGCCAGTTGTAAGTGTGTGGGCCCAGATAAAAGCTCGTTACCCTATTATTTATTATAGCATTGTTTTTATTTCCATTTTCCCGATATTCGTTCACTTCTGACAAGTTAAGCTTACACAATGTCTAATTAAATCTCCAGCGAACTCTTTAAGAGAATACTGTACAAGAAGAAGAAGAAAAAAAGATGCGAACGTGAATGAATTAGTTCCATGTAAGCACAGCTAGGGAATTCACGTACCAAATCGAATTAAGACGCCTACACTTATAAGTAAATTCTCATCTCTTGATACAGGGTGCGGCAAAATGATCTCACAGGATTGGAACATAAATTTAAAAAAAGGCAACATCAATTATATTCAAAATTCAATTTTCTTACAAGAAAAGAGTTGCGCAACCATAGAACACCCCTGGCACGGTTAAGAAAATCTGATCTTTCTGATAATGTTACGTAATTCATGGATACCCTATGAATTATGTAAGTATTGTTGTTAGATGAATTTTGAATCAGGATTCGTTAGATATGTAATGGTTCATAAGCTGTAGATTCATGTTTGACCAGGTTTGGGGGAGCAAAGAAAAAAGGATCGTATTCTAAAAATAAATAAAACCAGACTGACCGACGCCAGACGTTCAAAACTCCCGCCAACTAACGAACATTCTGAGAGCTGGAGAAAGGAAGATTCTAGTGGTAGAGAACCCTCAGAAAAAAATAGTAACCAGCTAACAAGCAATCACAAAATAACAAGCCTCCTCGAATCGGGTGAACAAATACAATAAGCCTAAACACTAATATGAATTTGTCAAAAGGAAAATTCATTAATCAAAACACACCTTTGTAACTTTTTGTTCATTTGATACAATTTATAATACACATATAAAGGACAATTGTATTACGACTCAAACCTCTTTGTGATTATTTGTACTGTTTTGCCTGTTTCTTTAATGATACATTTCCTCTAAATTTGACCTCCCACCAACAAACACAACAGATTCAAAATAACGGGGGTTGAATGGAAAATTACCTTAGCCGTTATCGTTAGCGTTATTGGCAGGTAATAAACCTTACCTAACCTTTTCGGAAACGCGCCAGAAGAGGTGTGAGACTTTAGTTTTAGTTTAGTTGAGTTGCGACCAGTTACTCATCGAGAGAATATGCTGTCGTCGTTCACCGAGATGTCACTTCTAACCGCGCAGTTGAATCCTGGGCTACGATTGTTCATTAAAAACTAAAAGAAAAACAACAAAGTGTTTTTAATTCATTAAAACGAGAGATGACCAGTCCGAAAAAGAAAGAAGAAAGCAACCCACAAGATCAGCCCGAGAAATCAGCCCTGAAAAATATGGCAGCCGAGTTAGCAAGCAAAAAAGAAAACGAGAAACCCTCATCATATCCTCATACTCCGTTCTCTCTCGCTCTCTCGCCATTATATACCCGAATAAAGAGGTATGTAACAATACGATGAAGCAAGAATTCTTTCAAGCGGTAGCCGTGTAAGTACTACTGTATTGATGCGCAACAATATGCTTGGAGAAAAAAACTAAATGGGGACTGAGCAGTGATGCTGCCTTGCTCTCTTGGAAGCAGCACCAAACAAAAAGCAGTTATACAGCTATGTACCGACTATAACATAAACTATCCAAGTCAGACCAATAAGATATAAATAAGGCAACATCAATTATATTCAAAAAATCTGGAAGACATACAATAGCACTGATACGGTTACAGCGTGGAAAAAATTCTCAGTTTATCTTATCGGAGAGATCAAATTTCCATATGATTGATAATCTGTCAATAGCATTCTATTCTTTTCTCTGCGTGTATTGACATCACTTTCTATGGATGAGATATTACCACCAAGATATGTGAACTGAGAAATAATTATCCTTCAGTTTTGCGGCACGACGAAACGCTTAGAGAAAAACCCGGATGTTAACTAAACAAAGATATTGCATGCTGTCTTGAACACATCCTAGAAGAAGCATCGCACAAAAAACATTTGTACGGCTACTTACCCCCGATCACAAAAAACACCCAAATAAGACAAACAATACATAAAAAGGCAACACCTATTTATTCAAAATTTAATTTTCCAACCAGAGAAAAGCCTTGCAGGGATACAATAACACTTAACTAGATTTTTTTAAATGAGTATTAAAAATGTGTTTAAAAAATTGAGTTTGAAAAAAAAAATACACAAGAAAAATAAATAAAACAAAATGTATTCAGCATGAACAAACCCAATTTGTCATATTGTTGTGAGGTTTTAAGGGGTCAAATAAAACAAAACGACGGGTAACAAATGTAGAAAAATGTATTAACAGAAAGTAGACAAATACAATAGAGAGATGTGGAAATTACGTCCGACGAACAGAGTTATTGGCACTCGCATTGGCTTACTGCTAAGCCACAATTATCCCTGTTATTTATAGTAACCTGTCGGCGCATTCTATTAGTCTTATAGGGTGTATCACCTATAACACATATATATGCTAGAAAGCGGTGACTAAGGGTTTTAATGTTCTGGGTGTAAAGTTAAACAGTTTCCAATTCTGGAGCATTTGAGAGTGTGGAGTACACTTTCATTACATTACTCTAAACCACATTGTCCCTGAGTGGTAGCATCGGTTAGGTTCCCATATATTGGTTAAATAGATAAAAAAACAAAAACGTCTTCGGCATTAGATAACCCAATGGTTGAAATGGCATAAAATTCAAACATCCATCAACCAACTAACCAACTTCTCTCTATCTGAATTAAATAACTATGAAATGCTTATTAGAATCCTTCTAGCCTTTCTAAATGTAAGTATTGATATCATCATGGACCGCTGTTCCACCGTTAAACCCAACGGGTACAAGCGAGGTCTAGAATTTAATTAAATCTCTGCTAAGAGTGAACTGACCTCGTCAAGAGGATACACCTAGAGGAGAACAACTAAATAATAAACCTACATGAACGAATTAGCTCCATTTACGCACAAAAGGGGAATTTAATCTCGAAATCGTATTAAGATGCCGAGCTTTGTAAGTAAATTAACGTTGTTATTGGAAACGAGATGACCCTATAAACACGCAGCGGTCCCCTTCTGAAAGCAGTACATGGTGATATTGATGCTTATTTAGTAACGGGTGAAGGGTTTTAATTAACACTTTATAGTTATATTTAGTTATATCAAGAATTTAAGACATGATTTCCTGGTGCGAACGGGGGAAACAGCGAATTATAATCCAGTTTGCAAATCGGATTGAATGTAGCTTCGTTTCCTAAGTTTAAGGATGTGTACCCTGTAATAGAAATCTCGGAATAATGCACCATTTTGCTAGTTTATATATATATATATATATATATATATATATAATATATATATATATATATATATATATATATATATATATATATATATATATAAAACACCTTTTTATATATATGTATATATATATATATAAAACTTTTATATACATATATAACACTTTTTATATATATATATATATATATATATATATATCACACTTTTATATATATATATATATATATATATATATATATATATAAAGTGAGGTAAAGTGAGGAGCTGATGGTAGGTGTGGCGCACCACTTCAGACTGCAAAATAATCTCCTTGGTCTAGCGCTAACGAAAAGGGAATAGATTCCCTCGCTGTCTGGCTGATACCGACTTTAGAACACCCAACGACTTTACTTACTTACTTATAGCTGGTTTTAATATCCGAGTTTTTGTTTTACTAGAATGGTGTTCTGACCAAGAATCCAGTCTAACCTAAAATTTATTTACATGGGATGCGGGAGATATGAGATAGATTCAAACATTAGCGTTAAGGGAGACACAAAAAGCTCCGTTCAGGATTTGAACTTGGGTTGTTGATTCCATTTCATACAACGTTAACAGTTAAGATAAGTACACATCTTTAATGAGAACAATACTTTTTTTGCTGTGACGCCGTTTAGATGCTGAAGCGAATAAGTTGTCGATCACATGTCCAGGCACCAGGTTCACTGCTGTTGGGAGGCGGCTACTTCATTTTATTTTCAGGAAGAGTGACCAGTCTTTTCTCTTGAAATACTGTACACACATACGCAAACACAGACAGACAGAAGAGACAAAGCACACACACACACACACACACACACACACACACACACACACACACACACACACACACACACACACACATAAATGGAGGCGCGTGATGTAATGGCTACAGTTGTAGGAAATGGACTCGTCGACACGAGTTCAAATCCTAGACGAGACAGTTTACATTTCCCATAGCGCTAATACTCTTAGGAAAGGTATGCATCCACCTACTCTCCCTCCAGCTATGAGTAAATAGTCGGGCAGTCTGGACTCTTTAACCATGGCTAGGTAACCAGTCTAGGAGAAGGAAAACTCTGAATTCAAATCTGTTAAAACCTAACTTAAGGAATTGACCTTGTGTCACATCCTGCTCGTGCGGAGTGGTTGGTAAATATACACACACGCACGCGCACACACGCATATACATTCGATAAACAGATAGTTGATCTTGTAAAATTATAGTAAGTGAATTAGGGGAGTAAACCCCGAAAACAAATCCGGAGCCGGAGTCCCTACGTTGGTGAGATGCTGAACTCCAGTGCTACCCAGCAACTCCCGCTCCCAAACAGCATTATTGTCTTACTTTTCCTTTGGATCACAGAAGTAGTGTAGAGAGGAGGCTTGCAGCTTGGGCAACATCTCATCCTCCATATCAACTCACCCAGGCTACATAGTTCCACTACTCCATAGTCTCTCGTAGACAGAGGGATGCCAACCATAATAACTGAATTCCATCGGTTCATAATTTTTTTGATCACACTTAGACTATTTTTCTGTTTATGTCTGGATATTTATGAATACAACATTTTTCTTTCCAAACCAAATGATACATAATGAAAATAATAATGAAAATAATTTCATTTATGATGTATCCAGAACACAGTAAACAAATCATTCATCAGATAAAAGAATTAACTTATTATGGTATTAATCTATCTTTCCATGCAGAGAAAAATGTACGATTTATTTGAATACATTTCTCTGGTTTTTCATAATCGTCATTTGGAATCGTCTACTCAGACTCTTTTTTTTAATGATTCTGGGTAAATATGCATCAGACGAACATGTACTCTCTCTCTCTCCTCTCTCTCTCTCTCTCTCTCTCTCTCTCTCTCTCTCTCTCTAATATATATATATATATATATATATATATATATATATATGAAATTGATGATATCAAATATTACTTTTATAGATTCAACCGAAATTGAAAACTAAAACGTACATATAAAGATTTGTGTATATATTTTTACATATACGGAGTATTATAAATAAATAAACAAATAAATAAAAGGTATATATCCTATTATTTATTTATTTATACATGTGTGTGCATGTGTGGTGTGCGTGTGGTGTGTGTGTGTATCTTATGGTATATTATACAATCAAAAGCGTTTGTTACCATTGGTTTCAAACCAGTGTATTAGCCGTTTATTATCAAGACAAAGTGTCCTTCGTTTCTTCTATTTTTTGTAATCAGCATTTGTAATCGCCTATTCCGACTCCTTTTCATGATTCCTAATGAATGCGCATGAAAAGCACATGCACCTCTCTCTCTCACTCTCTCTTTCTCTCTCTCACCCTCACTCTCTCTGTCCCCCCCCCTCTCTCTCACTCTCTCCCTCCCCCCCTCTCTCTCTCTCTCTCTATTATATATATATATATATATATATATATATATATAATAGACCAGATGAATTTGTAGTGAGAAGAATTATATTAGGACCTTCTTTATCTTCCATACAATTATAAATGCATAGGGCCGGTTTAGCTCAGTCGTAGAGTGTTCGGATAGGAATACCAGGTTCTTGTTCGATACCGCCCTCGCTAAACTCAGCGTATGATAGCACAGAAATTTGTGTGGTAACGTGAGAGTTGATGGTGGGCGTGGCGCTCAACCCAGATGCTGAAATAATCTCTTAATCTAGTGCTTTTGAAAAGGGGATAGACTCTCTCGCTGTCTGACTGATACCGACATTAGACGCCCCGACCACTTTATATATATATATATATATATATAAAAAAGAAGGTCCGCAAAATGGATTATGTTTTCAGAAATTTTTAAAATTATTTTTATCTTACATTTGCGACACGTGTTTCAGATTTTCTGATATCTTCTTCAGGCTTTGATCTATCATATGATTGTTCAAAGCCTGAAGAAGATATCAGATCTGAAACACGTGTCGCAGATGTAAGATAAAAATAATTTTTAAAAATTTCTAAAAACATTTTACGGACCTTCTTTTTTATAAAATATTTAATTTTCTCGCGTTGGAACCAGAACAACACTTGCATGGATTTTTTTTCATTTAATATTTTAATTAGGAGACATTAATTTTTCTTATCAGTGTCTGTTCACTTTTTTCCTGGCGGATCAATGCCAGGTCTTTTTTTACATGGGGTTTTTAACTGAGCGCCATAAGATGATCCAACTCGTGATTCAATAATAATGGATCTGCGAGACTAGTTTTTGCCCCCCCCCCTTCTACTCAGGTGACGCCTCTAGTAATATATGAATATGGCCGATTGCAGAATATTGTAGCTAGTTTATGTATAAAGCACTTTAAAATAGCTAAATTTGATTGTTTTGAAAAAAAAAACAGAACATTTGACTTTAAGAATAACTAATCTATTAATAATGGAGATTCGGTCTGTATTTGTAATCGAAACTACGTCATGTTTACGTAACTGCCATTTCAGTAATAAACTAAGTTTATTAATGAGTATTTGATTTATAGTCGAAATCTTTAATACATAGAATAAATCCTGTCTCTATGAAAATCTGAAATATATCTGCCTTTTAAACATCCTATGTTATTAGTTACATTTAAAACCTTGCAATATGTTTTATATATTACTAAGAAAGAAAGGTTTACATAATGTATTTGTGGTTAATTTGAATACTGCTTTTAACAAAACCGGGTTTAATAGATAATTATTTGATGTTATTGGTCTCTAATATCCGCGTTTTATTCTCCAACGTATTAAAATCTATACTATGAAGTTTTTTTTTTTAAATATATATAACAATTAAAATCATTTTTTTTTATATGCGTACTTATCTAATTTCGTTAATCTTTCAAATTTAATATATTTCAATACATTAAAACTTAAATACTTACGCATGGAGGGTGTATTTTCTTGCTAGTTATAATAACGATTTTAAAATAAAATATAACTCGTATATACAATTCTCCAAATTTGAATAAAGAACACAATTATAAATAACTATAACAACTGCTTGAACAAGGACGAACTCATAAGTGATATTTTTCAGTAAACACCTACACATGATTACACCAGCAAAAACTTACATCAATCAGCTCTGTGCAGATTCTAGATGATGCGTGAAAGACCTGCCAGACTGATAGGGACGGTTGGCAAGAGAGAAAATCAAGATGATGATGGTGTTACACTTGGTAAATATCCAAATGAAAACTACTGATAAGATTGTATTTTGAATCAATAGATTATTCAGACTTAG
>CM042144.1:26480182-26507682 GCA_023376005.1 Doryteuthis pealeii
TACGTACGATCCTATCAAACTCGGATAATTTTTAAACAGATCTATTAGACCCATATGTAGAACCCTAACATTTACTAATTCACAAAGTCAAAGTGGACCTGGGAGTAATAGCCAGGGTTCTAAAATTGGAACATCACCACTAGATGCAGTTTAACGTCATAGCCAAGACACCAAGAACCTCGGTCACCGCCTTCTGGCACATACACTATAAAAATGGCTGGGGATTTGCCATATGAGCAATAGGGTCGGGACAATAATACAGTTACTAGAGCTTGACGAAACCAGTCGATTGATCGGAGGGGGCCTCCGTGTAGCCTAAGTAAGAGCTAAAGTGGAGTGTTGCAAATCATGGATTCTTCAGCCACCAGGATTCCGTCCATAAGCATCACGATTCGCCAACCATGACCAACAGGATGCTCCATTGGGGGGTTTCTACCCCTCTACAGAGTGTATGCTACAACCCCAGCCGACATGGCGGTTCTTTTTTAATGGTGCATAAACCTTCGTGGGTTATTTAATGCCAATGTTATCATTGAAAAAGAACAGTAGATGTACTAGTAAGTAAAGTCTGTGGACTGGCCTATTATTGGGATCAGCCGAACAGTAAAAGAGTCTATCCCATTTTCACAACCGCTAGACCAGAAAGATTGTAAAGTTGAGGTGGAGCACCGCACGTACCATCAGCTCCCAGCTTTTGAAAGCACAGAGCATACTACCCTAGCTGTGCTACTAATACGCTGAGCTGCTGGGAATGGTATCGAGACCAGAACCTTGCAATTCCTAGACAAATGCACTACCAGCTGAACTAAACCGGCTACACTGGAATAGAAAGGATTACATAGTCTAGGATAAATATGTACATAGATAGTCCTCCAGGCTGCACCTGCCTCCTGCATGTAAGGGGTGAAGCCTGGGTTAAAACCAATTACTGGGGAAATAGGGCCACTGGATTTCGAACTCGCTTAGTAAGATGCATGTTAGCAACTACGCCAAGGGGACTCCTCTTTGATTTTTGATTTAAGTAATCATTGATTTATAAAAATAACAGGTGCCAAGTTCTAATAATTATGTTTAAATTACAATCTCATAACTTTGAATAGGTAGGGGCTACGTTTTTCTTTTTAGATTATTGCTTCCAAATTCGACCTATGCACGAGTATATGCGTTAGATTCTTTGTTTCTTTTGAATAAGTGTTAAATTACAACCTCATAAATTCTTTCTTTTGAATAGGTAGTGGCCACGTTTTTGGTTTTAGATTATTTTATCAAAACTCGACCTATGCACAAGTATATGCATTAGATTCCTACAACTGACAGAAAATAAAGAAATTCTTAATCATTTTGAATCAGATTTATTTTATTAAAAATTCTATTTCTGAAAATAACTTATTTTTTTCTCGATTTTTAATTGAATATCGTTTATAAATGACAGTAGAGATCAGAGGTCATGTTAGGATTCTTTTTTGTTTCTGTCAAAAGTTAAAAATAGCAAATATGGTAACAGCACTTAAATATTGTTTTAACTTGCTACTAAGCCACCACTTTTTCGGCATTTTTTCATTCAGTGTATGACTTAGTTTACATCAATTGATATGGCTATATTGATTTTGTAGAAAATTTTAACGTTCATTGACCTTTCTTGGGAGTACGAGTCTTTCCACGACTTCACCCCCTCAACTGCCTGCGCAGCCATATTTTAGTTAGCATACATTCTTTCATACATATATATATATATATTATATATATATATATATATATATATATATATATATATATATCGCCGGATCTATCATCCTCCAAACAGAAGTAAAACTCACTTGCCAATATCATTTAAGAAAAAACAAAAGAACACATAAAAATAGAACAAAAAAACTAATCCTTATGTCAACAACGGTACATTAAACATTGGACGACCTGAGAGAGAGAGAGAGAGAGAGAGAGAGAGAGAAGAGAGAGAGAGAGAGAGAGAGAGAGAGAGAGAGGGGGGGAGGAGGAACCCGTGCTGTCAGCACAACGTGATGGTAATTTTTGTTAACATCTAAATCATTGGGGTTCGACAACCTACAGTCCGCGGGCCTGATCTAGCCTGCAATCCATAATCATCTGGCCCACAGTCCCTAACAGAAATATAATATTAATCCGACCCACAAAGGAAACAGACAGTGACTTAGATGCTCGTTTTTTTTTATAAACGTACAGAGAAGTCATGAACACCATGTCACATACTATTTCTCTGGTAAGAATTGTTATTCCTCTCATAGGTATTGCAACATCATATAATCTTGATTATTAAAATCTGGTAATGAATAAAGCGAAATCTGGTCATAAGCCCACGAATACATTTGGTGTATAAGACTTATAAAATGTTATAATCATGACCCTGCTCCATGCGATAAATCATTACTGTATGCTACAAGGTCTAAGGTGATAGATATGGTCCGCCATTACCTTACAGACATGGCCTCTGGCTACTATGTAGTACAAGATTGCCGACCCCTGTACTGTTATTTCAAAATTTTGACTGGTATTTTCTTTCAAGATTATATATCTATTTTAAAACGTAACTCACTCGGACGTTGATTTTACAACATCGAAAACAGTGGAGAATAATAATAATTTAAAAACAAAGGACGAACACTCGGTGAGACACGAACTCCTTTTGCCTCGGGAAAATGTTATTAAATGCTACAGCTGCTCTACCAACGTATCTTTTTCTTTTCTTTTTTTTAACGATTTTACGGCACTGAGTCACTGAGAGCGGCACCGAGACCCTGAGGTTTAATGTAGGTATTACTGAAGTTTAATGTAGGTTTAATGTAGGTTTAATGGGGATAATTATTGAAGCGGAGTTTAACAGGCTTGATATCTGAGTTTTCCTTCTCCTAGACTGCTTGCCTAACCAAGGTGAAATAGCTTAATCTGCCCAACTATTTACCCAAAGCTTATGGGAGAATAATTGGATTCATACATTACCCAATGGTATTAGCGCAATAGGAAATATAAACAGTTTCGTTTAAGATGTAAACTCGTGTCGCAGAGTCTATTTCCTTCTACGATGACCATTACATAACGCGTATACCCGAATCCTAATAATTATTCCCATCGTTTGATCTAAAAATAGAAGTAAAAGATTAAAAAAATAAAATCAAAAGATTTGTTTTTTATATTTAATGGCATATCAACTTTCAAGATTATTTGGTACTAAATCTATCCTTATAGAACAGTAGTGGTACTATTTAAGACATAACTGGGTGGATGATGGGGTTCATATCTTTTCGAAGAGTATTTGTCCGAAAATGTGGGTAATAGCGTGATTGGAGTTCGAACTCCCTTACTATGATATCACAGTCTAGCACGTTTGCTACAACGCCTCGGGGACTCCTCCCCTAAATGAGATCTTATGAATAAAAGAATGAAATGCATAAGTTGAGTAAGTCTGTTTATATTCCGTTGCTTCTGCTCCTGATATATTAATCATGTTTAATTTTGTTATTCAGACACACACACCACAATAAAGAACACAGACACACACAGATAGACAGACACACACAGATAGATAGACACACACACACACACGCACGTGCACACACTACAAGGCAGACACAAACACACACACAAACAAACAAGCACAAACAAACAAAACACTGATTAAGCAAATTGAAAGAGAAAACCATATACACATATATACAGTGGTAACTCGACTTAAGTGTTTAATTCGCTTCGCTCGTAAGTCAATTTTCACGTATATCAAATCAATTTTCCCTATTGAAATAAGATAGAAATGTTAATAATCCGTTCTAGTGGTGGTCTTGAACGGATTATTAAGATTTCAGTTTATTTCAATGGGGAAAATTGATTTGATATATGTGGAAATTGAGTTACGAGAGGAGCGAATTAAACCCACCCCCAAGTAAGTAAAAAAAGTAAAGTCGTCGGGGCGGCCTAAAATCGGTATCAGCCAGTCAGCGAGGGAGTCTAGCCCCTTTTCAATAGCGCTAGACCAAGGAAATTGTTTTAGCATCTGAGGTGGAGCGCCACACCTACCATCAGCTCCTTACTTTACCGCACAGATCCCTGTGCTACTCATACGCTGAGTTGGCGGGGACCGGTATTGAACTAGTAACCTTGTGGTTTCTAGCCGAACGCTCTACCGACTGAGAAAGACCCTCATTTTTTGTTACGTTTCATTAATAAGAAAAATAGCTGTGTATTGTATAAAAACAATAAAATAAAATGTAATGGATTATGTGTTATATGTTTTCATGTTGTTTTTTTTAAATAATGTTTTTCTTTGGCGAAATAAATTTGCAAAGCTTAATGTTTTTACTGAACTTATTAGCATAAGCATGCCTGAAGCTTGCTGGTAATTCAAATGTTAGCCCACATCACAAAGCAAAAGATCGACCGAGTGACAGCTCGTAATTAAAAATACTCGTAATTTGGGTCACTGGTTAGTTAAGATACGACTGTATTTCTATTAAAAATCGCTCTGGTTTCGTTGGGCCAACCGAAAATAGTAGAATCTAGGATAGTGATGAATAAAGAACTGGCATTCTACCAAACAAAATAAAGCCGATGAACACGCTGTTAATAGCACTTACATATTACCTGTCAATGTCATGTACTATTAGAGCAAGAATCGTTCAGCAGCTTTACAATCAACACATATACCTGTACCATTCAATAAATAAGGGGAACTTTTTATTTTTGATAAAAGCAAAAGCATTCTTTTTTTTTTCTTTTTTCTTTTTGGATGGTTGGTTTTGAAGGCTATCCCAATGCAAGTGTAAAGACAAATGACATAACTATGATGTTGTTTGTTTACATTTGATTTATTCTTAATATTTCAGGAGAAAGATCCCTTCGTCAGAAGATTTCTGAAAGATAATTCTGGAGTAGTTAGCTTGTTGCTAGGATCTGTCTATTCTATTGTATGCCTGATGATATCTTCCAAATTCTCTGCGTGCGTGTATGTGTAAGTCTCTCTCTCTCTCTCTCTCTCTCTCTCTCTCTCTTCTCTCTCTCTCTCCTCTCTCTCTCTCTCTCTTGTGTGTGTGTGTGTGTGTGTGTGTGTGTTTATGTGTTGTGTCTGTTCAACAATGTCTTAGTATCATTCCAGGTTTGGCCTATCCTTTTCTTATTTATTATTAGGCCGGCCTAATTAGTTTGTTCTTTTTTTTTTAGAATTTGTTTCCATAAGTATAAACTTTACATAGTTTAGAATTGGGTTATACCAATTTTTAAAAAGTTTCACTAAAATATTTGTTTTGAAGCTATTCAAAACATAGTACTTTACCCTTTAACAGAGGTCTATCACAAATTTGTGCTGACTGGGTACTTTAGATTATGGGAACAATATGTGTATGATGTGTACGGCGAAGCATATTTTAGCCATACAAATGCTTACAAATGGGCTAAACATGGATTTGTCACTTCGAGCTGGAGTCAAAATGACAGTCCGTTGAGTAGAAACCCATTGACTCTTCGGTAATGAAAATGTTCCGGGTGCAGTGTTTAGTAAAGAAGATCATGCTGACAGTAATCCGTGCCATGAAAAAACTCATCTCTATGGATTTCCTTGAAAAATGTATATCTGTAAACAGTGTTTCCTATTGCCAGCAATACTTGATATCATATAATAGTGCGCAAAAAAATAAGGAATTACACAAATGAAAATATAAACATACAATATACGAAATTGATTAACTTCTAGGCATAGAATAACCACAGACAGGTTGGCATGCCATTAAATATATCAATGTCAGATAGCCTCTTTATTATTATTATTATTATTATTATTATTATTATTATTATTATTATTATTATTATTATTATTATTATTATTATTATTATTATTATTATTATTATTATTATTATTGGATTCTTCTGTTCCTGCTACCGGGCTGAGTTCTCTCTTGTGTTTTTCGTTATATGGGTCATATTAAGTGGATTGAATAATGGCTTGGGTTCAAAGTTCCGTGACGAGTCCCGATTACGACAAGACGTTTCCCGAATTCGAAAAGAAGGTTCCCGAGTCCGAAAAGAAGGTTTCCGAGTTCGAAAAGAATGTTTCCAAGTTCGAAAAGAAGGTTTCCGAGTCCGAGAAGGTTCCCGAGTTCGACAAGAAATCCTGAAGAAGGCCGGGGGCACATCGGCCGAAACGTTGTACAGATAACAATAAAGATGAGGAAACTAGTCCGAATAATCCAAATAATACTAAGCATTTATTACACTAAATTTCAAAATGAATAGGCTACCCCATTCATTACGGCAACAAAATGTTATGTTTTAGTCAAGGTAAAATGTAAATCATTGAATTGCTAATTATATATTTATGCAGGCAGGTACTCCCTATTATGGGGCATGGTGCAATATAATGTTATTAACCTCGTTTCTTACTCGCTAAGTTAGTACATACTGGCATGTTTGTATTGTGAATACCATTTTTCGCAGTAACCATGACAAAAAAGTATATATTCTTTATTCATTTCAGAGAAATAGAGAAATCTATTTTAATATTCATAAAAGTAAGAAAAGCAAAACTAGATTCATTTATGAATAATACGTTTACCAGATATAACAAGTCACCTGCTCGGGTTGGCCTACACTACGATAAAATGTTGCAATCTATTCTTTTCTTATGATTGGCTTGGCTTTAGATATGTTTCTTATTGTGTGTTTTTTCCATTTTAATATTTGGTTTATAGAAAAGAAAGAATTTCGCTTTATTTTCTCTTATTCTTATCTTCGCTTATTCCCACGAATATATTCCAAGATAATATGGTTTCGCTAAACGTAAGAAAATCTATTGCATTAAACTGGTGCAATATCTTCTTTATATATATATATATATATATATATATATATATATATATATATATATATATATATATATATTTGCATATTTTTGTTCTACTGTTCAGGGGCAACAACCGCTAACTGATTGCTTGCATGGAATTGCATTTATTTGTTTATTGTACATAAATCTATAAGTATGTGTCGGTTTTCATACCTTTTCCAGAGGAATTAATCTGAAAGTGAACGTAATAGCGCGACTGGTATTCGAGCTCGATTACTACGATGTCACAGTCCAGCACTTTAGCCACTACGCTACGGAGACTCCCCCAGTAACATAAGTAAGTCCGTATTTATTTATTTCCTTGTCAGTTCACTTAAAAAAAATCAGTTGTAAAATTCAGCATACGACTTCGAACCCATTATTATTATTATTATTATTATTATTAGTAGTAGTAGTAGTAGTAGTAGTATTAGTATTAGTATTAGTATTAGTTTTTCACAGCAGCGTTCGCTGATGGTCTATCATTAGAGTTTGCGTGACAACAAGTTTCCCCAGGTCTCCAGGACTCTCCTGAGTATTCCAGCTGATTTCAACAATAATGTTGTCTAAATGTTCTCAATTCTTCCTCTGGTTTCCAGTTCCTCAAGTATTTTTTCTAGGTTTTTGAAGACCGTTCCTTGAGCCCCAATTACTATTGTTATCTCTTTCAGTCTCATATTCCTCCGCTTTTTCAATTCTCTTGCGAGGTACAGGTATTTGTCTATCTTTTCGTTTTCTTTCATCTTCACCCTGTGATCTGCTAAAACTATACATGTTCCAGTTAAGAAGTTCTCTTTTCTTTTCTGTTAATATTAGGTCTGGTTTTCTGGCTGGGATAAGGGGATCCGTCTTTATCTCAAAGTCCCGGATGCTCCATTAGAATTTTTCCCCATCCGCTTTAGCCTGTGGTCTATTGGATGCTAAGGGACAGTAAGTCTCCTCAGGTCTCGAGGACTCTTCTGAGTATTCTAGCCAATTTTAATTCTGCCATAGTTTCGATGGTTTCAATTCTTCAACTAATCCCTAATTCACCCAGACTCTTTTCCTGACCCTTGAGGACCATTCCAACAGTACCAATTATAATTGGTAGGACCTTTTCCGTCATGTTCCACAATTTTCACAGTTCTCTGGTAAGGTCCAAGTATTTTTCTATCTTTTTGTTTTCTTTTACTTTCTCTTGGTGGTCCTCCGAAACGGAAAAATCCACGATATGGCAATCTTCTGGTTAATTGAAGCTAGATCTGGTCTCCTGTCCGGGATTTGGGCATCCGTCTGTATCTCAAAGTCCTAGAGAATCTTACGCGTCTCATTCTCCATAACAGATTAGGTCTGTGCATATGCCATTTAGTTGCATGGTGAAAATTGAATTTCCTGCACAAATCCCAGTGGTTAACCATACCACCCATCGTGCCTAGAAAAGTACTGTCTTTGTGCTAGTTTGCTGCATTCTCTTATTATATGATTAACCATTTCGTCTTTTTCTTCACACATCTAATACATGCTATTCTGTTGCGTCTTATGCATTTCTGATTTTATATAATTAGTTCTTATAGCATTGTCTTGTGCTGCGATTATTCGGTGCTCTTATTAGTGTATTCTTCGAGTACTCGAATTGTTGCGTGTACACAATCTTCAATGCTGGCGAGACCTCTTCCTCCTTCTTTTCTTGCTACATATAGCCTATGTCACCCCTCGGGTGTAATGCCTTGTGCATTGTCAGAAGTTTCCTTGTCCTTTGGTCCATCTGTCGGAGTTCCTCTCATGTCCATTTTAAGAATGGTCCAGAGTATCTTACAAGGCTAACATCCCAGGTGCTAATTCCCTTATCGAGATTTCTGTTGCAGTGTTTAGTTTCTAGAATTATTATTATTATTATTATTATTATTATTATTATTATTATTATTATTATTATGACTGCGAGTTTTTCTTTCAAATGGACTAAGTAAAAACAAGTCTATCCAGACAACAGCATTGTTGTAATCAGATAGAAGACTCTGCTGAGTATTCTATCTGATTACAACAATGCTGTTGTCTGGATGGTCTCAATCCTTCCTTTGATTTCCAGTGACTCTAGTCTTTTCGAAGCTTTTGGCAACCGTATCAAGTAAGCCAAATACAATTGATATCACTTTCACACCTTATATTCCACAGCTTTTTCAATTCTCTAGCAAGGTCTAGGGATTTGTCTATCTTCTTTGTTTTCTTTTATCTTCTCCCTGTGATCAGCTGGAATTTCAAAATCTACCAGTTGACAAGTTATCCTTGTGTTGTTTATCTATACTAGGTCTGGTCTTCTGTCTAGGATAAGGCGATCCGTCTTTATCCCTAAGTCCCAGAGAAGTTCATATGTTTCATTCTCAGGAACAGATACTGGTTTATGCATATACCATTTTGTTGTATGTTGAAAAAAATTATTTTAGCACAATTTCCAGTGAATCATATTTCAGACCCAGTCGTACCTAGACTTGTATTCTCGTTGTGCTAGTTTGCATCATTCGCTTAATACATGGTTTATTGTCTCATCTCTGTCACTACACACCCTACAATGTTATTATTATTATTTTCACTCGTTTTGAGTTTTTCACATCAGCGTTATCTGAGGGTATTTCACTGGAGTCTGAGTGACACCAAGTCTCCTCAGGTCTCCAGGACTTTTCTGAGTATTCTTGCCGATTGCAGCAGTGCAGTAGTCTGGATAGTCTCAATTCTTCTCTGATTTCCAGATACTCCAGTCTTTTTCCTAGTTTTTGGTACCGTTCCAAGTGGACCAACTACAATTGGTATCACTTTCAGCCCCGTATTCCACAGCTTTTTCAGTTCTCTGGCAAGGGCCAAGTATTTATCCACCTTTTAATTTTCCTTCAACTTCACCCTGTGATCTGCTGGAACTGCAAAGTCCACCAGTTTATACGTTCTCTTTTTTTGTTAATCAACACTAGGTCTGGTCTCCTGGCTGCGATAAGGTGATCCGTCTTTATCTCAAAGTACCAGAGAGGTTTACGCGTTTCTTTCTCAAGAAAACATTCTGGTATATGCATATACTATTTTTTGTATTATCAAATGGCATAATTCCGAGTGGATCACCTTCCCAACCCAGTCGTGCCTAGTTTTGTATTGCCGTTGTGCTAGTTTGCTACATTCACTTAATACATAGTTTACAGTCTCATCTCTGTCACCGCACAGTCTACATATACTGTTTGTTGCGTCTTATCAATTTTTGCTTTGATATAATTTGTTCTTATGGTATTATTTTGTACAGCAATTATTAGTGATTCAGTTTCTCTCTTGAGGTTTCCTCTTCTTAATCTCCAAGTTTTTTTCATGTACAACCACTCCGATTTTTCGTTTGAAGTGTCCACATAACTGTTTTTCTTCCCATCTTTGTTTTCTTGTTTTCGTTGTTTTTTCTGTTTGTCCATATATTACATCTGCTGTTGTTGGCTGCCATAAGTAATCTGTCTTTGCTCTTTTTTGCGTATTCTTCGAGTCCTTGGATTGTGGCCTCTACACAGTCCTCTATGTTGACTTCTTCCACCTTCTTTTCTTGGTACTTATAGTCTATCTCTATCGTCTCTAGGGTGTAGAACCTTGTGCATAGTCATTAATTTCCTTGTCCTTTAGTCGATCTGTCGGAGTTCTTCTTTTGTCCATTTTAAGAATGGCCCAGAGTTTGTAATAACGGGGACGGACCAGGTATTTATTCCTTTGATAAGATTTCTGCTGTTGAGCTTGGTTTCTTGTTCTTCTGAGGTATTCGTTTTTTTTTAACTTTTTATTTCATCTCTGTTTGCTTGATATTGTCTGCTTCTAAAAATCCTAAATTATTATTATTATTATTATTATTATTATTATTATTATTATTATTATTATTATTTGACTACTTGTGATTTTTTCATACCAGTGTTAACTGATGGTCTTCCTGTTAACTGATGGAGTCTGAGTGACAAGAATTATTATTATTATTATTATTATTATTATTATTATTATTATTATTATTATTATTATTATTATCATTTACCAAAGAATTTCATTTATATTTTTCAACTTTTCATATACTTCCATTTTTTCATATTAAATTAACTTACTTAAAGCATTTTGATAATTTTCCATACAAGATATTATTCAAAATTATTTTAAGCTTTATCTTTTTCTTTTACGAGATAATCCGATTACTGTCACAAAGTAATTTTTCAAATAGATTCTCTTAAGAAATTTTCCTATAAACTCAGGAATATGTTTCATTATCGACTTTATCTTTCAATTTAATTCGTGCCATATTTCATCAACATTTAGAGGATTAAAACTTTGAATCCAAATAAATATTATCACTGTTTTCCGATAATCATTTTCCCGTTAGTTTAAACCAGTTTCCTTGCTTTTGGTTTATATGTTAAAAATCCGTTTTTATTTTAACTTCTAATTCAATACATCATTTACCGAATGGTGATATCAAACTGATATCTTCTATTAAACATTCATTATTTGAATCTGACCCGATAAATCTTTCTCTAATCTATTTCACGTTAGTTTACATTTAGTATATTCTCCTATAAAACATTACAACACTTAGATGAAAGCAAATCTAAATATTCGTTTTCTAATGATAAAAAAAAAATGAATTGTTGAAATTACCTGAAATATTTCTAAACTATTTATCCAGCCTATAACTATTTATAAATTAAAATCTCTGTTCATTTTGAGATTTATCCAATGTAAAAATTACATTATGCAATTGTTCTTGCAGATTATAGTCGTCTACTATATTCAAATTTTGAGATATGTATATACATATCTTATTAAAAACCTTGTTATTAAAATCAGTTATTCATTAAGCCAAATATTCATTTTTTTTCGAACCAATTAAAATTGTTTTTGTTTTCAAAATAAGGTTTTCCTCTCAAACCCTCTTTCCTGGGGTCGAAGAGATGATAGTCTTAGGCAAACATTATTCTAGTGACGAGGAAGTGAAATCTGTTGTGAAGAAGTGGCTCAAAGTCAACAGAATTTTACGGGGCAGGGAATATATGCTCTTATTCGAAGGTGGGACATTGCTATTGTGATAAACGGGACTATGTGGAGAAGAAGGGATGTGATCCCCAGATGACCAGCTTCATTTTGATGTATGATATATGTTCCTGCGTTGGTAATTATACCTGTCCTAAACAAAATGGCATTAATTTTTGACTCACCCTCGTAAGTTATTTTCTGAGATTGGTACTGCAATTTCAACGTACATTTTAACTCGCCCCTACCAAAGTCTTTCTCACATCAACAGATGATATAATGAACTGTCGCTGTCGATACATATAGTATATTCAATCAAGAGCAAATGATAGAAATAATTGCAAATTAAGGGGGAGTTATGGACCGGATTAGCTTAGCCGGTAGAGCGTTCGGCTAGAAACCACAAGGTTCCTAGTTTGATATCGGCCCCCGCCAACTCAGCGTATGAGTAGCACAGGGATCTGTGCGGTAAAGTAAGGAGCTAATGGTAGGTGTGGCGCTCCACTACAGATGCAAAAAGAATCTCCTTGGTTTAATGCTAGTGAAAAGGGGATAGACTCCCTCGCTGATTGGCTGATACCGACTTTAGGCCACCCCGACGACTTTACTTTTTTTACTCTATAATTTGAAATGAGAAATTATCTTTATTATACACTGATGTATGTGGACTTGTGTCCTAAGTTAAAATAAGGGGAAATACCGCAATGTAGTGAATAGAAAATAAGTCATTTCTGAAATAGTTAATTATCATTTTAATTACTGAGATAAGGAATTATCATCATACACGGATGTATATGAACAAGTGTCCTAATATTAAACAATAAGGGGAAGTACTCTGTAATAGATAATAGGAAGTACTATATGATTTCCCAAATGTGGAATTATCATAATTATATACTGACGTACGTGAACTGATGAAACATTAAAAGTTGCATATTTCAATTGTTTATTGATTCTGTTTGGTCATACCGACTGAATTAAACCGATTTTATTACACAATTGAGTTCTTTATTTAACCAATCTTATAAGGGGGTAATATATATATCGGACAAATACTCCAAAGCTTTAGTTCACTCAAATTACTTCGTATATATATTATATAATATCTTTCATTAACTAAAAACGCCATAGCAAGACGACAACTACTTCAGTTTCAGTGTTCTGAAGAAGAGATTTTATCTCGAAATATTAATATTAAAGAATAAATCACAGGTTAACAAACAACACCATTGTTACCTTATTTTTTCTTCACCTGCATTGTGATAGCCTTCAAAACCGACCTCCAAACCAATATATATATATACCTTTGAAAGAAAGGACAAACTCAATAAACCGTCATTCTGTAATAAATTTATTTCGACCAAAACTCAGAAAATTTTAAAAAATTTCTAAAACTTTTATATATATATATATATATATATATATATATATATATATATATATATATATAGGAAGTAAGGATATAACATTTTCGGGCCTCCTGAACTTTGTCAACTGTGGAAATATTGTTCAATAAAAGTTTATACCTTAAGAAATAAGACCATTAAGCGATAGATAGGTTTGAACAATGCTTTTTAGTGAAGGCAACTATATCATTACGAATCCTTTATTTTGCCAACATAATTTGGAAAATTTTAGAACACTCCGTCGTACATAGTTACGGTTGGGTAAGGGTTAATTAATTCAAGCCGATATGTTAGATTCATACGTTTATGAATTCTTGTCGAAACAAAGAAAGTAACACTTCCCTTCAAATTCCTAATGGTAGAATTGATTCACAATAAAGCATTTTTGAAACCCATCTATCGCTTAATGATATTATTTTTCAATGTATATATATTTACCAACCCTCCAAACGAGTAGGATGTGACACAAGGTCAATTTCTTAAGCGGTGTTCAACAGGTTTGAATTCAGAGTTTTCCTTCTCCTAGACCGGTTGCCTAACCAAGGTTAAAAGCCCAGCCTGCCCTACTATTTACCCATAGCTGGAGGGAGAGTAGGATTCATACCTTTCCCAAGGATATTAGCGCTAAGTGAAATGCAATTACCACGTCCAGGATTTGAACTCGGAGTGACGAGTCCATTTCCCATGACTTTAACCATTATACCACGCGCTATTTTTCATTGTATAAGCCGGTTTAATTCGGTAGAGCGTTCGGCTAGGAATCACAAGGTTCCTGGTTCGATATCGGCCCTCGCCAACTCAGCGTATGAGTAGCACAGGGATCTGTGCGGTAAAGTAAGGAGCTGATTGTAGGTGTGGCGCTCCACCTTAGACGCTGGGATAATTTCCTTGGTCTAGAGCTAGTGAAAAATGGATAGACTATCTCGCTGTCTGGCTGATACTGACATTAGGCCGCCCCGACGACTTTACTTTTTTTACTTATAAGAATTTACAGAATACAGATTCCACGGTCGAGAGAGTTCAAGAGTGGCAAATTTCCTTTCTAAATTTAGCATGTGAGCGGATATAGCAAATTTAAAGTCAAAATGTTCGACATTTACTAATTAATTAGTTTGCTAGCAACAGGCGCTATTGATGTAATGGTTATCGTCCCAAAAATGGTCACTTGGAAAAGCGACTGGAGTAATTGAACATTAAGGAAGAATCGAGACAATCTAGACAACAGCATTGTAAAGATCGTCTCGAATACTCTGAAGTGTTTTGGAGACCGGTGGAGACTTGCTGTCACTCAGATTCTACTGAAAGATCACCAGCTAAGACTGATGTGAACAAGTCACAAGAAGTGATATAATAGAAAACCACTGGATACTTCAAGGGACAAACTAAGGAAATTGCGCACAAGATGATTTATTTGCTTATTGGTACACATGTGGAGTGTTGCATGTCATGGACTGCTTTTCGGAGAGTAAAGAAAGAAAATATATAAAACAGAAAAGAAAGAAAATATAATAAAACAGAAAAGAAAGAAAATATAATAGGAAAAAAAGGAATGAAAAGGGGGGAATATATAAATACAATATATATATATATATATATATATATATATATATATATATATATATATATATATATGTTATATGCATATATATATATATATATATATATATATATATATATAGAGAGAGAGAGAGAGAGAGAGAGAGAAACAGACAGACAGACAGACAGACAGACAGTGCACGGAAGAGATAACGCTAATCAGTTGTGTATCGTCTATTTCAATGGAATGAAATGTAAATATGGAAAGAAGAAAGGAAAACAGAAAGCGGATAGATAGATAGATAGATAGATTGAGAGAGAGAGAGAGAGAGGGGGGGGGGAGAGACGTCAAAATTTGAACTATTTAGCAATAGCTCTTCCATATACATATCAAACGTTGTAATAGTTAAATTATCGTACTGTGGTATGTCCACAACTCCCGCTAGTACCACACTAAAATTGTTTACTGTTTATTGGGGCTTCCCACTTTTAAAAATCATAACTAGTCGAGTGAAAAAGTCACTTATTCATTTAAGGAACTATAACACGTTAATCAGCGATATTTTCCTTTAATTGAAAGACGTGAAATTAGCAGCCCTTCGCCATTCATTTATTTAATCTTTCTTAATTCTTTTTCACCGTTCATTTTTCTTTCCCCTTTTTTTCGCTCTTCCCTATTTCTTTCACCCCGTGGCGATCATTCTGATATAGCGCCTGTCTACTAAATCTACTGTCAATCGCTTGATTTCTTTCTGTTGATTTAACGTCGGTCGTGCATCAAAAGAGGTGACACCTGTTCCTTTATCTATCGACTACGTTTATTTCTTTTTCTCTTTCTTTTAAAATCCCTATTTTCTTTCAGATTAACTCCTTCTCTTGAGCACCCCTCTCCTACACTCTCTGTCTCTCCGTCTCTGCGTGTGTCTCTGTCTGTGTTTCTCTCTCTCTCTCTCTCTCTCTCTCTCTCTCTCTCTCTCTCTCTCTCTCTCTCTCTCTCTTTAATGGAACCTCTATAATTTTTCTGACGACTTATCGTTTTCTGGCGTGTCAGAGCTTGTCGCATTTAAGGTGATCGCCAGTCATTGGTAGTTTTCCCACATTCCACTCACCTACGTCATATTCAAGAAGACCAATGTCGTAGATCAATCACGTTTTTATCGAGTTCAAACGGAGTTCATGTTTTGTTGGCCTTTCTTTTCTTTTTTCTTTTCTTTTTTTAAATCCTTTTTTTTTCTTTCTTTTCTCTCGCTCTATGGGAGTGATGGTGACACAGACATCTCACTGAGACATTTTTTCACGTTGACAAAAGTCACGGACAAGACGCCACGTGAGAAGTGTCAAGTGGCAGGGTATCATTTAGAATTTAGCCATTGTGTTTCTTTTTGTTTAAAAATGTTCATTCTTTTTTTTTCTCTCGAAACATTTGGTGTATTATGAGTAAGCGTAATCGACAGAGCTTAAAGTATTATCTATCGGTGCATAAATTGCTTACAAATAAAGTAAGAATCCTGGATGTCTACCATTAAAAGCGCATAGTCGAAAAGGTTGGCACGCGTGTAGATTCGCAGGTCTACATAGTGATACATATATATATATATATATATATATATATATATATATATAGCAACGAGCAGGATGCCAGACAAGGTCAATTTTTTAAGCGGAGTTTAACAGGTTTGAATTCAGAGTTACCTAGCCATGGTTAAGAGCTCAGTCTGCCCTGCTATTTACCCATAGCTGGTGGGAGAATTGGATTCTTACCTTTCCCAAGGGTATTAGCGTCATGTGAAATGCAAATAGCTTCGTCCAGGAATTGAACTCGGATCGATGAGTCCATTTCCTACGACTCTATCCATTAGACCACGCGCCTCCATCTATTGATACTTATATACATACTAGCGGGACCTGTGGATATACCACAGTATGATAATATAATTATTACAACGTTTGATATGTTTACTTAAAAGCTATTGAAAAATAGTTCAATATGTAAAAAGTATAATAAAGTTGATTTAACTCATTCTTATTCTTTTTTTCTTTCTCTTTTTCTTTTCATCTTTTCATTTGGTTCGAATGAAACAGATTAGCGTTATCGCTCCCGTGCGCTCACCCCTCTATATATTTTCCCGACTTTATTTCTTTCTTATTATATTTTGATCTTTTTAGCATGTCCTTTTTTCATACCTATAAGGTAGCGGGACATCGAGTCAACGGTGCCTGGTTACTGACAGCTCGCCTATACAATAGTCAGACCAATTGGTAAATATATATATATATATATATATATATATATATATATATATATATATATATTACCAACCCTTCCGCACAAGTAGGATGGGACACAAGGTCAATTTCTTACACGGAGTTCAACAGGTTTAAATTCAGAGTTTTCCTTCTCCTAGACCGGTTGCCTAACCAAGGTTAAAGAGCCCAGTCTGCCCTTCTATTTATCCATAGCTGGAGGGAGAGTAGGATTCATACCTTTCCCAAGGGTATTAGCGCTAAGTGAAATGTAGTTACCACATCCAGGATTTGAACTCGGGGCGACGAGTCTATTTCCCATGACTTTAACCATTACACCACGCGGTTGAGCTATATATGTAGTGATTTGATCCTTTAAGTAGGGAAGGCGGGGAGTATTTTGATTGGTCTGTTGCCGTATATATATATATATATATATATATATATATATATATATATATATACAACAAACTCCCCACAGACAAAATCAACGACATATGCCGCATAATCCGCTTCATTCTAACACATTATAATTTTCAATTCAACAACAAAAAAAAAACTACCTACAAACCAGGGGCACGTCGATGGGTACGAAGATGGCACCAAGCTATGCTGACATATTCATGCACACACTAGAAACAAAATTACTCAAAGACTACCCTCTAACCCCAACCTATTACTATAGATATATAGATGATATATTCCTTATATGGACACATGGCCTCAACAGCCTCCTAGATTTCCACACACACACTTTAACAACTACCACCAATCCATAAAATTCTTGATCGAACACTCCACCAGCTCGATCCCTTTCCTAGATATAAACACAAAATTAAGAAATAATACCATAAACACCACTCTCTACACCAAACCCACAATAACCACACATTTCTAAACTAAAACAGCAACCACTCCCATGAACTAAAAAAATCGATAATCTATAGTGCATGCATAAGACTAAGACGCAGATGTGAAGACCAACAAGAATATATGCAACACACAGCCAACCTAGCAAGAAAATTCCTAAATAGTGATTACCCCATAAAATTAATAAAAAAGCGTTCGACAAAGCATCATCTCTAAATAAACAGGAACTACTCAAATATAAACCACACCAAACTAATGACCAAATCCCCATGGTATTTCAGCATGGTCGACACATGCACAATCTAACTAAGCTACTCACCGAACAATATAAAACCCTACAAACCGACCCCACAACAAATTCCATCTTCAAAGCCCCGTCAATCAACGAAAAAACAACCACACAACCTGCGTAACATCCTCACTGCACCCAGAAAAGATTTACATAACACCGTATAGAAAGGTAACAAAAGATGCAACAAGCCTAGATGCCAAATTTGCAGCCATATACACACAGAAACCGAAATGAAAATAACCTACACGAACATAACAATCCATCCGCCACACCTAACATGCGATAGCGCTAATATCATATATTACATATACTGCACACAATGCACAAATAGCGGATATGTGGGAGAAACATCTATATCTTTTAGACTAAGATTAAATAACCACAAATCCACAATAAAACTCAAATCCCCGCATAGTACGATAGCACTTCACTTTAACAGCCCACCACACAACCTTACACATCTCAAATATATTTTAATAGAACACGCATTTCCAACAACGGAATCTCGAAAACAAGCAAAAACCAAATGGATTCTAAAACTACGAACTCACGTACGGGGACTGAACGCTGACATCGGAATACTCCGTTATTACATATATTTTAGAGACACTGCCGCTATCAATAACAACAAAGACAAAGAATCCGTTAAACAGGAGCAACATACGTTGAAAAAGAGTATCTAACGATCCCGAAAATTCATGATAACAAATAGTAATGAAAAATAAATGAATCCAATACTCCATAACATCGAGTTCATTCATTTATTTTTAAATACTTCATAATAACGCCCAACTTCAACATAAGAAAAAACATGAATTTATATATATATATATAAGTAAAGAAATAACAAAAACTTAGAGATTTTGCATAATAGTCTATTTCAGGGAGCTTAGACGAAGTGTCTAACTCTCCGACTCATCAGATGTGAATCTGATGAGTCGGGAGAGATAGACACTTTGTCTAAGCTTCCTGAAATAGACTATAATGCAACATCTCTTAGTCTTTTGTTATTTCTTTACTTATAAATTTGCTCTGTGACTCTAACATTAAAAACACACATTGAGCTCTCTAACTGCGACAGGTTTTTATTTAAAAAAAAACTGTTGTGTCGTAAGGAAGATTTCTTCTCTGGACTTCTGGATTATATATATATATAAGTTAAGAGAAAGGAAATGAATCCGACATTATAAGTATAAAATGTTTTCACTTAAACAGCATGTTGTGTGTTTTCATATCCTTTTATATATATATATATATATATATATATATATATATATATATATTCTCTGTGTGTGCATGTATGTGTGTTTGTGTGTGTGTATGTATTTGTGTATTTGAGGGAGGTTGAATGCGAGTGCGTGAAGATTTGCCTGTGTCGTAACTGTCATTGTCATAGAAAACTCAATCAGCAAGATGAATGCTTGCGTTCAATTTCCACTGATGTCTTCTGGAAAGCTATGTGCCCATCTGTTCATCAGTCACCCATGGGTCAAATACTGGGACAATCTAGAAAAGAACAGCGTTAAATGTGTCAACACAACATGATTTATGGTATCGTAGGATATCTCTTTTGTTCACGTGTGTCTCTATTTGCTTATATAAAGTCTATTGTTAAGAAAATCTCCCCTTTTGTAGGTAATACCACAGTCACATTTAACCACACGTTTGTCAGTCTTTCACTTTCGATAATATTATCTCTCTAACTCTCCCCCTCTCTCTCCCCCTCTCTCTCTCATCTATATATATATATATATATATATATATAATATATATATATATATATATATTATATATATATACCAAACTTATTGGTAAACCCTTGCGATAAGAAAAAGCCAGGAAAATGGTTTGATTGTAAAAATTACTAACAAATTTCACCTGAGGAAAAAATGAAAAAAAAAGAAAAGTAAAATGTTTGGTGTTTAAACACCAAACAGTTTACTCTGACGAAGGCCGTTATTATTTGTATACTTAATGATTTTGTAGTTTTCTATTATTATTATTATTATTATTATTATTATTATTATTATTATTATTATTATTATTTTATTCTATATTCAAAATAATAATAGATAAAATACATGTGTACATGAACAAAATTCTGGCCGAAACACGTGTTAGTAAAATAAAATCTATTTTATTCATTCGGCATTTGCTTTCCTTTGTTTATTTTTCCTATCATATATATATATGTAGAAATGCATATATAACCTCAAGATGACCGATTCTGACGCTTTCTCTTTACAAAATATATAATTATATATTATAATTTATTAATGATTTGAAGGCAATTACAATACGTATAAAAAAATAAAAACCATTAAAATGTGTATAAAAAATAAAAACAAAAAAATGTTATTTTTGTTTTTTATTTTTATACGCATTGTAATTGCCTTCAAATCATTAATATATTATAACATACTTAACAATGCTTCAAGCAAATTACCAATTACTTTTATGATATATATATATATATATATATATATATATATATATATATATATATATATATATATATACTTTTTCAAATTTATGTAATTGTATTTTATCTCCTGGGCAAGGTTTCAATCAGTTTTATTTCGTCTTATGTCCGTCAAGAAAATAATTCAATCCCCCCCCCCCATATATTAGTAAGTTAATGCTTCCCAATGTTTTATGTTTGAATTATTTATCATTTGGTCAGGTCAGCCATAGATTTAAGAAAACATGAAAGAAAAGTCATCGGGATTGGGCAATTCTTTAGAAGCCAGATGCAACAACTTTAACTGTGATATAAACGCATTTCTCTACCCACAGTGGAAAAAAGAAGTAATAAAAAACAATAAAAACAAGAAAGACATGACCCCACCCACACACGACTGGACGTCGCACCTGCACAGAAATACAGGTGGCGTGAGAAACTATTTTACGTAGGTTCCTACCGACCCTTGATCTGCTTATCCACACAAATCACGCCTACAATTTCACCGATAAAGTTTACTGAACGTGGTGATACGCCTCGTATATACGTTGTTGCTGTTTTAGATATTTCGTTTCGTTTTGACTGCCAGGTGGTTCGGTAGAGGGAAAAAAACTGTTGTCCTTGATAGAATCTTTCACTTCAAACTGTTATACACACCATGAAAATATCAATTAAAACTAACTGCCATTTCGACCTTGGCTTCTGTCACTGGTGAAAAGAAGTCTCTGGGTGAATCATTTAAATTGAACTAGCAATTCAATCTGCACTCACACTGAGATGAGCCTTTATAGATAGAATTCTTTTCATAATTAATCGAAATACAAATAGTAGTTGATTTGTTGGTTGGATTTACGGCATGTCAACCCTTGCTGGGTTATTTCATATCGGAGACGTTTTTGTTTTATTTATTCTTGTTGGGAATTCAATTTTTTTAACACATTTTTAAACTCATTTTTATCTATTTAAACAATTGTTGGGACCTTAACAGGTAATACCAAAGGGTTGACCTGAGACTATTGACACTAAAGGGTTACTCACATACTCCAATGCTCCAGGATTAGAATCCCACCACCAGATGTAGTTAAACGTCATACCTAAGACACTAAGACCCTCAAACATTGCCTTCTAAAAAATATATCATACAAAGGGTTGGGGTTGCAATAGGGTCGGGAAAATGATATAGGTATTAGAGCTTGACGTGGCCAGTCGATTATTCTGAGGCAACTTCCCCGAACGCCCGGCTAGTATAAGTAAGGGCCAAACTGAAGTAATGCATGTCATGGACTGCTCAGTCATTAGGATTCCGTCCTTAAGCATCATGAGTTGTCATCCACAGCCAACAGGTGGTTATGTTTATGTTGGATGGATCTTACCCCTCTGCAGAGATGCAGTCGAGTATTGCCCCAGCTGACAGTGTGGTCAAACATTTCAGGACAGTTCCAAGGTCAGCAACTAGAAGCACTCTCCTAATAATACCGCAAATATTGGCTCAGCACTGACTCAACAATGAGATAACATTCAATCCAGGTAATATATTATATATATATATATATATATATATATATATATAAGGGACACAGAGTACAAACTCCTAAATTATAAACTGACCAATCAGCGCCATGTACACCCACACACAAAGATGACAACTACACTACCACAAGCAGCAGCTACCCCCGCTAGAAGAAACAACCAGAAGCCAGCAACACTACTGTCCTTCCACAGTCTGAAGAAGGGAGCTATAATAATCCGGAAAATTTACTACTACTATATAAACGAAAATCTACTAAAAAATAACGGAGTTACTGATATTTACTACTTTAATGCTTCATACAAATACCCAAACCTGATATATGTACCTCCCACAAACGGATACATATACCAAAATAATTTCATATATATATTATTATATATATATATATATATATATATATATATATATATATATATATTATATATAAAGGAGAGATTTTGGTGTGTACGTGTCGACGTATAACTCCAAAACGGGAGGTCATTCAGATTCAAAATCTTGCATACACATTGATATCGTTCTAACTAAGAAACACTCCAAATTTGGTTATTGATTTTTACTGCTTAAGGGATATAATTAATTAATCAAACAAAAATCAAACGATTTTTCCAAAGCTATAGCATTGGTGCTGCTGCTTCTAGTGTATCAGCAGTAACTTGCGTGCTGATTTTTTCAGCTACCCGAAGAAAAAGAAGAAAGAAAGAAAGAAAGAATATCAGCTTCCAATCATGACTAAATTTTAACGTAAAATACAATTCTTTTTTTCTGTCCAAATCTTTAAAATAATTATTTTATAATCTTTCTAAATATTTAATTTGTATTCATTGAATTATTTTTACAGCGTGTTAAGATATTTTGCTTTGGAGAGCCGATTAGCAAAATTACCCGGTCCATGACCGGATGAAAAATTTTTTAGGAACACCAAAAATAAAATTAAAAAAAAAATCACTGAAAATGTATGTATTACAGTGTTTATTTTATGGATTTGTTTTAAAAATTGAAAATATTTTAAAAAATGTAATCCTGAAATTTTTTAGTGTTTTGAAATAATTTTATGTCATAATATTAACATTTTTCATGTAAAATTCAGAATACGTTTTTTTTTATAAAAAAATAAAATCCCATATAGAAGATTAACAAAATCTTTTGATATAATTATTCAGACTATCCTTATTGAAAAAAAAAATTCAAACATCGTTATTTATCAGTTATCATAAAATAAGCGGGGTGGGGGAGACCTCGTAAAAGTATTTCCCCGAACATATATATTTATTTCAGACATATTTTAATTTGGATGAACTTGCACAACGGTCGGGAAATTAAAACGGAAAGTTTGTTGGTGGTCCCCATGACAGTTTAACTACAGTCTATGAATGAACTTTTTGCAAATTGAGTCAGGGGATTAAGGTTGTTTTAAAATTGAAATATTTTTTTTGTATACATATCTTCCGACGGTTGTATTCAGCCTTTTATTTCTAGGATTTATAATAATAATAATAATAATAATAATAATAATCCCCCCTCTCTCTCTCTCTCTCTCTCTCTCTCTCCTCTCTCTCTCTCTCTCTCTCTCTCTCTCTCTCTCTCTGATAGTTGAGAGAAATATGGAAAGAATATCTGCTTATTCAACAGAATTTAAAGTTTACATAAAATAGTTTTACGTACTATGTATAGATGGATTGCGTAATCTGCATACTACTTTGGACAATCACGGTTTAATAATTTTGAAAATTTAATTTCAATTTTGAATTGATTTCGATATAGAATTATACATAAAGTTGCTTTTAATACGTTTGAGAATAAAATAATAATATTAGGAATCAATTACAACTAATAGTTATTAATTAAACAAAGATTGTTAAAGGTATTATGCAAATTACGCAAACCATCTGTATTATGTAGGTAAAACCATTTTATATAAACTTTATTTCTTTTGAATAATGTATCTTTTTTTTTTATAATAGACTCATTGCACATTCGGTTTCCTGGTTAACGCCGGGGGTCCAGCGAGCTTCGGCCGCTGGACTTGCCGAGAGTTTAATAATAGCGTCGATCGCAGGGGGCTATCCCCCCCACCCCAGGCAACGACGCAATTTTTGTTCTTTCCCACCCATGAGCTCCGGCTTGTGGGTAGGCCCACATTAAAACGAGGCCTTGTGCCCAGCCCATACAAGTGGGGTATGAGCAAATACCCATGGGCTTCGGCTTATGGGTGGGGGCCCGCGTTAAAACGAGGCCTTGTGCACAGTCCATACAAGTGGAGTATGAGACAAATACCCACTCGGTTTTCCGGTTAACGCCGGGGGTCCAGCGAGTTTCGGCCGCTGGACTTATCGAGAGCTTAATAATAGCGTCGATTCCAGAGGTGCCCCCCTTGTGGGGCAATGCCGAGAGGATCAACGCAATTTTTGTTCTTTCCCGCATATGAGCTTCGGCTTGTGGGTGGGCCCACGTTAAAACGAGGCCTTGTGCCCAGTCCATACAAGTGGGGTATGCGACAAATATATTCGTTTTTTCCGGTTAACGCCTGGGGTCGAGAGTCAAATAATAGCGTCGATCCCAGGGTCTATCCCCCCAGGCAATACCTGCCCCCTTGACTTAAAGGGGCAGGGCTGGGTTTATTTTCCAGCGCCCGATGCACCCCTCTTGTGGAGGAATGCCGAAGGAATCGAGCAATTTTTGTTCTTTCCCACCCATGAGCTTCGGCTTGTGGGTGGGCCCACGTTAAAACGAGGCCTTGTGCCCAGTCCATACAAGTGGGGTATGCGACAAATACACTCGGTTTTCCGGTTACGGCCGGGGGAGCGGGTCTAGTGTTCTTCGGCCGCTGGACTAGCCAGAGTTTTGATTAAGAGAGTCGATCGCAGGAGGCTATCCTCCCAGGCAATACCTACCCCGTAGATTTAAAGGGACAGGGCTGAGATTATTGCCCAGCCCCTTGATGGGGAATGCCGACTGGATCGACACATTTGTTGTGCCTACCACCCATGAGCTTCAACTTGTGGGTGGGTCCATATAAAAATGTCCTTGTGTCACGCCCTCATTAGTGAGATGAGAGGCAAATACAACTCATTGCACACACACAAACACTAAATGAGAAACATGGATAAAATCAGTCTGTAAATTCAATGTTTATATTCTAGTTGGTATTGTTGCAATAATACAAATAAAAGTGTTTCTCATAATTGTTTGATTATTAAATTATATCACTTGTTTCAAACCAACTGCTACCTTTATTTAAAAATACTATCTTAAATCTTTATTATTATCTGTACAACGTTTCGATTGATATGGCATCCGGTATTGCTTAGCAGACTCGGGAGCCTTTTCCAATTGTCCAATTGGACACATAACGTAATTGATATAGGCGTTGAGTTAATACAATTCTAAGTGATAGTTATCACTAGGCTGCAGGTTCAATTCTGGTCTAGGGCAACGGTAACATAGAAGAATAATTAACACAGCTTAACCCAGCTATGGTTAGTGGAATGAGAACAGGAAACCCCCGTGGATTGAATAAAGGGGTGGGTTAAAGTTTCGTGATTGCTCCTGATTAGGAGAAGAAGCTTCCCGAGTTCGAAAAGAGAGTTCCATAGTTCAAGAGGATGAGGACAATAGTCCGAATTATACAAAAATACAAATTATCAAGCCCGTCTAAAAGATTCAGAGAAATAGAATTAACCATTTGTTTGCACGCAGATATATCATTTCATGACTTCTTATCCAATACGAATGTTTTTCAAGTGTATATATTGTCATATATAAATAGCTTACTTCCGATCAGACAAGCCATCGAAGTAAGACGGACAAGACACGCGGGATACGGATGGTGAAGTAAGGATAAACTTATATATATATATATATATATATATATATATATATATATATATATATATATATATATATATAATAAAAAAGAAGGTCCGCAAAATGTATTTTGTTCTCAGAATAATCTTTTAAATTTTTTTTGTTTTACATATGCAACACGTGTTTCAGATCTTCTGGTATCTTCTTCAGGCTTTGATTGATAATATGAAAATGAATTTTTACATACGTGTGTATATATATACATTCACATGAGTATTTCACTCCCTCTTCCTGTTTTTGTGGGAGTGGAAAGGAATTTCATTTTTAACATTAGTCTTTTAAACAGGTGTTTTTGTTTTTTGGGTTGTTTGCTAATAAATTCATTAGCTAAATTTTATAACTTTTTTTTATTGCTTTTTTATTTGGGTTGTCTTGATAAAGTTCATCAGATGTTCATTTGATATATCAGGTGTGTGTGTGTTTGAAATTTGCTTTTTGTTCTGAAGACATTCTTTGTTTTTCTACTTAAATTTAATACTTTTTGGGTGTTTGTATGTATGTGCCTACGTATATATGCCTATAGTTACTTTTTGTGAGTGCGTGTGCGCTCATGCACATGGTTGCATTCGGTGTGCACAATTGTGCATATATATACATACTTACGAGTTGAATTTTGAATTAAGAATTAAATTTAAGTCTATTCATAACTATCTTTCTATCACTCCCACAAAAACAGGAAGAGGAGGTGAAATACCCATGTGTATGTATATATATACACATGCGTGTAAAAATTCATTTTCATATTATCAATCAAAGCCTGAACAAGATACCAGCAGATCTGAAACACGTGTTGCATATGTAAAACAAAAAGAATTTAAACATTTTTTCTGAGAACAAAATACATTTTGCGGACCTTCTTTTTTTTAATAAAATATTGAATTTTCTCCCGTTGGAATCAGAACAACATTATATATCTTATTATAATGGAGATTGTGTGTTTTTCTGTCTGTAACCGAAACTATATTACTACTCAAGTCACAATTCCCTTAATTATTTACGTCAAATTCTCCATGATTTCATTCTTTTAAACCTTCATTTATTAATAAAAATTGTTTTACATTATTAATACTGTTGACCATATCTACGTACTAATAACATGCAAGTGTATTTATATATACAACAAAATAGCGGTTTACAGTTTGAACGAGAAGGCTAATTTGCATATTGATATTTAAAATTTTATTTTAATAAATATGTGCTTGGTATTATTGATTTCTAATTGTTTGGTTTTATCTTAAGAAATATAAACAAAAATCTCGTGGATAAATCTTAAAAGAAATTTGTTTACAAGAAGAAATAACTGTAATATTATCCTTTACTTCCTATTTTAACTAAATAGTTAAATTAGGAAAATTTACCAATAAAAGAGGGGGTAATGGAAAATAATGGAATAGTTAGTTTCAAAGTTGTTCTATTTTTCAATCGTACCCCCTCTGTTCCAAATATTCTTATCT
>CM042144.1:26510182-26580182 GCA_023376005.1 Doryteuthis pealeii
TGTGTGTGTAATTAAGTGGTCAAAGATATATATATATATATATATATATATATATATATATATATATATATATATATATATATCCTTGGACACTTAATTACTGGCTTCTAATATATGACCATGGATGATCTATTTTTAGATGCTGATTATCCCCAGCGAGAAATAAACAAGCACACTAACTATTAATAAGTATGGGTGTAAGCAAATAAAGTTCGTGGCTACAGTAGATTTTACAAGCTTCTAACAAGCTTGATGGCAAAACTATTGGAATTAAAAAAATGTTTATTTTAAAGTTAAATTAATAATAGCTTGTATGTTATGTGGGTGGGAAAATTTATTACAGAGAATAATATTTATTGTCCAATTGGACACATAGTGTAGTGTTAAGACATTTCTAAGTGACAGTTATTTCTAGGCTGCAGGTTCAATCCTGGTCAAGAGCGACAGTAACATAAAATAATAATTAACACAGATTAACACTTGTACCCCGCGGAATGAGAACAGGATACTCTCGTGGATTGAATAAAGGGTTGGGTTCAAAGTTGCGTGATGGCTCCCGAGTACGACAAGGTTACCGAATTCGAAAAGAAGATTCCCGAGTTTAAGAAGGCTCCCGAGTCCGACAAGAAATACCTGAAGATGACCGGAGGGTCTATGGGCCGAAACGTTGTACAGATAACAATAAAGATGAGAACAATAGTCAAAATAATACAAATATTTTTTCACTTTCTCTGGAATTAAATTTACCCAGTCGACGGGGCTTAGAATACGCACTCTATTACCCGTAGAGGATTACCCCCGACAAAAAAGTTATGTTTATAACGCTAAACTCTTGTTGTAAGGCTCCCTTATAAGAGATCTTCGTGGTGGGGGCGTGGCGTAGAGGCTAATATGTTGGATAATGGCATATTAATTTTCACGGGTTATTTAATACCAAAGCAATCCGTAGAGAAGAACATGAATGATATTATTTAACCCATAGCCGGGGTGATGAGGGAGTTCATCCCTTTCCCAATGGTATTAGCCCTAAAGTAATCGTAAATAGAATTCGAACTCGATTATAATGATGTCGTAGTTCAGCACGATAGCCATTATTCCCCATCAAATGTTGCTATGTCATAAAACAAAGAATCTGAAACACCAAACCACAACCAATCTGGTATATTAATAAAATCAAATATCTATTAATAATGGAGATTCGCTTCCGGTTTTTGTCTGTAACAAAAATTACGTCACTGCTTGCGTCACATTACCCAAAATCGTCATAACATATAATAAATACACGCAAAATTTTAACATGCAACATTAGACACTCCTCATTGTTTTTTAAAACAAGTTTTAATAAATACATGACTGGTATTATATATCTATATATATAGTTTGTTTTATTTTAATACATATTTAAAGTTTACATTTCAAATTGTTTTATTTTTTAATCCTTTAATGAATTTGATGATTTTACTTACTTAGGGTACAAACTCGCTGACATTGAATTTTTTACTCCCATCCCTCTGGCAATATGTTTCAAAAATCTATTTTTACATAGCCCGGGGGCGTTTTTTTATTTTGTACTAGTTATTATAATGTAGATTGTGTATTTGTCTGTCTGTAACCGAAACTATAACACTACTAAATGTGTACCGATCGGGGAAATGAAATATACCAGCCACAATCATTTCTTCAAAACAAAGCACTGGATAATTCTTCACTAGCATTATGCGACTATAAGTCAACTGTGCCTATCGGAAAGTATAAGCTCTCACTAAGGTCCACCATCCGTGTGAGACGAATAAGACAAGCTGGGCACTGCTCATAAGTGATGTTATTCTGTGGAAGCCATCACATGGGCACGCCAAAGTAGGCCGTCCAGCAAAGACGTACATAGACCAACTGAGCGGATACTGGAGGAAGGACCTTCCATAAGCAATGAATGATAGGGACGGTTGGCGAGAGATTGTCACGGATATCCGTGCTACTAGCGTGACATGGTGATGATGATTATGATGATGAAGGTCCAAACTCACAATCTTTTAAATTCTTGTGAAGCCTATTTTACCGTATAACTGCTTGTCAGTTTAAACTACGAGATCCAAACACTGCAGTCGATTAACTCTAGATCTTTCAGACTGCTGTCCTCATCTTTATTTTTATGTGATAGCTGTCAACTCGTGTTCGAGTCAGATCATTTTTTTTGTTTTTTTTTTTTTTTTTTTTTTTGCTTTTTTTATCATCATAGTTGGTGCAGTAGCATCTGACACTCTATCCTTATGTTTTCTCAGATGACTCACTAGGCCAGCCCTGGAGAGACATACTCTTCCACATAAACTACATATTGGAACTTCTTCACTTTGAATGTTGCTGGGTTGAAAATTACCTTTTCTGATAGCCCGCTTCAATGTTTGGTGTTTAATTCGGTTGGACTCAAATTCTTCCACAGATAGGTAGATGGTGGATCTCCGGCCAGGTCTATTACAAGCTAGCTTCTCCCAGGCCTCCACAGAAATAGCAGTGTTCTTCAGTATACAAACTTTCAGTCGGATTTCTTCAGATGGTTCTTGTCTATAGTTAAATGGTTACTTCATTAATGTTAGATAAGAATACTTGGAACCATTTAACTGCATGCATATGTTTTTCATTAAAAATGATTACTTGAAACCATATAAATATATACAAACTTTTGGCGATATAGTAAGAATACATAAAACCATATAACTGTGAAAACAAATATAATTACATAGAAATAGTTACTTTAAACAATATAATCATGTATACTTTATTAGTATTGCTTGTATTTACAAATGCATTTTGGCATTAGATACTCCATAAGGAGTTGACATGTCATTAAACAAAAAAATTGAGAATATTCAGTACAAATCCTATATATCCAGAAATAATAATTTGTTTAACAACAAAAGTTATTTTTGGATATATAGGATTTGTTTATTTGTAGTAATAGTAAACTTTGCCAGGTGAATGTCCTCTAAGTAGGTCAATTGTATAATTTTTGCCTGGGGATGAACACGTAATAAGAAAAACAAAGAGTAACATTTTCTAAGAATAAATTAGACTACATGAACTCCTTTTTTGCTGATACAAAAAGATGTTGTTTAACAAATTGACTAGACACCCGTGAAAGAGAATGTCGCCTTTTAATATCGAGTAAAATCATAATATACCTCTTTTTGTGCGTGAAAAGGTACACAATATACTTAAAATAAAATGACGAACCAGAAAATTTAATTTGTCTGTATCAAAGATATATATATATATATATATATATATATATATATATATATATATATGTGTGTGTGTGTGTGTGTGTGTGTGATATATATGTGTATATATATTACACAGACACAAACACACACACACACACACACACACACACACACACACACATATATATATATATATATATATATATATATATATATGTATATATATAATTTTAAAATTTGCTTTTTGGCGCATTGTTAAGTAAAGTATATTATTGTTTATATTTTTTGAAGGCAATTACAATGCGTATATCATATAAAATTCGATAATTATTGAAAATAATCATAACAAGTAAACTGGGCAAATAATGCGCGCGACGTGGAATAACGTACAGCTGTTTCAACTTTATTAAGTCTCATCAGCGGTGTATACCTACGATTTCCCTCCGACAGAAATCGAAACCGGAAACCCAGCACGCAGAGTCAGAGACTCTACCTCTGAGTTATATATATATATATATATATATATATATATATATATATATATATATATATATATATATATAATCCTCTTTCATGGCGCGGAGGAGAGGCAAAAATTATTCCAGTGAGGAGGAAGTGAAATCTGTACTGAAGAAGTGGCTCAAAGAACAGTCAAAATAATTTCATGGGTTAGGGACACATTGCTATTGAGAGAAACGGTGACTAAATGGAGAAGTAGGGATGTGGTTCATAGAGGACATCTTCATTTTGATGCATGATGCATATATCTGTGTTGGTGATTAAACCTGTCCTAAACAAAATGGCATTAACTTTTGACTCACACTCATATATATATATATATATATATATATATATATATATATTAATGGTATACACAGGAATAACCTACTCGAGTTTCACCATAATGATCTTAAGGGTTAAATCCACTGAATTAATCAAGATATTGATTAATTACAGCCGATTGCACGCGTGTATTTTGTTGCTATGACGGTTAGTGACAGATTCGCAGTTAATGAACGCTGGGTCTAAAATTTTGAAAATGAACGGAGGTGATATTTTTCCAATGGATCAAATATAAATATTATGAGAAATCCTCTTTATATTATTGCTTTAATAATTTATAAGAATTATAAGGATTATCTATATGATTATTATGTTTAGTGCAACTAAATATGATTTTGCTAATATATGCCTAAAATATTTTTTAAAATTAATAGAATGTGTGATATATATATACACATATACGGGTGTATTTTCCCATATAAATGGCCTTATTATTAATTAATTAATAATTAATAAATTAAATTGATTGTTATTATTCATTGTTTAGTGTGATGGAATATAAGATTTTGTTAATATGCTCTTAACGTTGTTTTTTCTTATGTAAAGGGGTTTGTATATATACTAGAAATACGTGACCCGTTGGGTCACCCATTGTGCTCGGTTTAGATTGTTGGAAAAATCACATGATAATATTATTTCACTAATTTAAAGTTTTCCCAAACTGTCCAAATAAGTTATTTAAACTGGAGTAAACATTTCAAATGACCAAAGGAAGAACAAGAGAAGGGTCACTTGGTTAGTTAATTTGTAATTAAAGGTAAGTAGGATTTTAATCATGGATATCCATGACAATCTCTAGCCAACCCTACCCTATCAATCATTGTTCTCAAGAGGTCCTCTTCACAGCATCCAATATCTGCACAGAGTTGGTCAATGTACATCTTTGCTCAACGGTCCACACTGGGGTGCATGTCTGCTGGTTTCCATACAAAAACATCATGAGTTTGTACTTGATTCTCCAGCAGTGTCCAGCATTTTACTCAGATTGTTTTTGTGATAAGTGGCAAGTGGCCATACAGCTACTTTCTCATGGGGTGTTGCTTCCACAACTTTTTTGAAATTACATACTGCATTCTTGTGCAGTTCCCATGTAGCTTATTCTCTAGGTGCTATGTTAGTGTCCAAGTGGTGCAGTTGTACAGTAGCAATGATACAGCTATGGTTGTGAAGAATTGTTGCTTTAACTTGTCAATGAGATCAGATTTCTATATGACTGATAGTCCATGGAAGACCATGCCTTTCACTATGCATTGATTAACATGGCTTTCTTTAGATAAGATATTACTACCTAGCTACGTTAATTGTAACACCAATTTCCAGGGTTTATCATCAAACGTGGAGATGCCTCCTTAATTTTAAAAACACATGAACTTGGTTTTATCGGAGTTCACATAGAGGGTGATGTTCCATGCTGCATTCGGTGCAGAATATTGCCTGCTTCTTGCCTTTTAAAAAATAATTATTTATAACATCTAATGATGTTTACTTATGTAGTCTAGGCATATTATAAATATATATGGTGCTAACATATCTCCAAGAAAATATATTTAGTATTGTAAAATAATGGGTGCAAGAAAAATAAAACATTTATTGCAAAAACACAGACATAAAATGAGGGTTCAATTTATTTTATTGTAGGAATTTATGAGGAAATTGTTCTTCTTTACCCAGGTAGGAAGTTCATAAATAGCACGGTTCGAATTTTCAGAAGGCATCATGTAGCGTTTTTTAGGGCAAGGGGCCAGAACGCATTAATGCGATATGCACCAATATGTTTCGCGCGTTGATCCCCCGTACCAAGATTTTTTTTTTTGTACATAAATAAATTTTACATTTTTCGAAAGACAATTTAATGATGGAACATATGTAAAAAAAGATAATTCACTAATAAATCGGTTTTGGAAATAGGGCATCTTAAACATTGAAACTTAAATCTCTAGGTACCACCAAACCGTTTAGGCCATCTTGAATAAAACGAAAATAGATATTTCCGAACTTTGTTTATCAAAAATCTCGTAAAAAAAAGAACGTACAGGGTTGTTACAAAGAAAAATAGTTAATTCAAAGATCAAATTATCCGATTGGGAAAAATTACATCGTTATCTTAAAAAATAAACAAACCTATCCATATTACGTGCGAAAGGGTAATTTTCAGGCTGCGATTTAGAGAGAAAGAAATACATATTATTACCCTCTTACGGTTATGCATCTAAGTACGGATGGGTGTAACGGACAAACTTTTTTAGCCAAATTTTTTCTATTAAAATGAATAAAATCTTTAAAAACTTTAATATTACAATTTAAAATGAATAAAATCTTTATAAACTTTAATATTACAATTTACTATGAATAAAAACTTGAAAATATTTAATCTTAAAATTTCGCAGTGAAATTGACGTTAAAAATGTCTTCGGTTTTAGAATTAATTCTTAAAATCGAAAATAAAATGAAAATTTGAATATTTTTTCTAAGAGAAAAACTGATAAAACAATCATTCAATATATTATTTTTATTCTAATTGGTCGTAAAAGTTAAATAAAATATTTTTTTCCGCACAGAAAAACAAACTTTAGTTACCGAGAAGCGTCTCGTCATATGTCAGTTTTGCTCTTCCGTATATTCTAAGAATCACACATTATTATTCAACAATAAAAATTACAAATTCTTTTTAAAATATTAATCGAGCACGGATCGGACCAACTTTTAATTCACCTGAATTCTAAAATTCATATTTTTAAATATCCGTGAAAAATTCGATTTTTTTCCGCAGAAAAAAAAATTATTTATTTCACGCAGAAAATAAAAATATTTAATCACATAAAAGATTGAAAATCTCGTAAAAATTCATTTCTTTAAAAAAATTTTTTTTTTTTTGAGAATTTTATAGAATATAGTACATACCAATTACATGCAAAAAAAAGTTTTCAAATATTAATATAATGACATTTTTTTGCACTTTTTATTTCCGATTTCATTAATTTTTAAAAAAAAAACTATAGTTCGGTACGTTATACAATTTCATTGATATAGTTATTCAGCCTCTTATCTTTATAGAAAAAAAAGTACCAAATTTTTTTCCACGTCATTTTTTTATCTCATAAAATAAAATAGGGGGGGGATAGACCTCGTAAAAAAATATTTCCCCTAATATATTTTAGAAAAAAAAACTATTTCAGATGTATTTACATCCAATGGTAAAAATTTATGGAAATTTTCGTGAAAATCGGACCATTAATTGATTTTTCATAGAATTTTTAAAAATCCTCTTATCGTAACTTGTTTTTAGCTACGTTAAATTTCAGTTGATTTAACAGTGCAAAAATGAAAACATTGTTTTTCAATCATAATTTTCATTATTTTCGTAAGCTGATAAAAAATTTTAAAAAATCATCAGGAGTTTGTTTAATGTTTTTTCTTTCGAAGGAAAAAAAATTTCTAGAAAATATTAATTTTCTGCAAGTTTCATTGTCTTAAATGTAGGGGGGGGGGTAAATTGCACAGGGTCAAATTGGTGGTACCTATAAATCTCGTAAATAAGAAAAATATGTATCTTTTTTTTTTGTTGTTGTTTTTTAATTGTTAGATTATTTTCAAAAGAATTTTATATTAAAAGTTCCTATTGTCTACATTTTATTTTATTTTTCAGGGATTTTTAAAAATTTATAAAATGTAAAATAAATACTTTTCTTTAATGTACAGCAAAATCGTATTTATTTAATCAAAGAAAATATTGTATAAAACATATCTTGCTTGTGTTCTGGGTCCATAAGTTAATAGGTTCGAATCCGTGACGCATGTATATTTATACTCTGTAAAAGAAAACTCAAACAAACAGTGTTTGAAGAAATTTATTATTTTATTTGGAAACAAATAATTCTCCCGTTTATATCCAGAAAGCAGATATTACCGTTCAGTTAAAATTTTATTATAAATAATTTCTAACATTGTAATTCTGATTTTCCCAACTTTCTTTTTCAATAATATTAAGAGTTAAATCGTGAGGCATTTACCTATTCTTTTAGTAAATAAATTATGTCGTAGCTGACAATTTAATTCTAAACAACTTATTTTCTAATAAACTCTTGATTTGTTTTCTATTAAAAACTGTAGGAAACATAATAAATTTTTTATAAGTATATATTAACATTACCGACAAAAACTTAGTTACAATAAAAAGGCATTGGTTTGTTTGTGTGTGTGTATTATTTATCTCGTACATTTTTTAATCTCAAAACATCTTAAATCGGTTAAACTTGCAAATCGTCGTCAAAATTAAAACGGAAACTTATTAAGTTTTTTTGCAAATTCTGTTACGGTTTAGGGGTTAAGGCAATTAAGTTTTTGTCGGTAATGTTAATATATACTTCTTATAAAAAATTTGCGAACTTTAACCCACAAATCTTGATTTTAAAACAAAATAAGCTGAAACAAAGACAATTTATCTACTTACCAAATAAGTTGATTGATTCACTAATTTAAGATAGATAAATTACCAAAAATCAAGGAGTTAGTCAGCAATGTATTCTTTTAGTTTGTTTTAGTTTGTTTTAGTTAAACGATGGGGGGAGTCAACGTTTGCTCATTTGAATAAGATCCCATCACATTTAAATATATAACTACTTTTTTTTTTACCCAACATGAAATATTTTAAAGTAAGTTTAATAATCATGTTAAATTTGACTCTATAAATTAATAATTAAAGTAATTTAAAAAAATCTATTTTAAAGCCTGATTTACGCCACTTTATTAAAAAAAAATTCTCTTTAGCCTGGAGAAATGAAAGGGGGGTGAATACACGGAGGCCCCCACGCCATTACCTACGTACTGACTGCTGATTTTTCAGTTATTACAGGCTCGCAATCAAACTCTTCCTAACTGACAAATACAGGGTGGGAGGAGAGTTAACTTAACTGACATAGCGGGATGGGAAGAGCGACAGTAATCTCCAAGACAGGGATTGGTCGGTCGTTGACTTAATTGCTAATTACGCCTAATTAAAGCCAATTAAACTGAATTTTTTTTCATACACTTTGTAGTGCTAACACCAAGGAATATCTAAGTATAAATATTGTGTCCATAACATAAATAGAAAAAAATCCTTTAGCTGGAGAAGGTTGATAAACTCAGCTTTAGTATATAATATATATATAATATATATATATATATATATATATATATATATATATATTCATTTATATGGCCTTAGTTGGTATTGTTTGGATATAATCTAGGGACTGGCAAACTGAGCCTAAAATGTGTTTTTGACAAAATGACTTTAGCCCCCCCCCCTACATAAAATAATTTACCAAAAATCAGGGAATTATCGGATTTTAATGAAATTTTCAGTGTTTATTTATCAATAAATGATCTTTATAATGCATTATTTATTTCATTTCAAAACTTTCTAATTTTTACAGGCCACTTAATTTTTCACCCCCCCCTCTTATGCTGGGGGCGTAAAATTGTTTTGAGTTGGTCTTATATTGTACTAATTACAGTATAAATAAAGAGATAAAATACCGAAATTATGAATAGAAACAAAAAAAATTTACGGTTGCTATTCTATGAGAAAATAAGTACCAAAAATCGAAAAATAAAATGTAAAAAAATAATAAATAATTAATTTTTTGGAGATTTTTTTTTACTCATTTCGATAATTATTTAATTGGCTGTTATCTTATAAAAGAAAAAAATATACATCGATATTTTTCTGCTTAAAAAGGGGAGGGGGGTACATTTTCCAATAAATATTGGCAGACTTGTTGTCCCGTGTTTTTTCATGATGTTTGGTCGTACTGGATAAAACTGGGATGATGATAATAGTTTAGAATGAATAAAGTGTGAAAGTTGGTTATAAGTTTAATTGAGTTTAAATTTGATGACAGATGTATCATTAGCATGTGTTTGTTATGTATTGTTAGACGGGATGGTTCTCTGGCTTAATTTAATCTGAATACAAAGAGTATAAAAAATAAAAAATAAGCTTATGTTAACACGCGATTGAAGTTTGTTTTCGTGATAAACTGGCATATTTATTTATTAATATAATCTTGGTGATCGTTGCTAAGTATTGTAGTATAATATTTTTTTTATTAAGGGTTAGCTGTAGAGGAAATGGAATAAAATAGTAAATAAAATAATTACGTAGAGTATCGTTACATAAAAAATCGGTGGGTTTGTTTATATGCGTACGGTCGTAACCGGTGTTTAACCAAAGGAGTGACTCATTTATAAAACCAAAGGCTTAGATTAAGTTGAAAATATAGTGGTTTAACTTAATTTTGGGGTTAATGCAATACGTGGTATTAAAGTTTTGTGTTTATGATGGGGTATGCTGAGAAGGATGTCCAATACTATTGTATAATAGTTTAAGTATGAGATTGATAAAAAATGTGATACGCTGTATAAGGTATGGTCTTGAAGATGCTAGTATTATTTTACAGTGTAAAAATGTTAGGGGTGTGTGAAGAGGCTTGCCGTCACATATATCCCATTTGTTATATCGCTGTCTTATCATTGTGAAACTTGCATCAACTCACCATTGTGACCAATGTCACCGGTAAGTCACCATTTTCATATAAAATCATTCACTTCTCTCGTATTACCACACTCGTGACATTTACTGCACACGTTCAATTGCAGCACTTGAACACTCGTAAAATCACAACAATCACCACTTAATGCAGTCACGGTACCCGTAATCTCATTGTAATCAAATTCATCATTTTACTGCTAAAATCTCAAGCAGCACCCACGTCCGCCCTTACTTAGGCTTGACGTGTGGTTGGAGAACAATCGGCTAGTCCCGTCAATCCCTAGCACCTATATGATTGTCCCGAATCTATTGCCCGTATGTCAAGCCCTAACCCTTTTTATCATATGGATGCTAGAAGGTGGTGGCTAAGGGTTTTTATGTTCTGGGTATGAGGTTAAACTCTAACCGATGGTAAGGTTCCAGTTCTGGTGTTCTGGAGAATGTGGAGCACCTCTTCATCACCATTGCTCCCAGGTCCATTCTGACCCGGTGTGGTAGTACCTGTTAGGGTCCCAGCTATGGCTTAAATAGAAAATTTGTTTACAAAATATTTTTTCTATTTAAAGTGAAACTATCACTACGAATCTTTCAAAACTTTGCCAGCATTAAATGAACCACCGTAAAACAACACAAACAAACATAACTGCACTCGTATAACCATAGCTTCACTTTTTTCGTTCTTTTTTTCTCAATGGCATATCAACTTCGTTGGTTATTTAATGCTAAACCCATTCTTGTAATCTTTTCAGTAGTGGTACTATTTGCTATAATTAATTGTAAAACACAAATAATTTGATTCTAATGGAGGCGTGTGGGCTAGTGGTTAGAGTCGTGGTAAATGGAATCGTCGATTCGAGTTCAATTCCTAGACGAACTGTTGGCATTTCACATAGCGCTAATACCCTTGGGAAAGGTATGAATCCATATATTCTCACTCCAGCTATGGGTTAATAGTAGGTCAGACTGGGCTCTTTAACCTTGGGTAGGTAACCAGTCTAGGAGAGGGATAACTCCGAATTCAAAATTCCCGAGGTCAGTCGTTGATTGGGTTCGTTGCATTCCTTGATGCACCAATTCTTTACTATCGATTGTGCCAAAAAGTGTGGAATGGTCCTACACACGCCTTCAACGCTATAAACAAATCACTGTGTTGGTTATTCACTGGATGAACACTCATGCGTCGAAAATCGACGAGAGAGTCCATTTATATATATATATATATATATATATATATATATATATATATATATATTATATATATATATATAAAATATCTAGGCAATGAATATCATTGCATGTGCATTATAACCGTAATAATACAGTTAAACCATAGTGAGAATTCGATGTGCCTAGTGCCAGTAGGTGGACAGACAGAGCATCAATAATCATGTTTTTCCTCATGTCTGACGATGCTGCAACAATGCAGTTGAAATAATTTATTACAATGAAGCAAATCTAAAGTGTTTTCCTTCATTTATTATATATATATATATATATATATAGTACTTGCTATAATTAATTGTAAAAACAAATAATTTGCTTGTAATTGCTTTTTTTTTGAGACTCAAGTAAATATGACTGAAATCAACTTGTATTTATTCATGTTTAGTCGTTTAGAATGTTACATTTCTGGAAAATGTCTTTTTTTTAAATCGATAAAAGAAAAACACTATTTATTTCATCTTTTTGAAACCATTTTCTGAATTGATGAAGTATATTAAAAAGACTCGCATTACTGTTTAGAAGAGTTGCAAAACCAGTAAGTTAATTTGTATACCCCATTTATCCGACATTCTTAATGGACCCTGAAAACTGAGGCAATAAATAAAACATATTCTGTCTATGTTCAAATACTTATGAGAGGTTTTTTCTATAGGGCAATGCTCATAATGGCTATAAAATCAAGCAATTAGAAGCAAATTATGTATATGCTCATTTATAATTACCACTACTACTACTACTACTACTACTACTCTTCTATTATTACTAATAATAATATTATTAGAATTGAGATTTTCTGTCTGTAACCGAAACTGTATTACTACTCAAGTCAAAATCCCCTTTATTTTTACGTCACATTCTATTATTAATTATTATTCATATTCTATTATTAATAAAATTGTTTTACATTATTAATACTGTTGACCATATCTGCATACTATGATATTTAGCACGTGCTTCACGTGTACGGGTTAGGCACAAGGCCCTATTACTGAGGGACCAGTCATCTCACTTATGAGGGCGTGACACAATGATATTTCATGTAGACCCACCCACAAGCCGAAGCTCATGGGTAGTAGGCACAAAAAATGCGGTGATCCCGTCGGCATTCCCACTCATTAATGCACTGGACAATAAACACAGCCCTGCCCATTTTAAATCAAGGTGCAGGTGTTGCCTAGAGGGATGGTCCCCTGGGATCAACGATGCTAACTTGTAAGGTCCAGCGGCTGAAGCTCACTGGATCCCGGTCGAAACCGCATTATAAAATACTTTTTTTTTGATAATCAACACTGAAAATTTCATTAAAATTGGAAAATTCCCCGATATTTGGTAATTTTTTTCAATTGAGTGGGACATTAATTTTGTAAAATGCAGATTTTACGTCATCTTGGTCAGGGTTAACGGCCATGTTTACGATAAGTTTGAGCTAAATTAAGCGAAATAATAGTTTAAAATGTATAAAAAATAAATGATCTAATCCGACCTCAATGACTGACCCAATATACATATATATATATATATATATATATATATATATATATATATATATATATATATATGTGTGTGTGTGTGTGTGTGTGTGTGTGTGTAAATCCGATCTCACTGACAAGCTAAAGCGACAATTCTTCCAAGCGGTGGTTATATCAGTATTGCTGTATGGCTGCACCACTGGGACCCTACCGAGGCGCCTTGAGAATAAGCTGGACGGGAGCTGCACAAGAATGCTGCATGCAGTCTTAAACAAATCGTGGAAGCAGTACCCCACGAGGAAACAGCTATATGGCCACCTGACCCCATCTCACAAACCATTCGGTGAGACGGACAAGGCATGCCGGGCACTGCAGGAGAAGCAAGGACGAGCTCATAAACGACGTTCTCATGTGGAAGCCAACACATGGAAATACTAGTGTGGGCCGCCCACCAAGGACCTACATTGACCAACTAAGCAAAGATGCAGGATGCTGCGCAGAGGACTTCCCGGGAAAATGAATGATAGGAAAGGTTGGCGAGAGATTGTCATGGATATCCGTGCTAATTGCGTGATATGATGATGATGTATATTGAGACATAGGGAGACAGAGACAGAAACAGATGTTTGTATGTGTATGTATAGGGGATTTTTTTTTATTTCGGTTGTTATATTAAATATGTTTTGAATTATTTAATTTTTTTTGTTGGATTTACGCCACGTCCTAATCATTTTTGGGTCCCACTGCTAATTTACTCAGATCAGGACGGCTTTCAAGACAATGGTGAACAAATCCGTGGCATCACTGGACCATACCACGATTGATAATTACAGGTAATCCAATCCTATCATTATCCCCTCATTTTTACTAACTAGTCATTAGAAGAAGAAGAAGAAGAAGAAGAAGAAGAAGAAGAAGAAGAAGAAGAGTATATTCTTAATTATTTTTATAATAATAATAATAATAATAATAATAATAATAATAATAAGAAGAAGAAGAAGAAGAAGAAGAAGAAGAAGATTATCAGCTTATACTGGTGTTAAAAACTCGCAAGTAGAGAAATAATAATAATAATAATAATAATAATAATAATAATAATAATAATAATAATAATAACAGGTATATGCATAAAGCAGAAATATTAATAAGACAATGCCACAAGAACAAATAATGTAAAATCAAAAATAGATAGGACACAACAGAATAGCGAGTGTAGAATATGTGGGGAAAAATAAGAAACAGTCAATCTCATATTAAGCGAATGGAATAAACTAGCACAAAGAGAGTACAAAACAACTGGGTTGGAAAAGTGATTCACTGGGAATTGTGCATAAAATTAAATTTTCATCATTCAACTTAATGGTATATGCACAAACAGGAATCTGTCCCGAAGAATGAGACGCACAAAATTCGCTGGGACTTTGAGGTACAGACGGATCACCTAATCCCGGCCAGGAGACTAGACCTAGTATTGATTGACAAGAAGAAATGAACCTATGATCTCGTGGATTTTGCCGTTCCGACAGACCACCGAGTAAAAATGAAAGAAAGCAAAAAGACAGACAAATGCTTAGACCTTGCCAGAGAACTGAGGTAATTGTGGAACATGAAGGTGAAGGTCATATCAATTGTAATTAGTGCCTTTGAAACGGTCCCCAAAGATCTGGAAAAGAATTTGGGTGAATTGAAAATCAAAGGAATAATCGAGGCTATCCAAACTATACCACTGGTAAGAACGGCTAAAATACTCAGAAGAGTCCTGGAGACCTGAGGAGACTTGAACCACGGGCTACGGCAGGTGTGAAAATAATAATAATAATAATAATAATAATAATAGAAACCTCAAGCGAGAAACAGAATCACTTATAATTGCAGCACAAGACAATAGATAAGCAAAAATAGATAAGGCACAAGAGAATAGCAAGCGTAGAATGTGTGGGAAAAATACGAAACTGTCTATCACATAATAAGCGAATGCAGTAAACTCGCAGAAAGAGAGTACAAGACTAGACATGACTGAGTGGGAAAGGTGATTCACTGGGAACTATGCAAGAAATTCAATTTTCACCATTCAACTAAATGGTATATGCAAAAGCCTGAACCTGTCCTGGAGAATGAGACGCACAAAATTCTCTGGAACTTTGAGGTACATACGGATCACCTAATCGCGGCCAGGAGACCAGACCTAGTTTTCATTGACAAGAAGAAGACGTGTCATCTCGTGGATTTTACCGCCCCGGCCGATCACAGAGTGAAAATGAAAGAGGGCGAAAAGATCGACAAATACTTGGACCTTGCCAGAGAACTGAGAAAACTGTGGAACATGAGGGGGAAGGTTGTACTAATTGTAATTGGGGCCCTTGGAACGATCCCCAAAGCTCTGGAAAAGAGTCTGGATGAATTGGAAATCAGAGGAAGGATCGAGACCATCCAGACTACAGCATTGTTGAGATCGGCTGGAATACTCAGAAGAGTCCTGGAGACCCGAGGAGACTTGCTGCCATTCAGCCTCCAGTGAACCACTGGCTACGGAAGGTGCGAAAAACTCGAATGGAGTGAAATCATGACAATAATAATAATAATAATAATAATAATATTAGCATATCACAGGGTGAAGATGAAGGAAAACGAAAAGATAAACAAATATCTGAACCTTGCCAGAGAATTGAAAAATCTGTGGATTATAAGGGTGAAAGTGCTACCAATTGTAGTTGATGCACTAGGAACAGTCCCAAAAAAGCTAAGAAAAAAGACTGGAGGAATTGGATTTCAGCGGAAGATTTGAGCCCATTTAGAAAACAACATTGCTGAAATCAGCTAGAATACTCAGAAGAGTCCTGGAACCTGAAAAGATGTGTTGTCACAACAGCGGTGTGAAAAACTGACATAATAATAAAGATAAAGATTAGGAATAAAAAATGACGTGTAATATATATATATCTATATATATATATATATATATATATATATATATATATATATATATGGTGTTGTCTAAGAGTCTCCGTATGCTTCTAGTAAGTATATATATTTGAGATTATTTTGTGGGAGGTACATATATCAGGTTTGGGCATTTGTATGAAGCATTAAAGAATTAAATATTAGAAACTCGGTTACTTTTTAGTAGAATTTCGTTTATTTAGTGGTAGTAAATTTTCCGGATTATTATAGCTCCCTTCTTCAGACTGTGCAAGTCAGTAGTGTTGTTGGCTTCTGGTTGTTCCTTCTAGTGGGTGTAGCTGCAGGAAAATGTACTACTACTAAATAAACGAAACTCTACTCAAAAACAACCGAGTTTCTGATATTTCTTTTAATGCTTCATGCAAATGCCCAAACCTGATATATGTACCTCCCACAAAGGGATACATATGCCAAAATGATAATCTCAAATATATATATATATATATATATATATATATATATATATATATATATATATAGAAGCTTATAGAGTCAAATCCTTACGTTGCCTGAAGATATTAGATGATATGCGTTGGAATTATCATAATTCCACCACAAATGACAGTAATAAAATATATGTTACTTGATCCAGAGTTAACGTGTTGACGTCCGATATGATCGCTGCCATTGGCAATTGGCTTCTAATGTCACTGAACCTTTTTTTAACTTTTAATTTCTATTCTTCAAGATATCCCAAATGCCCACTGACCGTTATTTTTTGTCTCTCTCGCCTAGATCCTTTACGCCTGTGCAGCGTAGTGCAGTGCATTGGAAATACTAATTATCACTCTGCAAATAAAACATGTCTCTCCTACTTTTTTCTTCCTTTTTGGCTTGTTAGCGATCATGCTAGCCTAATTTTGCTCTCTTTATTTTTCTCTGTTTTTTTTCCTTCTTCATTTTTCTTTCTCTCCCAATTGCTTTAATCTATCATAGAAAAGTAGGAATTGAAAGAGAGAGATAAATGTGATGGACACAGTTTAAGAAATGTTCTGCGTAATTAAAACGGCCAGAAGCAACCCCCCCCCAAAAAAAAAAACAGTTCTTATCAAAATCTAATGCATTTACAGTTGCACCTCTGTCTCTGTCTACAACGCGTACATAACCAGAGTTTTCACATACGCAAAATGTGCATAGAATGTTTTAATTCTATCTCTATATCTTTCTCTCTCTCTCTCTCTCTCTCTATATATATATATATATATATATATATATATATATATATATAGAGAGAGAGAGAGAGAGATAGAGATAGATTATATATATGTATAGGATAATCTGTACACATCAATGCCGTCCTTCACAATCCAATAACCCCATCACCAGAAACTTTCCTCTCATGAACCCTCAAATGAATCATCATACCCGCTGCAGATCCATAAAGGTTGATGCAAATATGAAATAGGAAGGACGTCCTTCTCATTGTATCAAATGGATCAGAGGATAAAATGTAATACTTATGCACAACCATACGTTTCTTAAGACCAGAAGCCGACTTACAGATTTTGTTACAGATTGCACAAGACACTTTGGAGAGGAGATTTCCTATGATTGACATATCCAGCCTTAGAAAGCAGAATCCGAATATATATATATATATATATATATATATATATATATATATATATATATATATATATTCTATCATTTCAATGACACAATATATTAAAATGGCGATAGCAGAATCTATTCTTTGGGGCTTGTTAATATGTAAAATAATAAGCTTAGTACCAGCCTGACATTGGGTGAGTCGCTTGACCATAGGGATTGTTTTTGCTTACGATGTGGAGCGCCACATCTATCCCCAACTTCCCACTTTACGGCACAGATAATGCACTGAGTTGGCGAGAGCTAATATTGAACAATGAATCGTGTGGTTCCTACCAGATGCTCTGTCGCCTGAGCTAACTTACATCTATCTATTTATCTATCCAAGCCTGTTTATATGTAATCCATTCAATTCATCTCTCTCTTTCTCTCTCTCTCTCTCTCTCTCTCTCTCTCTCTCTCTATATATATATATATATATATATATATATATATATATGCATATATATACGTACAAACACATGCACTTATATGCATATGTGTGTGTAGATGTATTTATATATATCTAATATATTGTATTGAATATATATATATATATATATATATATATATATATATATATATATATATATATATATAATTGAATATATAACTAAGATATATATATAAGAATAACATTACAGACTGTTCTTGCAAGAACACTTTTGAAGATTAAATATATATATATATATATATATATATATATATATATATATATGATATTTAACATTTTGAAAAAACATATGATGTTTGTTTTGTGATTGCTGACAGATCTGTTTCGACCAAATCGATAAGTTGGTCTTCATCAAAGAGCGACATAGATGGGAAGAATGATATCCGTTAAACAGACTGTTTACAAAAAACGAACGCTGAATTCAAACGCTGAAATTTTGAAAAATTTAACGGATATCTTCTCTTCCCATCTATGTCGCTCTTTGATGAAGATCAACTTATCGATTTGGTCGAAACAGATCTGTCAGCAATCACATAAAAAACATCATATGTTTTTTCAAAATGTTAAATTTCATACTGTCGGATTAATTTCCATCTATTTTTTTATATATATGTATATATACATATATATATAAAGAGATAGATAGAGTGTCTATGTGCATATGTCTGTATGGGTTGGAGATTGCTTTAATATATATATATACATATATATATATATATATATATATATATATATATATATATATATATATATATATATGTGTGTGTGTGTGTGTGTGTGTGTGTTAATATAAAGAAAGCAACTGTAAATATACGTGGTGTTCACATGTGACTTTTTTTACACGTTAAAAACGACGACAGAAATTCAGGGTCCCGAAGAATGATCTCTCAAATTTAAAAATTGCCGCCGCGCAGGCTCTATTTGTAGCGGTGACCGCCTGGGCAATATGTCTTTGAGCAGCCGCAACCATGTCACATTTGACATTATGGAGACAAGATCATCTATGGAAGTTCTAAAAGATATACAGTAATAGCTCACCCTACGTGGTTAATTGTTTCAAGAGGACACGACTTAAGACAAAAAAGGACTTAAGTAAAAAAAAAAGTATTTAGATTAGGCATATCAAGCATGAGGCCCTCAGCAAGCAATGGCGCGGCCCGCACGCAGACTGCGCTCATATGCGACGCTTTTATAGTACTCCAGATTTTTGTAAAAGTTTATTCCAAAAATCCTCGAGCAAAAACGCTCGTTTAATTTCATTAGAGCATTGTGTTATTAAGTAACAGAGTCTGTTATTAAGGCATTGTGTCTTACTCCTTCCTTTGAGTTGCGGAAAGAGGAGGCTAACTCAGTCAATGAAAGGGAGTGAATCTTTCCTTTTGCCTTTTCTTGTTTTCAATCAACACATAGCTATAATTGAGAGTGACAGTGACACTTATTTGAACTCTGTCAGTAATAGTCTTTTTTCCTTTCTTTAAAAAAATGATTTTTACATATGGATTCTTTGGCTTTCAGTTGAAAATAAAGAAATTAAGTATACTTTGTTCTGTTAATGTAAAGTAAAATGTAAAGTCGCCGTAGTGGCCTTAAGTCGGTATGACAGCGAGGGAGTCTACAACCTTTTCCCTAGTGCTAGACCAAGGAGATCGTTTTTTCGTCTGAGGTGGAACGCCACACCTTCCATCAGCTCCTTACTTTACCGCACAGATCCCTGTGCGACTCATACGTTAAGTTGGCCAGGGACCTTGTGGTTTCTAGGCGGACGCTCTGCCAACTGAACTAAACCGGTCTCTTCTGTTAATGTAGAAGAATGATTTAAAGACTTAGTTGTCATAAGCGGCTCTCATGACAGACATATGTAATCCATAAGGCCCTAGGGGCTACTCATTTTGACATGTCTAGTTTAGATGCAATTACTCGACTTAGGCTTAATCCTAGCCTAGCTTTTTTTATTTGTTAGCCAACGAAATCAGTAAATTTCGGTAAATTATGAAGCCTTCCGACAGCCTACGTAATAGGTATATTTCAGTAAATTATATTTCGAAGGTTGGGGATCGTCAGCTGATTCTTCTTCTGATTTTGTAGAGTGTTGTAAGAACTTATCTAAAGTTCATTGAATTGCATTTTTTTCTTCTCTTCAAAGATTAGATCAGGGGTCGGCAACCTTCGACTACATAGGGGCCAGGGGCTATATCCGTGAGAGAATGGCAGGTCACATCTATCACCGTAGGCCTTGTAGCATACATTAATGATTTATCGCGTGGGGTGGGGTCAAGCAGCATGATTGTAACAAGGCTTAGATACCAGATGTATTCGTGGGCTTATTACCAGATTTCGCTTTACTCATTACAGATTTTAATAATCAAGATCATATGATCTTGCAATACCTATGAGACGAATAACAATTTTTACCAGAGACATAGTTCGTGACATGGTGCCTACGACTTCTGGTACGCTTATAAATTTAAAAAAAAAACAACATAAAAACGATGATCTAAGCCACCGTCTGTTTCCTTTGCGGGTCGGATTAATATAATATTTATCTTAGAGACTGCGGGCTAGATAATTTTGGATTGATTGATGATCTGGTCCGTGGACCGTAGGTTGCCTACTCCTGGCCTACACTGTTGTCCCCATGTAAGGTGCCCACAGCAGAACGTCACGTATGGGTTCATCCTTTCTTCTCCAGCAGTACCCAGCAATGTCCAGCATATCTTGTTCATCTTACTCTGATGGTTAGAGTGATAAGTGGCAGTTGTCCGTACAATTAACTTCTTGTGGAATGCTACTTCCAGGAATTGTTCAAGACAAGACATAGCATCATAATTTTTAGAATAGTGCCATTTTAAGGTGCACCGTTTCCAAAACCTTGTGCGAATCGATAACATATTTGAGTGCCTAAGTCAGAAAAGACCCCATGAAAATAAAAATTGCTTATAGAAAAAACGATTAACATAAATACTATCCAATCCGAGAAGAATGATGAAGATGACACGCACGAATATGACTGATGTGATTAACCAAAACGTAATGATAAAATATTTGAGTGCCAAACGAAAGGACCCCATGAAAATGAACATTGTTGAATAACTGATAGAAAAAAAGACTAACATAAACACCATCCAATATGAAGAAGATGAAGATGACACGCACGAATTGGACTGATGTGATTAAACAAAACGTAATGGTGCATGTGAATGGATTACAATTTTTATTCAAATTTCAAACCGGAAGATTGTACAGTGAGTCAGTTAAATCCACTCATCAATTCTTCACTCGTAGGAGGAAACGCGCGGTAAATTCTTCAAACATCAATGAGCATTACAGATTACATTAAATCAGATATTCGCAAAATGTTTCATTTTTTTTTTTCAAGTAATTTACAGATTCTTTTCATTTTTTGTATCTTCGTTAAATTGTCCTTAATTGGGTGAAGAGGAAGACACATTTAAATTATAGTCTCTTCTACCAGGTGGGCGTTGAAGATTATATTCTGTTTCAATTCTGAAAAGTTATCGGGCCAACCAAAAAGGGATTTGATCTTTTCTAATACTATATTGGGTGTTTTTGTAAGGATTAAACGATACGGAAAGTGTACTGAACTGTTGGTTATTATGTGGAATAGCATGAATCTTTCTTGGTGTAGATCATTTTTTTCTTGGTAGGTCTGACAATTTTTCAACATCACTTTATATATATATATATATATATATATATATATATATATAGTCATCCACAGACCATGTTTCGACGTATCACGTCTCCTCAGTGTGGCTAGAAATAGCAGGCTATCCCCGGCCGGGATAGAAACCCAACGGATTTTTCATCAGTCCGGCGTCTTAACCACTTGGCCATCAGACATCTGCAAGGAAGGGGTAGATTTTAACTGATAAATACATACAGGGGTATATAAGTTACAGCCACTAATATATTATTTTTTAAGAGAGGATGGCTTAATGAAAAAAATATATCAAGCTATTGAAAGAAAAAAGTAGGAACCGTATAAGTCGAAACAATGAATGAATATAAAAGAGACGCCCAACACATAAGTAAAGTTGGTTTTAAAAATAGCGATAATTAGCAAAAAATTATCTACCTAGGTTTCACCGATAAAGATCTTCAGGCTACTCTGACTGAAACTGATTTGAACAAGTGGATGTAAACACAAAATGATTAAAGAAGAAACACCGCACGCGTTTGGAGTTTTACCGGCCTGGACGTCATTTACGTTTTAACCTATACCCGTTCAACGATTCGAATTTCCCTGATGTAGCGCTAGTGAAAATGGGATAGTCTCCCTTGCTCTCCGGCTGATTCCCTCCTACTTTACCTTTTTTTTTAATAAATGTTCAATTGTAATAACAATATTTTCAATGTTCCATTGCAGTAAAAGTTTGCACTTTATTTACCTAATCAGTTATCAAGTATTCCTATTTAATACATATAACTTGTAGACAGTTGCTTGGTTTAGTCTATTTATTTAATGGTATACCAAACCTTTATGGGTTATTTAATGCCAAAATTTTACTAATTTGTGAATAATTTGTAATAATTTTCTTCAATGTTTCATTGCATTTTTTAAATGGCACACTTGTCTCTAATCATTTGTTTGCACAGTTATATGATATCAGTTATTCCTATCTAAGGGTCGGTAGAGCATTTGACTAGGAACCACAAGGTTCTGGGTTCGATACCGGTCTTCGCCAACTCAGCATATGAATCAAACAGGGAGCTGTGTGGTAAAGTGAGGAGTTGATGGTAGGTCTGGCACTCCACATTAGACGCAAAAACAATCTCCTTTGTTCAGCGCTAGTGAAAATGGGATATACTCCCTCGCTGTGTGGCTGATACTGACATTAGGCCATACCGACGACTTTACTTACTTATTCTTCCTATCTAACACAAATAATTTTCAAACAAATTTGTTTCAGTTGTAATTGTTGGATTATAAACATAACTGTTGAAATTTTCAACATTCCATTGCAATGATTTTTAGTTGCACACCTCGGGCCGGGTTAGATCAGTCGGGAGAGCGTTCGGCTAGAAACCACGAGAGCCTTAGTTCGATACCGGCCCTCACCAACTCAGCGTATGAGTAGCACAGGGATCTGTGCGGTAAAGTATGGAGCTGGCAGTAGGTGTGGTGCTCCACCTCAGATGGAAAAACAATCTCCTTGGTCTAGCGCTAGTGAAAAGGGGATAGACTCCCTCGCTGATTGGCTGATACCGACTTTAGGCCACCCCGACGACGACTTATAATTATATAATAATAATAATAGTTATACTCTGTCAATTATTCTTTTCTAATACAAATAATTTCCATACATGCCGGTTTAGTTCAGTCGGTATAGCGCTCGCAATAATCTTGGTTCAATACCGGCCCTCGCCAACTCAGCGTATGAGTAGCACAGGGATCTGTGCGTTAAAGTAAGGAGCTGATGGTAGGTTTGGCGCTCCGCCTCAGATGCAAAAAACAATCTCCTTGGTCTAACGCTAGTGAAAAGGCGATAGATTTCCTCGCTGTCTGGCTGATACCGACTTTAGGCCACCCCGACGAATTTACTTTACTTTATCTACTACTTATAATTAACAAAGACATACGGATTTATACAGTTATCCCCATTCAATAACAACAATCATTTGTTTGCATACATTTATATGAGGGTGGGTCCGCGTTGTGTGGCGGCTAACGTGCTGGACTGTGACATCGAGTAAGTGAGTTCGAACTCTAGTCATGCTATTACGTTCTCTTTCAGACTAACACTCTTGGAAAAGGCTGGAACCCTTTCATTCCCACAGCTATGAGTTGCATTGTATCACCACTGTTCTCCTACATTGACAAGTTTGGCTATAATTAATTAACTAATAAACTATTAATTAATTAAATAACTCAGTTAATAAGTTTGATATGCCAATAAACAAAGAAACCAAATATAACAAAAGATCTTCGGCACTGGAGTCTCACCATTGTACGTAGTTCAGTGTCATAACCAGGGCACCCCTTTTGGATAGAATAGGAAAATTCTTTTTAAAAAGATATATTTTACCCCTATATGGCATCGTAACAAGTACAGCCATTCTGGGTCAGATTGGACCTAGAAATAACTACAATAAAATGTAAGAATTCATACTCCCTATTTTGGAGATAGATTCTTCGGCAAGGCTTGCAGTCGATTACATACTCCCAAAATCTTTGGCACTGGAGCCTCACCACTGGATTTGGTTCAGGGTTATACCCAGAAAACCAATTTTGGAGATAGATTCTCCGGCAGGGGAAGCAGTCGATGTATTCTAAGCCTCCACCCACAGGGCGGGTTGAATATTATCATTGCTTGCCATATAACCACTACAACATGACTGGTCGAATCTCATACATTTTAATTTAAGTTCCAATCATAATCTTTCTATTTCTTTTTCCTGCTACGAATGAAATCTTTTTAGACACCTTTTCTTTCTTTTTATGCTAAAATCAGCATTTCTTATTCTAATTAAATTATCTCTTAGGCGTTAACATTTTTGCACTCAGGAAATTCAAACTTTGACCTATTTAATCCTGTAGAGTGCTAAATTATTTAATTAGCTTAGCTTAACCAGAGACAAGGATACAAATATAGAACAAGTATAGAGCATCAAAATGACGGCATTTCAATTGCGAGGTGGGTACTGACAGGTATTAGTATATTTTGTTTTACTAACATAACACATGATGTATTAAATAAAACATTGTCTGGTGGTATCGGGAGATACTGCTGGGGCGCTCTGGGTTAGTGGTAATGGTGCTTCAGCCAGAAACCATGCCTGAACCCAGAGTCATCATCTGATGAAGGTTTTGTTGGTTGCAATGCTACTGTGTAAATAGCAGTCATTGTATGAAGATTATTTAACAATTGATAGATAATTATTCTTTTTTCTTTATTTCCAATATAAGGAATTATCATTAATATTCAATCCATGAAGATAAAGTAAGGCAAGATCACCTGAAATCCATCAAGAGAACGTCACTTATGAGTTCTTCCTTTCTTCTCCAGCAATACTCAGCATTGTCCAACATGTCGTGTTCATCTTATTCTGATGCTCGGTGTGATAGGTGGGAATTGATCGTAAAGCTGCTTTCTTGTTGGATGTTACTTGCAGACAACACCTTGCATCATAATTGTTTGAATGATGCCATTTTAAAGGTGCAACGTTTCCAAAATGTTGTATTAATCGATATCATATTTGAGTGCCGAAGTCAGAAAGGACCACATGAAAATGAAAATTGTTGAATAACTTATAGAAAAACGACTATCATAAGGGTATTTGCCTCTCATCCCACTTATAAGCGCTGGACACAAGGTCTTGTTTCAACGTGGGCGCATAAAAATTGCGTCGATCCCGTCGGCATTGCCCCTCAAGGGGGGGGGGCCTTTGGCGCTGGGCAATAAATCCAGCCCTGCCCCTTTAAGTCAAGGGGGCAGGTATTGCCTGGGGGATTAATTAATTTTACCGATCCAGCGGCCGAAGCTCACTGGACCCCTGAGTAGGGAAGGTAAGTATATAAAAAAAAAAAAAACGACTAACATAAGTAAACCAACCGAATTCAACATAGTTGTTTCTGAGTGAATTGATTTCAATCGCATGTCAACCTGTTTAGGGTTATTTTATACGTATAGGATAGAGAATTGTGTATATTGTACGTTTCTATTTGCATTCTTTTAGTAGTTATTTTTTTGCACACTTTTATAAGATATCAATTATTCCTATCTAATACAAAAAAAAATCAAACAGATCTATTTGATAAAGATGAGAAAAGGTAATACCACTCCTGGTAAGAGGCGACTCAGGGTAATGGCAATGAAGTATGATTCCATTCTCCCAAGATCTCTAGAATTGGAGCCTCAATACCAGGTCTAGTTTAGTGTCACACCCAGGACACATCTTTTTCGGGCGTCTTACTCCTCTGCAGAGGATGGAGTTAGCGCATTCTAAGCCGCATGGGAAGGGAAGCTTTATAATTAGAGAGCAATGAGAGCAAAATAGCCCTTGTAAAATGAATTCAGAGCAATTGACAAAAAACATTACTGGAAAATGATCTGATTTAAAAAATCAGCTAACGTCAGGCTCAAATGATCACTCTAGTTGGTTTATCATAGAAATAAATACCATATAATCATCATCAATTCGCGCAATTGCTACGGATATCTATGACAATCTCTCGCCAAACTTCCCTATCTTTCATTGCCTCTGGGAGCTCTTCTGCGCAGCAACCAGTATCCACACATAGTTGGTCAATGTAGGTCCTTGCTGGGCGGCCCACACTAGCATGCCCATGAGTTAGCTTCCACAGAGAACGTCGCTTATGAGCTTGTCCTTGCTTCTCCAGCAGTGCCCTGCATGCCTAGTCCGTCTTGCTCGGGTGGTTTGTGAAAAGAGGGGGCAGGTGGCCATACAGCTGCTTCCTTGTGGGGTGCTGTTTCCACGACTTGTTAAAGACGGCACCCATCATTCTTGTGTAGGTCCCATCCAGTTTATTCTCGAGGCGCTTCGTTAGGGTCCAAGTGGTGCAGTCAATACAGTACTGATATAACCACAACCTGGAGAAAATGTCGCTTTAACTTGTCAGCGAGATATGCTTTCCATATGACCGATAATTTGTTTGTGGCTATCCATGCATAAAAAATTGAATAAAATAAAAAGATATCATATATATATTTACCAACCCCTCCCCACGAGCAGGATGTGACACAAGGTCAATTTCTCAAGCGGAGTGCAACAGATTTGAATTCAGAGTTTTCCTTCTCCTAGAGTGGTGGCCTAACCAAGGTTAAAGAGACCAGTCTGTAATACTATTTATCCATAGCTGGAGGGAGAGTAGGATCCATACCTTTCACAGGAGTATTAGCGCTAAGTGAAATGCAATTACCACATCCAGGATTTGAACTCGTTTCCCATGATTTTAACCATTACACCAGGCTTTCCACTATATATACCATATAGGAAACTCTAATTAAGGTAGGACAAAAGTAGGCCAAGATTCAAATATTTACCGGCCTAATTATACTTTGAATGATACAAGATATACACTTTAGTTCAGTTGAAGAGCTAGACAAATGCATAGATCTAATTACCTGGAATTCACGCGGATGGGTGATAATTAATAAGAGCTTTCCCTCCATACAAGACATGCCCCTCTGTTACATAATGGAAAGAGCAGCCTAATCATTTTCCAATGTAGTGTAAAAATGTTTAAATTTAAAAGTTAACTGATAATTCGTTATGTTGTATTATGTTTGAGATACGCATGTACTATTAAACAGCGCCGGGTGGCGTCATTAGTTATGTTATAACTGGTTCTTGGGTGGGGTGGGGTCTTACAACATAATACCCCCCTCGCCAGTTAGAACATACTAGAGACAATAAAACCATAGTGCATCACCGACCTTGTTCAACACTAGCAGATAAACTGGCTTTAAATAGAGACACCACATGCCCCTCTGTTACATAACGTAAAGGGTAGCCTAATCTATTTGTAATATAGTGTAAAATGTTTAAATTAAAAAGTTAAATGGTAATTCGCTGGAAGAGTTCTGACCCATCATTAATCTGCAGCGTCACATTTTAATTGGTTGAGGATGTCATGTGGTTGAAATCTATAGGAAAAGTTTAGAAAGTGAGTTGGGTTTAAGCGCCCCAAGAATCTAGATGTTAAAGATATGCCATCTCGCTGAATTCTTCTTCACACTTTAGACAGCCCTATCTTCTGGGGCGGTAAAATACACCTGCTGTACCGGCTTCAGAGGGCTGAGCAGTCCATGACCTGCAACACTCCACTCCCTTACTTGGGCTCGACGGGCGGTCGGAAAGGCTCCCTCTAATCAATCGGCTGATCACGTCAAGTCCTAGCCTCTGGGATTGTCTCGATACTATCGCCTTTATGGCAAGCCTCAACTATTTTTATTATATGTGTGCTAGAGGCGCTAGTGAAAAGGGGATATATTCCCTCGCTCTCTGGTTGATACTGTCAATAGGCCTCTCCGCTTACTTTTCTCTTAATTGTATGTCCATTAAGAGATCCCAGGCATGATATATGGTTTCAGGAAGATGAGGTGACTGTCCATACAGCAGGAACGACAATTTAGCTTCTTTCTCGTATATTCCATGGCAAACTAATTTTACGTGGAACGGAAATTAAGTGTTCACCACTTTCGCCATATTTGATAGTTCCCGATTATTTTCCCTTGGAAAAAAAAGGAAAGAGTTTACGTTAAAAAAAAACCTTAACACCCCAGAAACTGAAGAATAATAGTTGACAAGGAATTAGAACGTTGGAGCCAGAAACGTTACGAGCTGTCATGGAAGAGCTTATAGTGAAGGTTCGGCTACGTGATGCTGTAAACGAAGAACGTCTGAGGGATATTATATTCCGTAATTAGTGGAAAGTAATTTCTATAAGTCAGAAGGAATATAATTAATAGAAAAATTTATTTACCTTTTATAAGTTTTTATTTTCCTAAAATGGTACACAGCTTTTGCGCCACTCTGTAAATAAATACGATTTATTTCAATTGTAACTCTATACGATTCTTCAAATGACCTAGTAAAACTGTTTGAATTTTGGAATCTGAAATGGTCATAGATCTAATTCAATGTGATCTTCAGTATTTTAAAGTTTAGTTATAAAAATAAAAGGGCATGTCTTTTTTCATAATAACAAGAATATGAATGCAAGTCTTTTTTGTGATAGTAAGGTTAAATAGGCACGACATGCTATTTTATAATGAGAAGAATAAAACGGCACATGTTTTTTATAGTAATAAAAAAAAGCCACTTGGTTTTTATGATTATAAAGACAAAAAAAAACGCACGTCTTTTTATATTTATATTTATAAAGACAAATAAGGTCTTTTTATAATAATGAAAATAAAAAATACACACAGCTTTTTTTATAGTAATAAAGATAAATAGGCTATTATAAAAATGTATCTCTTTTTCTATAATATTTCAGACAAAAAGGCACGTCTTTTTGATATTTATAAATATAAAAAGCACCTATTTTTATATTTATAAAGATAAAAATGTACGTTTTATTATTATTATTATTATTATTATTATTATTATTATTATTATTATTATTATCATTATTATTTGCTGTCCATCGTATCCGAAGTTAACAGCATGCGATTCTGCTTTATCCATTTAATTCAATCTCTGGTTGCGTTATGTCAACTGCCTATGGGTATTTTCAAGTCGTCCAGGTTTCTCTTGATGTTGTTTTTGTACCTGAGCTTTGGTCTACCCATTCCACATGATCCCTCACTCAATTGAGGGTACAGAATCTGCTTTGTCAGTCTGTCATCGCCAAGTCTGTTTAAGAGTCCAGCACATCTCAGGTTGCGATGGACAAGTATGTCATGCATGCCCGGAAGTCCAGTTCTTTCCAGGATGACCCTATTTTAAACATGCTACCCCCACTTGACATTTAATATACTGCACAAGTAACGCATGTAGTAGACATGTAGTCTGTGGGCACCCGCTTTGTATACCGTTCAGGCTTCTGCACTGTACAGGAGGGTTGAGAGAACTATGGCACGGTATATTGCTCATTTAGTTCTCAAGGAGATGTCTCTGCTGAACTAGACTCACCTCTTCAGCGGGCCAAATGCTTTGAAAGCATTTGAAATTCGGAGATCAAACTCTGCATTGAGTCTGTTGTTTATAATGATAAAGACAATAAGCACATCTTTTTAATAATAATAATAATAATAATAATAATAATAATAATAATAAAGAAAAATGCACGTCTTTTTTATAACAATAAAACATACACATTTTTATAATAATAAAGACAAAAATACATGTCCTTTTCCATAATGAATACAAAACGACTCGTCTTTATGATAATAAAGATAAAAAGTTTTCTGTATGATAATAAGAATATAAAGGCACGTTTTCTATATAATAATAAACATAAAACGACACGTCTTTTTTAATAATAATAATAATAATAAAAATATAAAGTCACATATTTTATGATAATAATAAAACGTTACGTTTCTTTTGTAATAATAAAAATAAAAAGGCATACATTTTTGTTATTATAATGAGGATAAAAAGGTACGTCTTTTCCATGATAATGAATATGAAAGGGTAAGGATTTTTTTATAACAGAGATATAATGATACGTCCTTTCAGGATAATAATAATAATAATAATAATAATAATAATAATAATAATAATAATAATAATTATGATAATAATAATAATAATAATAACAATGATAATAATGATACTAATAATTATTATAAATTATTATAAATAATAATAATAAAGATTAAAAGGCATATCTTTTATAATGATAAAGATAAAAGTATATCCCAGTCATGAGACCAAATCTAGTGTTGATTAACAAAAAAATATATATATATCACAGGGTGAAGTTGAAAGAAAACGAAAAGATGGACAAATACCTGGACCCTTTCAGAGAATTGTAAAAGCTGTGGAATTTGAGTGTGAATGTGATACCAATTGTAGTTGGTACACTTGGAGCTGTCCCAAAAAAACTTGGAAAAAAGACCGGAGGATCTGGAAATTAGAGGAAGAATTTAGACCATTCAGGCTACTGCATTGCTGCAATCGGCTAGAATACTCAGAAGAGTCCTGGAGACCTGAGGAGACTTGTTACTCAGACTCCAGTGAAATACCAAGGCTGACGCGAAAAACTCAAAAGGAATGAAATCTTATTATAATGGAGATTTGTGTTTTTCTGTCTGTAATCGAAACTATATTCCTAATCGAGTCACAATTCCCTTTGTTATTGACATCACAATCTCAATGATTTTATTTTTATTTAAATCTCAATTATTAATAAGATTGTTTTACATTATTAATACTGTGACCATATCCACATATTAATAACATGCAATTATATTTATATATACAACAAAATAACGGTTTACCGTGTGAACGGGAAGGCTAATTTGCATATTGATATTAAAAATGTGATTTTAATAAATATGTGCTTAGTATTATTGATTTCTAATTGTTTGGTTTTATTTCAATGAATATAAGCAAAAATCTCTTCAATAAATCTTAAATAAAATCAATTAACAAGAAGAAATAATTGTAATTTTATTATTTAATTCCTCTTTTAACTAAATACTTAAATTAGAAAAAATAACATTGAAAGACGAGAGTGTGATGGAAGTGTAAGTTTCAGTTGTTCTATTTTTCAATTATACCCCCCTGTTTCAAATATTTTTATCTGATTCTTATTTAGTTTCATTAGCCTTTCTAATTTAATACGATATTTCATTACATTAAAGCTTAACTACTTGCACCCGGAGGGTGCATATATTTGCTAATAATAATAATAATAATAATAATAATAATAATAATAATAATAATAAAAGGCATGTCAATTTTATAATAATAAAGATACGGTACGTCAAAATTTTCATGATACTTATGTAAATCAAAAGGTTGATTTCAGAAGTAACTCTATACGAATCACCAAATGTGCTAATAAAACAGTTTGAATTTGGGAATCTGAAATAAATTTAAGGAATACAGTCAGCGTATTCTAAGGGCCACCGAGAGAGTTGCTACTTGGTGAATGAGGAATAACTTCGGCAGTTAATCGCATTTACAAAATGCAAGTAATATTATCTTTCGATAATTTAAAAGAAAAATCATGATTCATCAGTACTGAATACCGAGTTCGATTCTTGCTAAATGCCGCGTAAACTTCCCCCACGTAAAAAAGACCTTGTGTTAATCCAGCCTGGTGGAAGGACAGAAGAGTATTTTTCTCTGACCTCCCCCCTCTCTCTCTCTCTCTCTCTCTCTCTCTCTCTTACTTACTTACATACACACATATACACACACACACAAACATCGCTACTACCATAACTTTTAAGTAGAAGTTTCTATCCCTTTTACCTTTCTCACCTTCTCCCACAATTCATTTCTTTTGGTTACATCGTTGATATATCTCTCCTGAACAGTTTATTCCGATGGATTGAATAAAGTTTTCAGTTCGAAGTTCCGTGAAGGCTCCCGATTACGACGTGAAGGCTCCCGAATTCGACAAAAAGCTTTCCGAGATCAACGAGAAGTTTCCTGAGTTCGACAAAAAACATATTAAAAAGCCCAGAGAGTACATCGGTCGAAACGTTGTGTATATAACAATAAAGATGAGGACAAGATCCCGAAAAATCCTCATAATACATCTGTCAGCTTATTTTTCAAAAAGGTGTGTCCCGTGAATTTCCTGGAGCGAAACAATTCACGTATTGAAACGAATTATTTTAGTCGATTCATAGCAGAATAAATGTATTGTTTGATTTTTGTCTTTCTCTGATAAATGACTAGAATTTACAATAGGAAATTATTAGAAATAAAACAAAGCGACAAAACGTAGCTTGCATAAATCTACTAAAAGTGAAACTATCCATGCCCCATAAAGTTTTTTTTTCCCTTAATCGTTTTTAGTGATGTAATCGACGGTGTAACAACTTTTTTCTTTGATGTCTCAGATAATCTGCATATGTCAATTAAAAAACAACATTCATAGCTCTTGTTACAAACCACAGCTTGAAAAAATATTTTAATCCGTTATGGAACTTGTGTTGGATTGTAATTTTAGTAACCTTCAAGCAGGGACAGTATCAGTTATCATGCAATTAGTTGTTCAACCCTTGACGGAGACAGTCAGCAAAGATCAAACTTACACATTTAAAAACTTGTATATTTTCTCTCTGGGTAGTGGATAAATGTCTTTCCCAGGGACATTACTGTGAAACAACACCGAAAACCGACAACCAGAAATTGCTACCATTTGTCGGCAGCTTTACTTTGTCATCGGCTCGGCATTGTATGACATCTATCTATCTATCTATCTTTCTATCTATCTATACACACATGCATATATAAAGGGCAATTTGTGTGTATGTATGTATGTGTGTATGTCCGGAGGAAACTACGAAAATAAAACAACGGCGGGGTAACGATATATACACATTCAATATCATCAGAGTTTGCTTTTTGAATAGTAACAGAAGGGAAGTCATTTGCTCGTTATTTTTAATTTTTTTTTTTTTGCTTTGAAAAATAATATTGATTGAATTAATCACCTCATTTATATCTATTTTTTTTTTTAATCTTAAAATCATTGAATTAAAATTTCTTACCATGTATGTGATGACATTCCCTCTACCCAGGCAAAAAATAAAAATTCTTGACATCCCACCAGGTCTTTTTTACTTGGGAATTTTTATGGGCAACAGTGAGGATCCAAATTGCGATAAGTGATAATGGATATACGAGACTGTCGGGTAGCAGCTTCAAGTACATATATCAAGGACAGTTTTTGTGTATGTATGCATGTATTTCGGAGAAAACTATGAAAATAAAACAATTGATGACAAAGTAAATACATATACACATTAGCTATCACCAGATCTTGATCATTTTTCTTTTCAGAGTTCATGATCAACGCAATTCTTTTTACGTGGGGATTTTAATGCAGCATCCTACAAGGATTCAACTTACGGTGCAACAATAATGGATCTGCGATACTAACTTTTTTACTCCCCCTCCTCTATCCAGGCGACGCCGGGTATCCGCATCTAGTGAGAACATAAAGGACAATCCTGGGCATGTCTTGTTTACGATCTAATATTTTACGTGAGACATGATCTCATATGTACAAATATCTACAAAGGAACTTACATTGGTTGGCAAGACTAAAATTCTATCAACTTATTAGTGAAATAGATCACTAATTATGAAACTTTGTTTTACAGCAGGTGCTTATAATTGTTGATATTCTTAATTGGAAAGTTGTGGACAGCTGGATAATGAATAATAACTGTTGCTGATTTCCCCCAATAAATTTTAAATATTCTAGTAGTGACCGCTCCAAGCGGGGTTTAACAGATTTGAATTCAGAGTTTTCCTTCTCCTAGACTGGTTGCCTACCCAAGATTAAAGAGCCCAGAATGCCCTACTATTGACCCATAGCTTGAGGGAGAGTAGTTGGATTCCTACCTTTCCGAAGGGTATTAACGCTATGTGAACTGTAGCTTCGTCCAGGATTTGAACTCGGGAGTACGAGTCCATTTCCATACGACTCGAATCATTACACCCCGCGCCCCAAGTTCGGATACTGATTCAAAAAGATAAGACAGCACAATAACAATATTTATATAACGGAATGTATATAAAGCAGAGAAATAGAAAATATAAGATAGATAGATAGATAGATAGGTAGAGAGAGAGAATTAGATATCCGTTGCACGTTATGAAAATGAAAATAAGATGTTTGGTGAATGTTTTTATAATGATCGATTGATTTTAACGCTATGTCAACCCGTCTGGGGTTATTTTATACCAAGAGTTTATGGAATGACGTACATTGCATGTGTATATTTACATTTTTGAGCAGTTGTTTAAGAGTTTTTTGTTGTTTTTTTAATATTTCATTTTAACTATATGCTATATTTTATAATTATTACTTTGTATGGCATTGATCATGTTTACGTTTATAATGTTTGGTATAATTGTATTTCTCTCAAGAAAGACAAAATCACATTCATGTCGACATTTTTAAATAGTTTCTTCATTGCGTTAAAAAACGTTTAATAAGAGCTAAATCTTATATATTCTATTAGAAAATATTTAATCGTATTTGACATGCTATACACTGAGGTTGTTCCTCTTGTTTGAGTAAAAATGATTGCTTAAGTCTTGTGTGACCAATGCGTATCGGGATACATTTAGTTGATTAGTTGATTTTAATGGCATGTCAACTCGTGTAAAGTCATTTTATGTCTAGACGTTCATAGTACTTCATTGCACGTTTATATTTACATTTTTTGTTTACTTGCTTCATGGCACATGGTCTTAACGAATATGAATCATTTTTCGACAATACAGTTCTATATAATCTTATTATAATGGAGATTGGGTGTTTCTCTGTCTGTAACCGAAACTATATCACTACTCAAGTCACAATTCCCTTTGTTTTTAACGTCATATTATCCTTGATTTTATCTTTATTTAAACCTCAATTTCCATTAGTAATACTGTGGGCCATATCTACATACTATATATTTACCACGTACCCCACGTGTACGAGTTAGGCACACGGCCCTATTAATGTGGGACCACCCACAAGCGGAGACTCATGGGTGGCGGGTGCAAAAATACATTGATCCCATCGGCATTCCCCCTCAAGGGAGGCACCTCAGGCACCGGGCAATAAACCCAGACCTGCCCCTTTAAATTGAGGGGGCAGTGTGGATAGGAAGGATAATTTGCATATTGATATTAAACATTTGATTTGAATAAATATTTGCTTAGTATTATTGATTTCTAATTGTTTGGTTTTATCTTATTGAATATGTTCAAAAATATCGTGGATAAAGAAATACATTAACAATGCATTGCATATATTTGCTAGTGCGAATAATGGTTTCACTTTGCGCTAATACCTTAGTAAACGCCTAAATTCATCTGTACCATACAACATAATTATAAGAAAAGAAATTGGTATTTTACCTGTGTATCAAACGCGTGTCATATATACTTAGGATCGTTCTTAGTAAATAAGTAATTGCTAATAAGTGTGTATGAGGTACCAAGTCAACACAATAAAGGCTAAATATTTATTTAGCTGCTTCACATTTATCACACTATGGTTGATCTAGCACACAGCCATGATAGTGGGATACTTAGTAAAAATTGAACGCACGAGTAATGGTCTACAAAGCTAAGCTTATAAACTTTGTTTTACAGCAGGTGTTTATAATTGTTGATATTCTTAATTGGAAAGTTGTGGACAGCTGGATAATGAATAATAACTGTTGCTGATTTCCCCCAATAAATTTTAAATTTATTTTCCATGTGTTTTATACATGGTTTTGAAACCATGAGTTAAACTTTGAATAACCACTAGACCGGGACTTCCCAAACTTGTATTTATTTTCTATGTGTTTTATACATGGTTTTGAAACCATGAGTTAAATTTTAAATAACCACTAGTCCGGGACTTCCCAAACTTGTATCACTAATAAGCAATGCTCTTTAAAAGGTATCTATAGTAACCAAATTTAATTAGCATTTACCTCCAAATAAATGAATTGAATATCAAATTCCAAAACATAATTAAATTATAGAATATTATGGTGAGAATTCTTTTCCGTTTCAAGATTAGAATTGTTACTATTATGTATTATTTACATTCTTGAATTGTTATTTTCATTTTTATTGTTATATAAACGTTTCAGCTGATGTTCCCTCCACCCACTTCAGCTGTTTTTTGTCGAATTCGGGAACTTTCTCGTCAAGATCTTGAACATTCTTGTTGAACTCGGGAGCCTTCATGTCGTTATCTGTAGCCTTCAAGAAACTTCGAACTGAATCCTTTATTTAATCCATTGGGGTACATTGTTCTCATTCCATTAACCATAACTGGGTACAAGTCTAAATTATTCAATACTATTTTCCCCAGTAGTCAGGATTGAACCTTCAACATTCAGATGATTGTCACTTAGGACTCTATTAACTCAACCCTTATATCAGTTGTGTCATATTTCAAAATTCAGACAAACAGAACCTTTTCGAAAATACAGAAAAGTTGTAATATTTAACAACCACTTTGTCGAGTAGAATGTGATACAGTCTTGAATTCAGAGTTTTGCTTTCCATGTATCGGTTGTCTAACCAAAGTTAAAGAGCCCAGTCTACCCTACTATTTACCAATAGCTGGATGGAGAATATATGGGATCATATCTTTCGCAATGGTATTAGCACTATGCAAAAAGTAAACAGCCTCGTTTAGGATTAAAATTTAAAAGTTCTTATGAATTGAAAATTGAATCATATAATGACATTCACTTCAACAAATACATAACAAGATGGAATCTGACTTAACAATTGAAGATCGGTCATTGCACGATATTTTGTTAACAAGAATTATTTTTCAATTTATATAACCCGGTAATCTACTAAATCAACGATTCTCAAACTTTCCACTTAATGCACCCATTGTAACCAAATTTAATTTTCATTCACTCCCAAATTAATTAATTGAATATTAAATTACAAAATAAAACTAATTCACCAGTGCTACATCTAAGGAATTTATAATGAGATTCATTGATGAACTAATTACTACCAGTGGACACATTATTTATTTCTTCTTAGTTCTACATTGGAAAAATGAATGTTTATGTGTTAGGAACAAGAGAGAATCAGTAAAAAAAACGCAGCTCTAACACGAACTTGAGCCTGGTTGAAATACGAGAGTAATCCACAGGGTGAGGTCTCCAAAATATTTAGAAACCACAGAATCGTTTATTTATGAATTTATTAACAAAACTCCATGGTTTATGTATATGTTAACAAAGCTCCATATGCAGGCGCGTGGCATAATGGTTAGAGTCGTAGAAAATGGACTAGTCGACCCAAGTTCAACTTCTAGACAAGGCTGTTTTCAATTCACATAGCGCTAATACCCTTGGGAAAGTTATGGATCCATAAATTCTCCCTCCAGCTAGGGGCAAAATAGTAGGACAGACTGGGCTCTTTAACCTTGAATAGGTAACTTTTCTAGGAGGAGGAAAACTCTCAATTTGAAAACCTGGGGTCAGTCGTTGATTGGGTTTGTGGCATCATTTGAGCACAAATTCTTTCCTATCGACTTTACCAAAAAGTGCGGATGGTCCAACACAAGCCTTCATCACTATAAACAAAACACTGTGTAGGTTGTTCATTGGATGAATCTTCACGCAACAAAACCGACGAGAGAATCCAGTTTTTCATTTCATATATTAACAAAACCCCATACGCACGAGCAGGATGCGACACGAGGTCATTTCTTAAGCGGAGTTTAGCAGGTTTGAATTCAGCTTCCTTCTCCTAGACCGTTTGCCGTACCAAGGTTAAATATCTCAGCCTGTTTTACGATTTACCCATAGCTGGGGAGAAAAACTTGATTCATACTTTTTCCAAGACTTTTTTTTAGACTTTTTCCAAGGGTATTAGCGCTAAATGAAATGCAAACGGCGATGTCCTGGATTTGAACTGTCTATTTCCTACAACGGTAACCCTTACACCCCCGATACCACCAACGTTTATTATTTTTTGTCAATGATGGTTAGATTTATTTTAAATTTAAAACAAATAATATAAAGCAAGTTTGTTGTAATAATGATAATTCTATACTAATCTTCTTAATTTTCAATTGTTCCTTTGCTGAAGCTGATTGTTGGGAATTCTTGCTGTTCTCTGAGTCTGGAACTTACTTGGATCGTCTTGAGGATGTCTCATCTTGTGTCGTTGTTTAGTTTTTAATAACAAACAAGAGTTTTTTTGAGGTTTTTTTTTCTGAGTTCATATTTTATCTTTACCTCCAAGTAAAAATGCCTTGGAAGACAGACACTCATCTTACATCTGTTCTCTTCAAACACTCTGCAAACTTCAAACACTCTGCTCTCTCAGTCTCTTCGCCTGTTGCATCCATCAATCAATCACAGATCGACAGGTAGCCTTTCATACGTCATCTCCAAATTTCTAGTAGCTGTCCACTTTTATCAACAATTTTTGATTTTTCCATCTCATTATTTTACATACTTTACAAGCTCAAACTGTGCTATTTTTCTACATAATCGCCACTTTGGTCGATGCAATTTTCTAATCGCCGTGGGAGTTCATGTATGACCATGTCATACCAACTTACCACCATATCGTTGACGAAACTTTGAACCTCGCCGTCGTTGCAAACTCCCTACACCACTTGCGAATGTTTTGGAAATCCATGCAGGATTCGCCATGCACTTCCGTTAGACTGGCGGAGCACAATCTTTCGATTGCTATCAAATCAAACCTGCAAATCAATATTGCAAGTGCAGTAAATATGATTCTCACTGGATATCCTGAAATCTTGTGGCAATATATATATATATATATATATATATATATATATATATATATATATATACATATATATATATATATATATATACATATATACATATATATATACATATATATATACATATATATATATATATATATACATATATATATATATATATATGTATATATATACATATATATATATATACATACATATATATATATATATACATATATATATATATATATACATATATACATACATATATATATGTGTGTGTGTGTGTGTGTGTGTGTGTGTGTGTGTATTTGAAGAGAAAAATGGAAGTGAATCCGACGGTACGTAATATAGTGACAACATTTGAAAAAACACAGGTTCAAATAAAAAGAGTGATATTTATTTAGCCAACGCTGCAGTGTTTCAGTCTGTTTAGTAGATCTTCTTCAGGGCTTTTGTTGATATAAGGAAAAATAAAAATTATCACAAAATAATAAGGAGACTGTGATCGGTTTGTTTACAATGTTTTGAATGGAAAGTTAGCGTTCTTAGAAATAGATTCGAAAATTTATGAGACGCTTGGGATAAACGGTTTTGAAGGATGACGTCGAACATTTTTTACGATATGTGTGTGTGTATGTGAGAATGAGAGTCTCCTTATTATTCTGTGATACATTTATTTTTTTCTTATATCAACAAAGGCCCTGAAGAAGATCTACTAAACAGACTGAAACACTGCAGCGTTGGCTAAATAAATACCACTCTTTTTATTTGAACCTGTGTTTTTTCAAATGTTGTCACTATATTACGTACTCTGTTTTTTCAAATGTTTTCACTGTATTACACACACACACACACAAACACACACACACACAACACAGACATATATATATATATATATATATATATATATATATAATCTTACTACCACGAGATCATGATTGATACCGGGTATTGTTGGGGTTGAAGATCAATGGATTCATCAATCTCTTCAAAATTCCAACAGTTTTCATTAATCTCTCGGAGGCACGTGGTGTAATTGTTATCGTCGTAGGAAATAGACTCGGGGACCCGAGTTCAAATCATAGACGAGGCAGTTTGCATTTCAAATAGAGCTTAAACGCTTGGGAAAGGTATGAATCCAACTGTTTTCCCTCTAGCTATGGGTAAATAGTAGGGTAGATTGAAATCATTAACCTTGGTTAGGTAACCGATCTAAGAAAAGGAAAAATCTGTATTCAAAACCGTTAAATCTAGAACACAGTATTTAACTATGTTTCCTAGCTAGGCTTAAATATTCTGACTGTAACCTTTGCAGAGGATTAAAGTATCCCCTGACAAATAAGAGTGTCCGTGGTATGACGCTAAATTGCATGTTACAGTGACGATCTTGAGAGTAAGGAGTACCCCTTTATCGCTCCCATTCCCTGGTCCACGCTGACCCGAACTGATTGTACCTGTTAGGGTCCCATATATCCCTAAAATAGTCTGGAAAAGTATGCATCCAGCTATGAGTAAATAGTAAGGCAGATTGGGCTCTTGAACCCTGGTGAGGTAATTAGTCTGGGAGAGGGAAAACTGTTAAACTGCGCTCAAGAAATTGACTCTGTGTCGCATCGTATTCGTGTGATATATAAATTTTTCAACAGAAATAGATATGGTCTTTATCATAAGTGACATTTAAGAGGAAAATAGAAAACTATTTTAGTTTAAGCTGAAAATATGACTAATGATTGATCGTCAATATATATATATATATATATATATATATATATATATATATATATATATATATATATATATATATATTAATGTGAGAATCTATGCCCTTTTGTATGTATTTGTGTACGTGTCTTGAGTATTGTGTCCGGAGATAAGCATGAAACTGTAAGAAACTGATTCTTGTCACGACTTGTAAAAGGAAGACGACACATCAAGTTCAAATCACGGTCACGGATATTGACGTCAGCTTTTTGCTTTTGTGTAGGGAATTAAGACAAGTAAATGTGTCACGTTGACGTGGTCCAATCAAAGACAGATTCCCACAAGACATGGAAAGGAAGTATTGGGTGACAGCACGGACAAACGATTTTGTTCACCTATGTATGATCAGAGAATATCAACACATTTCAACTCTCTATATATTTTTCAGTTTTGACAGATAGAGCTAAATATGTATTATTTGGATTCTTCTGACTATTGTCCTTATCTTTATTGTTATCTGTACAACGTTTCAGCCGATGTGCCCTCCGGCGTTCTTCAGGTATTTCTTGTCGGACTCGGAAACCTTCTTGTCGTAATCGGGAGCCATCAGGGAACTTTGAACCCAACCCTGTCTCCCGATTACGACATATCAAATGTTCCCTCAGAAATCGTTTAAGCCTCTCCACATGACGGCTTAAATTCTAATGATATGAACAGAGTTGGCTTTAGCAATTTCCTTCATGATGATAGACTTTTCTTTATCGTTAAGGCCTTTTCCACGTCCCATTGTTCAAAGAAAATAAAAAAGCTATTGGCGTGGTTCACCTAAAAAACAACGAATCTGAAATAAAAACATTCGTTACGTAGAATAATGAAAACCTAACAATATTATTGCCATATTGTACAGACCATCTGGGGAATATTTCATTAAAATCGATTTACAAAAAAAAAGATATTCTAAATTTGACTACCAAGCTATTATCGTTGTTCTGGATGAAAATGATGAAATCCACACCAGAAATAATTAAGACTGTCATAAAACCCCGAGTGGCAATAAAGTATCAATTTAAACTTTTGTCAATGAATACCATAATTCTTTTTCTCAATATTGAGTTATTCCACATCAATTCCCTATATAATGAGTGGAGAAAAATTGCCATCAATTGCCATGATTTAATTCAGTTTGTTTAAGGTATATTTCATGAAGTCAAAATGTTCAACTATTAAATACAATGGTTTGTACCTTATCTGATATTAGTGTATTTACTGCTAAATTAAAATCAAGGTGAACAAACTTTAAATATATTAATTCTATGATATTAACATTACCTTATGGAAGTATACACACACACACACACACACACACACACACACACACACACACACACTCACACACACACACACACATATATATATATATATATATATATATATATATATATATATATATATATAAAGGGTGTTCGGAAGAAATTTGACAGTTTCATTAAGAAAATAAGAAAAAGTGCTTGGTAAGTACAAAATTTAATGGATTGTAAAGAAATTCAACAAGCATGGGAATTACACTACTGTCAACAAGTTTAACACAAAATAACCACCATTAGCGTCGATCACAGCCTCAATCCGGCTCCGGAACCTGGAGCAAGCCAATGTTACAGTTTCCCTGGGAAGGGTCTCAAAAACTACCATAATTCTGTCAATTAGCTGGCCTTTTGTAGTGCTCACATGGCGATTGGTGTCTTTCTCAACAACACCACATACATAATAATCCATGGTGTTAAGATCTGGTGAGTTCGGAGGCCAAACATTGGGACTGGTGTAGTCGTAAAAATTCGCCGACAAACATTTTTGACTTTTCTCAGAGGTGTGGCAGAGGGCTGAATCCTGCTGACATGGATTATCCAGAGCTTGTCTACAGTGTTTAGCAACTCCACGTAGGCATCTGAGGGTCATCCAACACTTTTCTGCAGATTTCCGAGGAATACTGCTGTACGAACGCTATTTGATCGTGATATATGTTGCTTTCTTCGAGCCACAGCCTTGTAGTCTCCATTGCAATTCTCCAGTTCATGCCTGATTGTTTTTACAGTGTTCATGGAGCATTGGGTAGCAACCATAATCTCCTTATTTTGATGGCCGGTGCAGATCATCATGATACAATGATGTTTTTGCTCGTGCGCAATTTGACTCATATATATATATATATATATAATATATATATATATATATATATATGTATATATGTATATATATATATATATATAAATAGTGTGTGTGTGTGTGTGTGTGTGTGTGCGTGTGCTTTTAAATACCTGTCCAATATATGTATATACCAACCCCTTTGCACAAGTACGATGTGACATGAGATCATTTTTGAGTGGAGATCAACAGGTTTGAATTCAGAGTTTTCTTTCTCCCGGACATGTTGTCATATCAAGTTTAAAGGGACCAGACTGTCCTGCTATTTATCCATAACTAAAGGTAGAATAGTTGAATGCATACCTTTCCCACGGGTATTAGTGTTATAGAAAATGTAAACAGCCTTGTCCAAGATTTAAATTCGGGTCGTCAAATTGCCTCCACATAAAGCGAAGAAAAATACATACATATACGAGGTGTGCTTGAAAAGTAATGGGACTGTTGTCACAAACAATTCATTTAAAAACCCAACGACAAACTAAATGTTTTTCCCTCCAAAATAGCCCCTCGTTAATCTAATGCATTTTCCCAACCTTCTCTGTTACGCTTCTCTACCCTGCTGGAAGGATTCTTCTGGTATGTCTCTCAGCTCCGTCGTTACGGACCTGTTGATGGTCCCGATTTGTTCTGTCACAACTATCGACCCTTCCCACGCACTTTCAAAACTGAAGGAGCTCATCAAGTGGACTCATTTTGAATGCGTTGAGGCCATCAAGAGGTCTGTAACGACGGAGCTGAGAGACATACCAGAAGAATCCTTCCAGCAGGGCAAAGAAGTATGACAGAGAAGGGTAGGAAAGTGCATTAGATTCAAGAGAGGATTACTTTGGAGGAAAAAACAGTTTGTCGTTTGGATTTTAAATGAATTATTTGTGACAACAGTCCCATTTCTTTTCAGACACACGTCGTATGTACCTTTATATGAACATGTGGGCGTGTATACATACTTGTTTATCAATGTGTGTAGCGTGATGTAAGTTCCAATGTCACCAAATCTATATAAAATTTTGGATAATGTCATTTGAATGTTTACTCGAAATTTCATTCAGCGATATCTTAATAGAATACCGGCAGAGAAAGGATATTCAATTACATGTGATACCAGGATGCAGACAATCGGTCTGCGTTATCTAACCATGGAGACGTGCAAGCATTTGTCCAGATTAGTTGCGTTTGGCACATGGTCACGAAAATGAGACCAAAACTCGGTTGCGTGATCAATTAACTGGCCATCGCTGATCTACAGCAGCCGCTTAATCTGAGATACCGGAAGAAAAATCTATAGTGCATTAATCCACATGGCGTCCTTAATCTGGATCTCATCATTTCTCATTTCTCATTTTCTTATATATATATATATATATATATATATATATATATATATATATATATAAACAAACATAGAAATAAAGAAACAATGACTGATAGTCGCAGATAACTCTAAGCCTCTGAAACTAAAACACGCAAAACGAATGCTACTTCTGCCATAGCAAATGAATCAGTTTCATTTCCCACATGTCTTATAACATCTATCTATCTATCTATCTATCTATCTATCTATCTCTCTCTCTCTCTCTCGATATATATATATATATATATATACATATATATACATATATATATATATATATATATATAATATATCAAACCTCTGTCTGTCTGTATGTCTCTGTCTGTCTGTCTGTCTGTCTGTCTCTATATATATATATATATATATAGTCATCCACAGACACGTGTTCCGACTTATCAAGTCTCTTCAGTGAGGCTAGACATTTTGTGAGCTACCTACAGCCGGGATTACAGCCGGTATATATATATATATATATATATATATATATATATATATATATATATATATATGTGTGTGTGTGTGTGTGTGTGTGTGTGTGTGTGTGTATGTGTGTGTGTGTTTTGATATATACGAAGGTGTCAAAAAGTAATGCCATTTTCTTTATTTCATGTGATTTAAAAAAATAAAACTAAGGCCTACATTGAGACCCAAGCGAGGCTCAGAGCAAGAATCCGACAAGTAAGACCCAACTTACCAATCGACAATGTCCTTCTGCATGGCAATGCTCGACCACACACAAGCATCAGGACAAAGGAGAAAATTTACTCATTCGGATGGACAACTTTACAGCATCCTCTATACACACCAGATTTAGCGCCTTCAGACTATCATCTCTTCGGCCTCATGAAAGAGGGTTTTAGAGGCAAACATTATTCCAGTGACGAGGAAGTGAAATCTGTAGTGAAGAAGAGGCTCAAAGATCAGTCAACAGAATTTTACGGGACAGGGAATCATGGTCTCATTCGAATAGTGCTATTGAGAGAAATGGTGATTATGTGGAGAAGTAAGGATGTGGTCCACAGATGACTAGATTCATTTTGAAGTATGTACGTATATATCAATATATATATATATATACAGAGGTTGGAAAAATAATGGAAATACCTAGAATATTAGTATCATAATTTTAAATCTCCTATAAAACTATCAAGCGTTTGTTATTTTTATGTTTTCTGAGAGAACATCAACTCCGTCACGACCCTTAATCTAATAGTTTTCTTTTAAATACTCTGATGATATAAAATAAAATAATCAAACAGTTTATTGTAAAAAAGATTATATAATAATGTTGTTGTTTACTTTGTTGTTAATAGATGGGCAATATCTAAATGAATTATTGTAAAAAATTAAGATATTCTTTAGGGAAATAACATATACGCCTACGGCCAATATCTAAGGGAAATTTATATTAAAATTACAAACATTTTTGTGAAATAATATCACTTTCTTTTCTTCCATAATGTAATTAAAAAGGCAAAAATCTAATTTTTATCAATTTGAACAATTTAAGTGCAAAATACTTTAAAAAGTGTAGAATACTTCAGAAAAAGGGTAAATTAATGAATTAAAATAAAATGGTAGTAGTTTGTTTTTTTGTATTGTTTTGTTTTATGGCATATAAACTACCTAGGGCTATTTAATGCCGGCATTTTTTTTTGTAAACAAATTTTCTATTTAACCCATAGATAAGACCATAACAGGTGCTGCAATTCCGGATCAGAGTGGACCTGGGAGCAATGGTGATGAAGCGGTGCTCTACATTCCCAGACCTCCAGAATTGGAACCTCACCATCAGTTAAATCAGAGTTTAACGTCATACCCATGATATAAAGACCCTCAGCCACCGCCTTCTTGCACCCACATGATAAAGATGTCTGGGGCTTGCCATAAGGGCAATAGGGTCACGATAATCGTATAGGTGTTAGGTCTTGACGTAACCAGCCGATTGATCGGAGGGGACCTCTTCAACCGCCCATCTAGCCTAAGTAAGATCGAACGTGGGGTGTTGCATGTCATAGACTGCTTATCCACCAAGATTCCGTCCTTAAGCATCACAAAGTCGCCAACCACGCCCAACAGGTAGCCTTATTTTGGAGGGTCTTACCCCTCTGCAGAAGTGCAGTCGGTGTATTCTAAAGCCCAACCAACAGGGCTGAGTAGTAGTAGTAGTAGTAGTAGTAGTAGTAGTAGTAGTAGTAGTAGTAAAAAGTAAAGTCGTCGGGGTGGCCTAAGGTCGGTATCAGACATATAGTGAGGGAGTATATCATCTTCTCACTATCGCTAGACCAAGGAGATTGTTAGGGCATCTGAGGTGGAGCGCTTTACCTACCATCAGCTCCTCATTTTATCGCATAGATCCCTGTACGCTGAGTTGGCGAGAGCCGGTATCGAACCTGGAACAACAATTAGATTCTGATTGAAGAATGCTGGATGAAAGAAGGACATGATCTAAACAGCTATCCACGCGCGCGCGCGCACACACACACACACACACACCATACACACACACACACACACACACACACACACACACACACACACACAAAGTTTCAGCCATAAATACAACTAGCAAAGGTTGGTATTGAAAATCCAGTATGGGAACCCAGGTTCGCACCCTGGGTACAGCGAATAACCTCACATTACTACAGCTAGTTGCTAAAAAAAAGAAAGAAACAAACAAAAACAAATACAAGGGGAACATCCTATGCGTCCGATTTTTTTTTTTTACCAGGAGGTAGTAAATATTATATTATATTCAAATCAGTTTGCTGGCTTTCCGGTAGAAAACGCGTATCTGATTCATGAAACATTAACTGATTCCGGTTTATTGACGGTATCAATTTTATTTATTTATTTATTTTAGGTCGCTGAAGTCACGTATATGATTTCCAGTTTTTTCCGGTTGCTGAACTCAGCAATAGGAAATTACAATCGGATGACTTTGGCTGGCGTACAGTTTGAGTACTGATGAAGTATCTTTCATTCTATAATAATAATAAAAAATCTAGCCATTGAACGTTTCAATGGGTTGCCATATTCTTCTGTAGTAATCGCATCAAGCAGTCTGTAAACTAGGCAACTTGTATTGTAGGACTAAGTTAGAGTCTGCTGAGTAGCCTATTGCCGGTATCAGCCGCGAAGGAGAATTGTAAAGAGAGAGAGACAGAGAGAGAAAGAGAGAGAGAGAAAGAGAGAGAGAGAGAGAGAGAGAGAGAGAGAAGAGAAGAGACAGACAGAGAGAGAGAGAGAGAGAGAAAGAGAGAGAGAGAGAGAGAGAGCGGGAGGACTTGCCTCATGGGGCAAAGCGGGCGCGAACCTGTCTCGCTTGCACGATGAGTGGCACTACAATTTGAATACGTGTGATTTCTAAGCACAGAAGAGGTGGCGATTATAACTTTTCACGTATGCAAATTTCTCTCAGATCGCCGTACATAAAACGAGAGACAACTGAGAAGGGGAAAGAGATTCTTCGAAGCTGTGAATGAACTTGTACGGAGGACTGCTAGAAGATTGTTGCGGGACGAGAAAATTTGTCGTCAAACTTTTCAGTAGAAAGAAAGAAATTGGACGAATCAGTTTCACAAACTAGATGCAGTGCTCTATCTAATAGGCTGTGATACCTAAAGATGTTTACATGATGGAAAACTAAAATTCCACGAGAGTTGAGAATATCCAAACTATAGCGTTGTTGAGATCGGTAAGAATTCTTCGATGAGATCTGGAGACTTCAGAAGAGTTGCTGTCACTGAAAACCACTAATTACTAAGTAAACAAATTTAGAGTCGAACAGCGAGGAAGTCTATCCCCTTTCGCTTGCGCTAAATCAGGTAGATTGTTTTTTGCTGAGGTGGAGCGCCACATCTACGGTCAGCTCCCAGATGCTTAACTGGATAGATCAGATTACCTAAGTTGTGCTGCAGATGCGCTGAGTAGACGCGGGCCGGTTTCGAACCTGGAATATTGCGATTACTTAGCCGTGTTTTCCGACTGAGCCTATTTATTGCTACTAATATTACAAAGTGTACATTGACTAAGCGCTGGTGAAGATATTTGTACTTATACCTTTTCAATCACAGGATAGTTGTCATGTAGATTATAAAGATTACATTAATTTAAACCAAAAATGAGATAGACAAATAGATATTATAGAGCTGCTGATTACTAACTTAGGTTAGTCAACGTAATTCAACGCACCACTGTACTTCAATTTTTAAATAGACACATCTTTTCTCTTGCTTTTGAAATGTATTTTATATTTCCCATTCTAGAAATTTATATTCAATGTAGCAAGAAGCAGCGTCACCAGGCCTCATGATTTGTGCATTACGTTGCCCTGGGAAAAAGAAAGTTTCAATGATAACATTGTGCCCACTTAAGTTGTTCACTTATAACATGTATTGATTAGTTCTTTATATTAACTAGCTTCCCAATAGGATGTTATAATAAACAAAAAGGCCAAAAGCGAAATTAGCGATCTCATGAAGTGAGATTATGAAGACGTGACCCCATGGCTCGAAATCATGGTAGTTCAATTATGTTTTAAATTACACGGCTGACAAAATGTTACTGCATTTATGATATTTTGTTATAATGCAGGGAAATGCTGGAAAGTTCTCGATCCACCAAAAAGAGAAAAAAAACTTCTTTTAAAGTTAAATACTTATTAGGTCCAGACCTAACGAGATCCTAGAGTTACTGCCCCTTGAATTAGCCATAGGATTTTTAAACACGCAGAAATATCAAACACAAAGGATTTCAACACAAAAAAAGGACAACGTGGGATACATTTCGGAGCACACAGGAGGATTTGGATTTTTTTTTAGGGGGGGGGGGGCGTCGGATTTCGTGGACACTCAAAATACATTTCAGGTACGTTATAACGTTACTTATTTGACGAGGAAAGATTTCTTTTTCTTTTCTGGGACTCATATTATATTTTACTCTCAAGTGGATCCCGCCATTCAGAAAATTTTAAAATAACAATTGCATTTAATGGAACTTTTTGCTGAATGTCTAGGAACATCACAGCAGACTCCTGTGGAAACAAAATTAATAGTGTCAGGAATTGTAGTAGCTGGCATTTTGCTCGGAAATGTCCGTTCAAAAAGCACTGCTGTTGCGAATAATCACAACTGTTATATAATTCATGGATAGTCAATGAATCATGTACGTACCTGTAGTAAGAATATGTTTGAATAAGGTTCGCTAGATTTGAAATCGGAGGGTGTTAAGGGGGGAATTTCCATAACCGTTACGGTTACAATTGGCATGTGGATACCCCGATACGATAGGGCGCGATTACAGGCGTGAGATAGTTTTTGTAAGATGTGACGAAAAATCCAGAGTGAGCGGATGAATAGGTCCGCTCTCTCTGAGAGCCACGCTCGATCCCCCGCGGTGGTTGAAGATAGGCTGGGTTGTTGAAATAAAGCTTTATAAGAGAAGACAACCAAGTTTTGTTAATTGATTAATTGAAATAAGAAATAATCAACCCGAGGAAATCAACAGAAAGTAGTAAAAGCATCCCGGATAATCAGCCCGAGAAATACGACCAAGAGAATATGGCGACCGGCGAGTTAGAATCAGTAGAAGCAACGAGTAACAAGTAAGAACCCTCATTCCATTTCTACTCTCTCTCTCTCTCTCTCTCTCTCTCTCTCTCTCTCTCTCTCTCTCTCTCTCTCTCTCTCTATCCATTATATACTTGAGATGTGGGTATACAAAACCACAAAAAACACACAGACTGAAAAGAAGAACACACTAGGTCTGGTATCAACTTTTTTTCCTAAACCCAAACTCTAACCGAACTGACCAACCATCCTATTCGTTTGCACATTTGCCCTGCCTCAAACATAACCGTCATCTACCAGAGACTATAAAAAACATAGGCCAGCCTCCACTAACATCCCCAAGACATGTAGCGCGGAGCACTTCCGGGGATTGTATTCATATAACGGATTAATTGCCAGTGACACACATGATTGTGGACAAAAGAGCATATGGAAAGATATAGATAGTGGACTCGAGACACAATCTTTTGGGACTTGATTTTATCGGAACACTGGGTCTTCTCGATATCCCACTCAATTTTGTTTGTAAAGTATCCAAATTTACAGCTCAGAGATACATTAAGGACCAGACCGGATATATAATTGAGTGGTTTTCTCCAGTTTTTCACAAGTACACTGGGACGCGACACTCAATCCGAAGCCACACTGGCACATAAACCTTCTGCTAAACCTGTTTTCCGAGCCAAAACACCGGTACTATACACAGCATTTCCACTCGTGAACAGAAAACTGAAACACCTGAAAGAAATGAAGGTTATCACACCGGTAACATACTCATAGCGGGCAGCCCCCATTGTAGTAGTTATAAAGCTGATGGCTCAATTCGGTTATGGTCTGAGTTATCAACTGGTCTAAGCGCAGTACTTGAAGGATCGTCAATGCCCACTACCAATTCCAAATGATATTTTCGCCATATTAAACGGCGGCACAAACTGTTTTGCCAAACTAGACCTCACAAGTCGAGGTTTCTGTAACCTCCAGGGAACTGCTAGCAATAAACATACACCATGGTTCATTTCAATATACACGATTAACTTTTGGATTAGAAACGGACCCCGCTATGCTAACTAAAGAAGAGTGTAGCCGCATATGTAGATGACATCATATTTGTCGGGCGATCAAAACAAGAGTTGACAGAACGTATCACCTATGATCTGACACGTACTCAAAACTTTGCTTTCCAGGTTCGACCTGAAAAGAGTCATTTTTATTTATATGCTATTAAATACTTGGGATTCATTTTTGACCGTCAAGTTCGTTGAGCAGATCCGGCTCATGTGTGGGGATTAAAAATAAAATAAAATTAAATTAAATAATTAAAAAGTTCTCGGCGTCTGGACTCTGGTGTCCAGAGTTAACGGTCTGATCAATAAAGTCTCCATCTATACTTCGAAACATTTGTATCTTTTTATTTTTCTTCATCTCATCATTTCATATTCCCTATAAATTGGTGACCCCGACGTGAGTAATAAAGCCACCACTGCTTTCTTACATACACATCCCTACAGAGGTATAGTTGGTCCTTTTAACCAGTGAGAAATTCCCTCGCTACAAGCCACTATGACCTGAGTAATAAACATATCTTTGCTTTCTTTCGGACACACACCTTAAAAAAACTCACTGATGCATCCTTACCGTAGCTCCGCTACTTGGGTGGGATGTATTGTGGGGATTTAAATTAGAATTATATTAAATAAAATAGATAAAATGTTCTTGGCGTCTGGACTCTGGCGTCCAGAGTTAACGCTGATCACTAAAGTCTCCATCTATACTTCGAAACAGTTGTGTCTTTTTATTTCTCTTTATTTCTCTTCATCTCATCATTTCATATTCCCTATAAATATGACAGCTATTTGACGCATGTCACCCCCATCGGAAGTTTATGGTCATTTCTCGGATTGGTGAGTCAATATGGAAGTTTTCTACCTTCACTACACTAAATTAAATCTTCACTCTGTTAGCAAAACACATCAAATTATCCAAATCTTTAAATTTTCGACAATCTTTTAAAAAGATTAAATCATTAATCACCACAGACCTACTACTCACATATTTTGACCCAACTTAAACGATAATGATAACGGCTGATGCCTCTAGTCAGGGTGTGGGAGCAGAGATTTCACACATTATTATGGATAAAACAAACAAAATATTATCATACAAATCCCTGAAGCCCGCTGGGCACAGCTACATCCAAGTAGTAAACACTTTCACTGACCTTTGCACTGATGAAGTTCCACTAGATGCCATTCAGAAGCCGATTTACAGTCCTGAAAGAGCAAAAGACTTTATTTTCAATATTTGATCCTCCAAAAAAAAAAAATCCACTATACTCAGATCGTCGACTGCAACGCTGGGCAATCATTCTATTGGGATACGATTTTGATATTCCGTTCCGAATGGCTACATAATTCGGTTAGGCAGATGATTTTTCATGCCTCATTAGTTTATAATCAGTGTGATGTTATGGGTCTTCTTTTTTATATATATATGTTGGCTCGTTTTTTCTAGTTTGAAAAATGTCACTTCACTTATCTCCCGTGGTAACCCGTGTTTATTAAAAACAAGACCGCAGTATTTTGTCAATAATGTTTATTTTCGCCGTGATAATCTAGTAGTAGTCGTTGACGCAAAGAGAGATAGAAAGAATGTTACAATTACATAATATCCTGATTAAATACACAAAGCTCGTGTCACTCGCGCTATCAGCTGTCAGCTTTTGGGATATAAAAGAAAGAAAGAAAGCAAAAAAGAAAGAAAGAAAGAAGGGAAGGATTTTTTTTTCGTTATGCAAATTCAGCCTGCGTCGCATATCTGCTTCTATAAACCCTTCGGGTCTGAATTCGCTCACTAATCCCCCATCGTCTATTCACCCCTTCTCTTATAATTACCGATAATCAGCTGATTATTTTTTATGTCATTTTTTAATTCCATTGTATTGTGTCATATTGTATACACTGGAATTTTAGCTAAACAATCCGATATTCCTCTGGTAAAAATGTTTATAATTCTCCCAAAAATATTCAACCCCAGTAATTCTCTGATGTAATTTCAACAAATATTTTGAACAAACTGCATTCCAAAGAAATTCTTCCTCTAAAAGTATTTTTCAAAATATTTCTTTCCTTCTTCTTCACCCATAATTTATTTTTTTTACAAAAATGATCTTTTTTGGGCCTTAATTATCCAAGCAACTCTAATAACGTAACAATTAGTCCCAGATGACAACGCAGTTATCGTTGCAATCACCTTTCAGAATGATTTTCAATACAAATTCATCGATTGGATCCCAACATTTTCGGTGAGAAGTCTGAATATTAAACAAGAAACACACCGGTATCCAATGCTACAAAAAGTTTCCAAGTTTCCCAGGCATTCTTGACCTCCAGGAGACCTTCGGCAATTTAAACGGCGCAGTACATCATTGATGAGTGTTGACGTCGGCAGATCGTGTTGTGGTTCCTACAGCTACATTCAGGAAATTCAGGCATCAATCACATGACAGCCAGAGCCCGCAGTGGGGTTTACTGGCCTTACGTGGACTCTGACATCGAAAAACAAATAAGAGATTTGTCCTTTGCATAGAAGCACAGCTATATCTACTTCGAATTGTGGTCACACACTGAACATACCCAATGCAACCATTGTCCGGAGTACATGCGGATTTTGCTCTAGTAGTGGATGCCCATTCCGAATGGCCAGATACTTTTAGATGGAAAACAGGGACAACTATTCAACTATTACCATTATTAAACGACTATTCAATCTGCATGGCCTGTCTGAGACTAATGTCTTTGGCAATGGAACACAATTCACATTTGAATCGTTCCATCACTTCTGCAGTTCCACTTGCATCACACGTTTGATCATGACCGAAAAGTATGTTTTGTGGATGCATTTAAACGTGCTCTGCTCAAAGTAAAGGGGCGAACAACAACAGAGGAGATCCTACATGCTACATTTCTTCTCTCGTATCGGGCCACACCAAACAGTACAATAAAACATGGCATATCAACCAGTAGAACCACTCATGGGAAGAAACCTCTGTAACACACTGGACGCGCCAGGCAAACTTACTTGACGGAAGCGGTACATTTCCAGTACATTTTAAGGACGTATCTATGCGTGCATATGGGAATAATAATAAATTATAGAAACCATATAAACAAATGTGTGTTTTTATATCTATCTTTTTTTTCTGTAATACGCCTAGTCGATTAGATTATAAACAATATTATTTTAAGATGTTTATACTGAAGCCTAAGTCAAAGACCAAAATATTGATAATACGCAGAAAAATAGTCTTTTGATATGAACATGAAATAAATTTTGGAATAAAGATTTGCAAAACATGAAAGTAAAATACTTTTGATATATACTAATAAATTTATACTAATGTACAGGAAGTAAGATCTGACCTAGAATAAAGACATGAAAGCAACGCGTGCCAAATGGTGATAAGAAGTTCTTAAGTGATAACTCTTGCTGCACTGAGATTGGATAAACTGAGTGACAATGATTTGGTGTCTAAATTAATTGCTATTTTATTTATATAGTTTAGTATTTATATATTTTAGTCTGCGATATTTTATTTACTTATTTTCTACAGCTGCAAGCCTTAGGTGATGCAAAATGCACTTAAATAGTAATTAGAGACATATAATGCTATATCAAAAGTATTTTTGAGTTTTAAAGTCCTTTATTGAAAGCTCATTTCTATCAAGACTATCAATTATTATTATTATTATTTTCATTTTTATTTGCTCCTTTTGAGTTTTCACATCAGCATTAGCTGATGGTCTTTCACTGGAGTCTGAGTGACAGCAAGTCTCCTCAAGTCTCCATGACTCTTCTGAGTATTCTGGCAGATTGCAGCAGTACAGTGTTCTGAATGGTTTCAATTCTTCCTTTGATTTCCAAACTTTCCAAACCCTTTTCTAATCCTTTTGGGACCGTTCCAAGTGCACCAACTACAATTGGTATAACTTTCACTTTCATATTCCATAACTTATTCAGTTCTCTTGCAAGGTCCAGATATTTGTCTATTTTTTCATTTTCCTTTAGCTTTACCCTGTGATCAGCAGGCACTGTAAAATCCACCAGTTGACAAGTTTTTTTTTGTTTATCAACACTAGGTCTGGCCTTCTTGCTAGGATAAGTGATCCGTTTTTATTTCAAAGTCCCAGAGAATTTCATGCGTTTCGTTCTCAAGAACAGATTCTGGTTTATGCATATACCATTTTGTTGTATGGCCAAAATTTAATTTTTTGCATAATTCCCAGTGGATCACCTTCCCAACCCAGTCGTGTCTAGTTTTGTATTCTCGTTGTGCTAGTTTGCTACATTCGCAGAGTATATGGTTTACAGTCTCATCTCTATTACCACAAAGTCTACATTTACTATTTTGTTGGGTCTTAACAATTTTCGCTTTGATGTAGTTTGTCCTTATGGCATTATTTTGTGCAGCAATTATAAATGATTCTGTTTCTCTTTTGAAGTTTCGATTTCTTAACCATGTTCAAGTCTTTCCATGTGCAACCTCTTCGATTTGTCGTTTGAAGTGTTCATATAATTGTATTTCTTCCCATTTTTGTTTTCTAGTCTTTGTTGTCTTTCTGTTTGTCCATCTGTCACTTCTACTATTGTTGGCCGCCATATGTAATTTGTCTTTGCTCCTTCTTGTGTAATCCTCGAGTTGTTGCATTGTGGTTTCTACACAGTCCTCTATGTTGGCAAGACCTCTTCCCCTTCCTTTCTTGACACATATAATCTATCTCTATCGTCTCTTGGGTGAAGAGCCTTGTGCATGGTCATTAATTTTCTCGTTCTTTGGTCAATCTGTCTGAACTCTTCTTTTGTTGATTTTAAGAATGGTCCTGAGTATCTTATAATGGGGACGGCCAAGGTATTGATTCCTTTGATCAGATTCCTGCTGTTAAGTTTGGTTTCTAGAAGTTTTCTAGTTCTCCTGAGATATTCTTTTTTAACTTTTCCTTTACTTCTGTTTCTGAAAAAGAAAAGAAAAATTACAAAGAAAAAGTTTTTTTTTTTCGATATGGTGGATCGATTTACAATAAACTTATATGGGGAACTGAGCACCCCTGAAAACTCGAAAAATAAAGAACTTTTTAGAATTTATTTTTTACAATCTGATAGATTGGTGTGTAATCGATAATAATACATTGAAGAAAAATTTTAGAGGGTGTGTTCCAAAAGTTTAGGTGCTCCAAATAAACAAAACTTTTCCTTCTACGTCCATGTCACATTTTAGAAGTCAAATCCGAAAGAAATATATCTCCGCAAATAACTTATTTTCCTTCCTTAAATAAAATAAAACGTTTAATAAATCTAAACTGAAAGAATTGAAGAATAATTTAAATAACAAACTCACATGACAATAACATTTTTTAGAATCAATTACTTACCTAAAATGCATCAACTGAGTTCTTGAAAACAATGTTTTGTTTTGAAAATATCTTTGTTAAATTACTTAATTCTCAAAACTTTTATTAAAATTGAACGAATGTTAGTTTAAAAATTCATCAACAACTTGAAATATATCACTATTTTCCATAAATTGCTTTCAAACGTCAACAAACATTTAGCTTAGTCAAGTTTAATGAAATATATTAACAGGTACAGAATAGAGGGGACATTTTTTGTTTTTCACCGGTTTCTAAAAAAATAAACAAACCGATATAATACGAAGAAAAAAGATTTAAAAATAAATACTTTTACACAATTCTACAAATTGTTATATGATTAAATGAATGGGTAAAAAAAAAACTTCTTATAACTTAATAACTCTATTAAACAAAAATGTTTTTTTACCGTATTTTTACGGTAACGAAAACGGAAGCAGTCACGGGCAAAATAAGTAATAATTTAACGTAAGATATGAATAATTAGTTGTATCTTGTTTATAGATAAATTTCTTGCAAAACTTTATACATTAAATAATTATAAATACAAATAAAAATAAAAATAACTATGTAAAAATGTATATAACTAAACATGCATTTATTGAAAGATTCGTTAAAAAACCGTCTAGACCATCAGATATTAGAACGACAATTTCATAATGTATATAAACTAATGTTCTACTATTTATTTTATGTAAAGATTTTATTGATTTTAAATTAGGTTCTCATTAATAAATGCTTAAGATTATTGTGGAATCTGTGACGTAAGCCGTGACGTAGTTTCGGCTTCAGACAAAAATGCATTCTATCTCCATTATATATAGAAGATTATTATTATTATTATCGAATTTTTCACACCTGAAAATATCACACAATTATTATTATTTCACTCCTTGTGAGTTTTTCACACGTGCGTCAGCTGATGGTTTTTCACTGGAGACTGAGTAACAACAAGTCTCCTCAGACATCCAGGACACTTCTAAGTAACTGGACACATTTTGATAGTGCTGTGGTCTAGATAGTTTCGGTTCTTATTCTAATCTCCAGATTTTTGGAGACTGTTCCAAGGGCTTCTGCTACAATCTAATTTGTTAGAAGAGTCATAGAAAATAACCACTAGTTTAATTGACAGCTTTGACCCCCTATTGACGTTTACGTTATATTCTGATTCTTTTCCGATGTCAAATGATTGAGAGTGAAGTATGTGATCGCTTGAGACAGACGTAAATGGCGTTTGTCCTCAGAATTCCTCTTAACTCGTGGGGTTATGGAACTTGGGAAATTAGACACGTCGAAAATATTAATTGTGTTTATTAAAATAAGAACCAACCAGAACAAGAGTTTAGTACAAACTCAAGCCAATCCGAGAAGATCAGATGATTTTGGTCAGTATACCCATATAGAAGTTAATAGGGGATAAAAGAAGATGGGCACAATATGAAGAACAAGAACGGTTGATAATTTGTATTATTCGGACTATTGTCTAGACTCATAGCGTAGTGGATATAGGCATTGATTTAATACAGTTCTAAGTGACAGTTATCTCTATGCTGCAGGTTCAATCCTGGTCAAGAGCGACAGTAACATAGAATAAGAATTAACACAGCTTAACACTTGTACTCAGCTATGTTTAGCAGAATGAGAACAGAATATCCACGTGATGGATCCCGATTACGACAAGAAGGTTTTTATCGAGTTCGAAAAGAAGGTTACCGAGTTCGAGAAAGCCCCCGAGTCCGACAAGGAATATCTAGAGAAGGCCGGTGGGCAGATCAACCGAAACGTTGTACAGATAACAATAAAGATGAGGAGAATAGTCCGAATAGTCCAAATGATACAATGAAAGAAGGGCTATATAAAACATTCAATTTAATAAATACGTTTTTGATTTTGTACGGAATAATATTTTACAGAAAAAACAATGCGTTTATTGTTTCTAGTAGAATATTCTTGGTTGATTTCATTATTGAAGAATCGCTGTTCTATGAGTACCTTCTTCCTCAAAGTCTAAGAATAAAGAGGTACGTTTGGTTGTTGCAAATTCATCCAGCCATGTGGACATTTCAAAACCCAGAGAATCCTTTATTCTTCAGCTTGACATTCGTGATGTATAGTCAGAAAATCAATTCCAGACGGCCTTTTCACCCAGGTAGGACATACGCCCTTGCCTAAAAGGGATGGGTTGATTGAAATGGAATGCTGACGAAGCATGATTAGTTTTTATACCCGCCCTTCGAGAGGTTTACTTCTTGTGGAAAACCCCACATTAAAACCACCCAGTGTTACAACCAAATACCGTAGTGGGTGGAGGGTTAAAAACACATTTGCTTTGATTTATGACGTACAGTTTGCCACTGTCTTCCTTACAATGTATTTGTTTTGGAGAACATCTCTAAGTAATTTTAAAACTGCTAGTGCAGCTGTGTTAAACAGGAAATTTATCAAAAGATCTCTCTCATAACAAACTTGCATTTTCGTCCTATGCAAATCTAGTAATTTTCTACCATCTCACTCAAAACTATTAACATCTAGTAATTTTCTACCATCTCACTCAAAACTATTAAAATCTAGTAATTTTCTGCCATCTCACTCAAAACTATTAAAATCTAGTAATTTTCTACCATCTCACTCAAAACTATTAAAATCTAGTAATTTTCTACCATCTCACTCAAAACTATTAAAATCTAATAATTTTCTACCATCTCATTCAAAACTATTAAAATCTAGTAATTTTCTGCCAACTCATTCAAAACTATTAAAATTTAGTAATTTTCTACCATCTCATTCAAAACTATTAAAATCTAGTAATTTTCTACCATCTCACTCAAAACTATTAAAATCTAGTAATTTTCTGCCATCTCATTCAAAACTATTAAAATCTAGTCTATTAAAATCTAGTAATTTTCTGCCAACTCATTCAAAACTATTAAATTTAGTAATTTTCTACCATCTCATTCAAAACTATTAAAATCTAGTAATTTTCTACCATCTCACTCAAAACTATTAAAATCTAGTAATTTCTGCCATCTCATTCAAAACTATTAAAATCTAGTAATTTTCTACCATCTCATTCAACTATTAAAATCTAGTAATTTCTGCCATCTCAAAAACTACTGCATCTCACTCAAAACTATTAAAATCTAGTAATTTTCTACCATCTCACTCAAAACTATTTGAATTTAGTAATTTCTGCCATCTCACTCAAAAATTAAAATCTAGTAATTTTCTACCATCTCACTCAAAACTATTTGAATTTAGTAATTTTCTGCCATCTCACTCAAAACTATTAAAATCTAGTAATTTTCTACCATCTCACTCAAAACTATTAAAATATAGTAATTTTCTACCATCTCATTCAAAACTATTAAAATCTACTAATTTTCTACCATCTCACTCAAAACTATTAAAATATAGTAATTTTCTACCATCTCATTCAAAACTATTAAAATCTAGTAATTTTCTATCACTTCAGTCTGACACTCAACCTGAAATAACAAAAAAATCATAATTTCTCAGATTCACTCTCAGTTTTACTATCTATAAAATAATGTAAAAAAAATGATAACCTTTTAATCAATAAAATACAAATCTGACTGAAAACCGTGTACAAGTAAAAGAAATCTCTCTGTGTTAGATCCTAAATCACATTTGATCAAGAAGAAATAATAAATCTGACTCAGCAGCTAAATCAATTCGTAAAATGGCCCTGACAGATTCAGAAACCTGTATACAGACTTGAAAATCAAAATCAATATGTTTTTCTATTTAAAAAAACGGCCACAAAATTGGAATAACAATCTACATAACAAAGTCAGCTCAATAAAAGAGGAGAATAGAAACCAAACTTAAAAAAATCTATATAGTAACAAGTCACTATATATATATATATATATATATATATATATATATGTGTGTGTGTGTGTGTGTGTGTGTGTGTGTGTGTGTGTGTTAAAAGGATAAAGAAATAAAGGAAAGAAAATGCTGAATGGATAAAATTGATTTGAGTTACGAACACGTGTTTTGGCCATTTTCGAACCGTAAGCGTCACCAAACATCACTCTATTTTCTTCAACTGTAAAGCGTTCTCAAATAACTATCGTTCTCAAATAAATATCTTTTTTCGAACACTTCAAAATTCTCTGTATTTTGACCGTTTTAACTTCAAATATCAACCATTTTACCCTGATGAAGGCCGTTTTTCTTTGTATACTTAAATATTTTATAATTTTCTATTATTATTATTTTATTTTATATTCAAAATAATAATAAATAGAATACATATGTACATGAACAAACCCCTGGCCGAAACACGTGTTGGTAACTCAAATTAAATCAATTTTATACATTGAACATTTTATTTCCTTTATTTATTTATCCTTTCAATATAACGTCGGATTCATTTTCATTTTCAACCTTCACACACACACACACACACACAACACACACACACACACACACACACACATATATATATATATATATATATATATATATATATATATATATATATATATATATATATATATGAGTCAAGGTAGCATGGAAATGGAGTCAACACTTGGTTACTGTCCCTTTCCCGACTATGCGATTTTCAAATTATTATTATCATCATTATTATTATTAATCATGATAATAATAATGATAGCAATAGTAATAATAGCAACATTGTTGTTGTTGCTCTTATTTGTTGTTGTTGTTTAATTCTCTTTATTATTTATTTATTTATTCATTTATGAAAACAACTTAGCAATATTCTTATATTCTGATATATTCATTTTAAACTGGGTTTCAAAGACGCTGAAGATCCTTACAAAATTTGATAAATTGAAAAATAAATGATATAATATCAGTTGGCACTTCCAAAACTGCGTTAAATATTTTCAGGGACGAAACTTATCCCTTGAAAAAAGAAGAAAGAAAAAGAATTAGGCGGCTATAAGATTCTTATTCTGATCCTGTTAATGTTAATGTAGATGGGAAACTGATGACCACCCAATTGGAAATTTTTTTTTTTTAATTGAAGATATCATGTGTAGATTCATCATATTTCAGCAGAGAAATTGACAACGATTCATCTAGTTTAAAATCGTGCAATTATTACTGATGCATTTCATGGAATTTTTGTATATGGCTCGTCCGATTATAATTTCAAATGGGTCTGACACTGCTAAAACCACCCAGTATAAACCTAAACAATTTAGGTTAATACTGGGTGGTTTTAGCAGTGTCAGACGATTAGAATTTGGCAAGAGCACTTACTATTGAAACCGCTCTTCCTATTGAAAAATAAAACCAATTCTGGCCCTTATTAAGAGTTTCAGAAATGATGTGGTGTAAGTGTGATTTATTTAACTTATGACTGAATTCTTATGTACGTTTATTAATCTACATATGATTGATTTTTTAAGCCACGTTTATTGTTTAAATTATGGGGAAATTATTTTAGGGGACCTCAGTGTGGTAAGTTTTGGCTGTAAGTTCTTTAGATTAGTGAAATAGATCACTAATCATGACTGAGCCTATTCTAGTAGTGATCAACCCAAGCTGAGTTTAAGTTTTGAATTCAGATTTTTCCTTCTCTAAGACTGGTTGTCTAGCCAAGGTTTAAAAAAAAAACAGTCTTCCCTGCTATTTACCCATATCTGGAGGGGGAGTAATTGGATTCCTACCTTTCCGAAGGGTATTAACGCTATATGAACTGTAGCTTCGTCTAGGATTTGAACTCAGGAGTACGAGCCCATTTCCTACGACTCGAGTCATTACACCACGCGCCCCAAGTTCGGATACTGATTCAAAAAGATAAGACAGCACGATAACAACATTTATATAACGAAATGTATATAAAGCAGAGAAATAGAAGATAGATAGATAGATAGATAGAGAGAGAAAGAGAGAGAGAGAGAAAGAGAGAGAGGGGGGGGGAAAAGCATGTTTGCAAATTGGTGTCATTTGCGAGACTTATCTGTAGGCTTTCGTCAAGTCAACAAGTTCAAGTTCGCTGTGTTGAATATTTGTGGTTTATCCAGTTCGCATTCATGTCTTTTTTTTCTGTACAAGATTTGGTTTTAGTTTTGTTGTATATTTGTTCTAATAGAAACGAGATTACCGTTTCGGCCATTATTCTATGAAACGGTCGTATCGTTTTGGCCATATTTGACTTGTAATAAAAAGGCGGAAATGCTTATTCCACCAGATCAGTACAACTGGATTACGTTGTTGTTGATTAGTCGGGAGTATTTGCTAAAACAAAATGGAACATTTTGGCGACAAGAATATTTTTTCACACAGAAATATGCCTACACTCGGACGTTTGGAGGAATTCCACTTTGAGTCGGGAAACATTTCGACTTCCCTTGACCGCGTGGAACAGGTTTTTTTATATCCCAAATGATATCGAACATGGCCGAAACGATACTCCCATTTCCTAGAATAATGGCCGAAAAAGTACTTCCATTTCTATTAGAACGAATATATAACAGTTTCTTTATTCAATTTTTGGGTTTAGTTTTTCAGTTCAAGGTCTTGTTTTAGCTCCTAGCCATTTTAGTTTAGTTTTGTTGAGGTTGTTTGAGTGATTGAGTGCCAACCACTCTGTCGCTGCTAGATCTCTGTATGACCTTGAGACAGAGAGATCTACGTTTTTCCAGTCAGAGATCTAGCGCGGCATTGAGGTTCGAAGTTGGCTATCCACAGTTTGGGGAAGGCATTGTCACCGACGAGGAAGTGGCAAGGGGACTTCTCTGAACATTATGGTCAAATACATTTCCACCACCCAGAATAAGCTCCAACAGTTTTAATTTGTCCCCATGAGCACAGATTAATTTTTGTTTTAAATCAACTTATCTTATCTGATTTTAATTGAATTGTTTTTTAAAATTAAAAAAGAGATTTATATATTAAAAAAACCCTATTCTTTATGCATAACTTCACAGGACGTACTGTTGATTAAACAAACGCAAAGCAAAACGTTTTCATACAGGTTTACAGAGTGATGTCTTATTATAATGGAGATTTTGTGTTTATCTGTCTGTAACCAAAACTATATTACAAGTCACAATTCCCTTTGTTATTTATGTCACATTCACCATGATATTATTTTTATTTAAACATAAATTAATAATAAAAGTGCTTTACATTATTAATAACGTTGGTCTTATTTACATGTTAATAACATGCAAAACTATTTATGTATACAACAGAAAAGCGGTTTACAGTATGAATGAGAAGACTAATTTACATATTGATATTAACAATTTGAATTTGATAAATATCTGCTTAGTATTATTGATTACTACTTGTTTGTTTTTATTTCAATGAATGTGAGCAAAAATCACGGGATTAAATCTTAAAAGAAATCGATTAACAAGAGGAAATAACTGTACTTTTATTCTTTACTTCCTATTTTAACTAAATAAATAAATTGAAGTGAGGAGCTTACGGTAGGTGTGGCGCTCCACATCAGACGCTAAAAACACAATCTCCTTGGTCTAGCACTAGGGAAAAGGGGACAGACTCCCTCGCTGTCTGGCTGATACCGACTTTAGGCCACCCCGATGACTTTACTTTTATAAAAAAAATACTGGAAGCAAATTTTTAAAAAGTCGACTTCAGCAATGATTTTTCTTTAAAAAAAAACATTGTGCAACAGGGTTTTAGGGTTTGAGGTTGGTGATTGAAAAATCATAGCTGACTCAGCTATGATTTTTCTAAAAAAAAAAAAAAACGCAGTGTGCTTAAATTAGGAATTAATACGGATAAAATAGTCGCTGCGAAGGACTAGGTTCGTTCTGTCCTACAGAAACAGCAAAAAGAAATGGAAAATGTTCCGATGACATTGTAAGTAGGATTGAGAGTAAACTAATTTGGAGAAAAAAAAGAAATATGGCCGGATAATTTAAAAAAAATGTAAATACTTATAAATGTGCTTAAAAGTATAAGTAATTGAGATTATCAATAAGACAATACGACTGGATAATTTGGATGCTGAGAATTGGATTTTTATTGTTTTGTATTATAAACCTTACAAAAAAAAACTTAAAAAAAAAACCGTAATTTATCGTGAAAAGGGTATTGCGTTTATTTTTGTTTTATTTTTTCGTACATTTTTTAATCCCCAAACATCACAAATCATGATTTTATAACAAAATAAGTTGATTTGGAACTTGCATCCTTTTCTTATTTTAAATTTAAGACCGTTTATTTTTAGTTGTAGTAAGAAATGGTGATAGCTATTATCAGTTATGGGTTTGGAATGGTAACAATTAAAGAGGGTGGGACAATTGAAATGGATCATGGAATTTTATTAACCTACGGGTTGTCGCTGAATCTTGGTATGCAAATAAAATCACTAGTTATATGTCTCTATCACGATGACTCTCCTACTCCCTCTTACTCACATGGAGAGACTAATATTTATATACAGAGAGGGTAATCAAGATATACACAGAGGGTGAAAGTAATATACAGGATGTGAGTGAGAGATTGGTCAGTTTTTTACTTAATTGCTAATTACGACTAATTAGAACCACTTAAAATATATTTTTTTCAAACCTAACTTAATCCTAAAAGCAAGGTATATTTTAATATGAATTTTGTGTCATTAAACTAAACAGGAAAAAGGCCTTTAGACAATAAAATGAGATTATCTCAGTTTTAGTATAATAATAATAATAATAATAATAATAATAATAATAATAATAATAATATATATACATATATATATATGTGTGTGTGTGTGTGTGTATGTGTGTGTAAAATAAACTAATTGACTGGTAAGTAAGTGATGACTTTATTTGTGATCATCAAAATCTTACTGTACATCCATACTCTATGCTCATGTAAGTGCACACTTATAGATTCATACAAGGATTTTTATGAATCCCGAAAAGAGCTTAATGTATGATAACTAATAAATCAATTATATACATATCAATATTTACCTTTCAAAGAAAGAAAACTTAACAAACCGTCATCACGTTAAGATTTTTATTTCAAACAGAAACTAAAACAAAAATTGTTTTTACATTTAAAAAATAACGGTTTGTTAAGTTTTTCTTTGAAAGTTATATATATATATATATATATATATATATATATATATATATATATATATACAGTTGATAAATTTACTATAGCCTAATCATAAATCAGCCTTGTTATATAATTGGCAACAAGTCGTTCTTGTTTATCAGTACGGGTGGTAGTGAATAGAACAGTCACCGAGTGCCCTGATTCTTGCTAAACTAACCTTGACTTAATAACAACTATTTGAACTTAGTTTGCATGCACCCAGTTTGGTTAAAAGATCTGAAACTGTAAACACTCTTAATGCAATTCCGTTCGTGTCAGCGGTTATGTATGCAAATGTTTTCTTGAAATAGAAGAGATAATTCTCGTCAAAAGAAGAAAAAAAAAAAAAAACAGAAGTTAAAAAAAAGAAGAAAAAAAAAGAGTTGATGAGATCATTTCAAGCTATGAATCTTTGTCTAGTATGATCAGTGAATGAGTTAAATGTAGTTCCCACTATTATATTAAAATAACCATAAAAAAAGGGGAAAAAAAAAATCACCCCAAAATATATCCTCATTCTGAACTTTCCTGAATGAACACATAGATACATCCATCAGATAAATATTTCAGAACAAGAAAAACCATATGTTTTCCGCTGTGTTGTGCTGTACATTGACGTGTTCGTTTCGGCAGCTGTTTATCTACTTTGGAGACTCGTAGTCCCAATGTTTTTAATATTTTTTTTCTTCTTTTTGCTGTTTTCCTACACAATCAAGCCACATCACCACCAAATTAGCCACTGCTTTTGCGAACACCTGACCCAACAGGAAACGAGTGGATGGTTCTCATTTATTGTATTTTTTATTATTTTTTGTTTTTGTTCGTATTTTGTTTTTGCGCGCGAACGCTTCTCGGAAGTAGGTTTTTAGAACTGTCTTTTAAAAGGACATATTAGCCCCAATGGATTTGCCACGAGTCTTTTGGAAGTCTTTAAATAATAGTAATATAAAGTAAAGTCGTCGGGGTGGCCTAAAGTCGGTATCAGCCTGACAGCGAGGGAGTCTATCCCCTCTTCACTAGCTCTAGACCAAGGAGATTGCTTTTGGCGTCAGTGACGGAGCGCCACACCTATCATCAGCTCCCCATTTTACTGTACAGATCTCTGTGCTACTCATAAGCTGAGTTGGCGAGGGCCGGTATTTGAACCCGGAACCTTGTGGTTCCTATTTGGAATCACATATAAATCAACAGGAATATTTTGTACAGTGATTTGCGATCAAGTCACGCTTAAAACAATAGTTCCCGCCAGATTATCAAAATTAACCTCTCCTTGTCGGTGAGGCTGAGAATAGTCTGACTGTATCCTCTGCAGATAAGTTCCCTCTTAAAGAGGTGTCCTGCGTATGACTCTAAATTCCCTCTGAGGGTGAGGCTCCAATTCCGGAGATTTGGGTAGGGTTGACTACCCCTACATTGCCATGAAGGCGTGTGATTTAATGGCCAGAGTCGTAGGAGGTGAACTTATCGAACTGAGTTCAACTCCTCGACAACTCCTGTATATTTCACATAGCGCTAACATATTTGGGAAAGGCATGCATTCACCTGTTCTCCTTCCAGCTATGGGAAAATAGCAGGGCAGACTGGGCTAATTAGTCAAGGCAAGGAAAACTTTGAACTCACACTTATTAAACTCCACCTAAAAATTGACCTAATGTCTCATCCTGCTCATCCGGAGGGGTTGGTAAATATGTACCTTGCCATAACTCTCAGGTCAAATAGATCTGTTAAAAATCATTCGTATTCGATAGGACCGTATTCCAAAATAACTCTAAACAAATATCTACACCAACATGTAAATATAAATATACAATTAAATTGATTCCGTAAAGTCTAAACATAAAACAACCCTACAAGTCAATCCATTCATCAATCAAAATAAAGAAAATATAAACCTGAACATTACAAATATGTTTTCAGAGAATGTGAAAAACAACAAAATTTGGCACTAGCCGCAAATCCCCAATGAGGATTAAACTCACTATGTATTGGTGAGTGAAACTATATTGCTACATATTACGTTACATAAGGCACATCGCATTAATTATACTAGCAAAAAATAAATAACTTCCGGGCGGTGTGTAAATTAATTTTTGAAAGATTTTACATGAGGAAGTAGGAGTTGAAAATTTAATGTCAGAAGGTTTGTATCATGAGCAAAATCATCAAATTCAATAAGGAGTAAAACATAAACAATTTTAAATCGAAACTTAATTCTGTTCCCCTCAAATAAAATGTCGCGTGCATCTATTAATTATCAATTAAATGATTATTTCGAATATTTTACACATAAATTTTGCACAAAATCGTTTGTTTGTTTTGTTTTATTTTACGGCATATCAACCTCAGTGGGTCATTTAATGCCGATAAAGTTTTGAAATAAAGTCATTCTTAATGGATAACATATTTTTTTATGAATACATTTTTCTATTTAACCCATAGATGAGAACCCTAACAGGTATTACCACTCCGGGTCAGAGTGGACCAGGGAGCAATGGTGATGAAGGGGGTGCTCCACATCCCCAAGACCTTCATAGTCCCCGGCGGACCTGAGCATCTGGAGACCCCCCCCCCATCTAAACATTTTTAATAATTTTTTTCTTTCAATGGATTATTATCGATTGCACACCAATCTATCAGATTGTAACAAAAATTCAAAAAGGTTATTTATTTTTTGAGTTTTCTGGGGTGTTCAGTTCCCCGTATAAGTTTATCGTAAACTGCTCAAAAAATTTTTTTATCTATTTATTTATTTTTCCTTCAATGGATTATTATCGATTACACACCAATCTATCAGATTTTTTTTAAAAATTCTTAAAAGTTCTTTATTTTTTGAGTTTTCAGGGGAGCTCATTTCCCGTATAAATTTATTGTAAATCGATTCCCCCATATCGGAACCGCTCGAACAGAACTTGCTCAAAGGTGTCAAATTTAGGGTGACCCAGAAAAAACAGAACCCAAATTATTTATTTATTTTCCCATTAAACTAATCTTAAACCCCAACCCCAACCCCTAACCCTAACCCCAAACCCTAACCCCAAACCCTAACCCTAACCCTAAACCCCCTAGTTAAAATTAACAGTTTTATTACAAAATTTGTGGGTTCTGTTTTTTCTGTGTCATCTTAATTTTGACACCTTTGTGCAAATTCAGCCCAACTGTTAAGGTAGAGCGGTTCCGATATGGGGAATCGATTTACTATAAACTTATACGGGGAAATGAGCACCCCAGAAAACTCGAAAGATAAAGAACTTTTTAGATTTTTTTTTTTTTTTTACAATGTGATAGATTGGTGTGTAATCGATAATAATCCACTGAAGAAAAAGAAAAAAATTACAAAGAAAAATTTTGTTTAAGCTGTTCCGATATGGGGGATTGATTTAGGATAAACTTATACGGGGAAATGAGCACCCCTAAAAACTCGAAAAATAAATAACTTTTTTGAATTTTTTTTACAATCTGATAGATTCATGTGTAATCGATAATAATCCATTGAAGAAAAAGAAAAAAATTAAAAACAAAAATTTTAGATGCTCAGGTCCGCCAGTCCCCGTATTTCCTTCTAGGAAATTCTAAATTACACTTTTTTCCAGCTTGAAGTGAGGTTAAACCGATGGACATAATACAACAGTATTAACAAAAATGGAGAAATTTTACTGGCTCAGTCTGATCATATAAGAGTTATAATCAATGAATGGTACTGGAAGATTAGAATGAATATTAGTTCATACCTAGATACCCAATGAATAGAACCAAATACAGACCTCAAGGGAGAAAGATAAGATCCCCTTGTAGTTAGAAAGAGCCTGATATTAACAAAGGGCATAAAGCCTCTTCGTTTTCAGGTATTTTCAAATATGCAAAATGGACTTACTTCATAGCAATAATTTCAAATGACTACAAAGAACAAGTTAAACGTCAGTCAATGAATATAGACATTTGCCACTATGTCACTATGTGGAACATAACCTTAAATTAGTTAGAGTAACTGCTTTAATGCTGGATTTACCTATCAGTTATAAATGTTATAGCTTAGAGCCACACACCCAAGAGACTTCATTTCTTTACATATGCTTTTTATACTATTTCTCTGTCAATTGGACACATAGGGTAGTGGATATAGGCGTTTTGTTGAGACACAAGTGAAAGTTATCTCTAGGCTGCAGGTTCAATCCTGGTCGAGGGCAATAGTAACATAGAATAATAATTAACACAGATTAACCCTCATACCCAGCTATGGGTAGCGGAATGAGAACAGGATACCCCCGTGAATTGAATAAAGGGTTAGATTCAAAGTTCAATGATTCAAGAAGGTTCTGGAGTTAAAAAATAATGTTCCCGCGTTCAAGAGGGATTTTGAGTCCGACAAGAAATACCTGAAGAAGACCGAAGGGCACATCAGTCGAAACGTTGTACAAATAACAATAAAGATGAGGACAAATAATCCGAATAATCCCAATAATACATGTTTTTTATGTTATCATCAGTTTTCATCCTTTGA
>CM042144.1:26592682-26597682 GCA_023376005.1 Doryteuthis pealeii
ATTTATTAAATTCGATTTTTTAATATTAATATGCAAATTAGCCTTCCCGTTTACACTGTAAACCGCTATTTTGTTGTATATATGAATATAATTGCATGTTGTCAATATGTAGACATAGTTAACAGTATTAATAATGTATGACAATTTTATTAATAATTGAGGTTAAATAAAAATAAAATCATGGAGAATGTGATGTCTATAACTAAGAGAATTGTGACTTGAGTAGGAATATAGTTTCGGTTACTGACAGAAAAACACACAATCTCCATTATAATAAGATATATATATATATATATATATATATACCATTATATATTTATATCTATATATGTATATATATATATATACCATTATATATTTATATGTATATATATAATGGTACATCGGCCATCGACAGCTGTGATTAAGGAGCGGTGTTTTAACTGTTAAATGCATACATCTGTGTATATATTTTATGATGAACAGAAAGATCAAATCAGTAAACAGACAATCATTGCTTTATGCTGCCGGTGAAAGTCAATTAAAATCGCTTCTAGAGAACTCTACTGGATTTTGGGAGTCATCCACATGTACTGTGCATGTATCCTAATATATATGAATATATATATATATATATATATATATATATATATATATATATATATATATATTGGTTAGGAGGTTGATTTAGAAGGCTATCACAATGCATGTGTAAAGAAAATAATAATAATAATACGGTGACAATGGTGTTGTGTGTTAACCTGTATTTAATTCTTGAATTTTCGAGAAAATATCTCTTTTTTAAAAGATCACTGGAACTGAAGCAGTCTAGTTATGGCATTTCTTACTAAATGAATTTTTGTATATAATAATAATAATATTGATAATATAACCAATATATACACAATGCTTCAAGCAAATTATAAAACTCTCTTATATATATATATATATATATATATATATATATATATATATATATATATATATATATATTATAAAGAGTATGCAAGTCTACTTGTATTTTGGGTGTGTATGTATCTTTTTGCAATCATGATAAGAAATTGTGATATTTTCTTTGTTCTTTTAAATAAACCTATATTTAAAAAAAATCATATTTGCATTTTAGCGTTGTTCTTTTCTTGGAATTTAATTTAATTCCCCATGCGCATAGTGAGATCAATGCGTCAATTCTATCGCTATAATTGTACTGAAATATACATTATACGCTTGATTAAATCACTTAATTAAACTAAGCACTAACTAAATTCATGTTCATTAACTAACAATAGTTTATTTTTACTACGTAATTTTAATTTTTCTTGTTGTTTGCAAGGTGAAATTGCGTTTCAAGGAGAAACAAACTGACGTAGTTTTAATTAAGTTAAATTTTATTAATCAATAACAAAATCAAAGCTGTTAGTAATTATACTGATCTAACGTGAAAGCTATTTTTCTATACTCTGTTCATAATATTATGTTGTATGTAAAAGCTATATGTATTTACCAACCACTCCATGAGAGTAAAATGCCACATAAGGTCCATTTCTTAAGCGGGTTTAACAGGTTTAGAATTAGAAATTTTCTTCTCTTGGACTGGTTTCCCCACCAAGTGTAAGGAGACTTTTGGACAACAAAAATTGGAATTGTCTCCCTTTATACTTTAGAAGAGGCAATTTTCCACATCACGTTTCGGTTTTGGTCACGTAAGTAAAAGTAAAGTCGTCGGGGCGGCCTAATGTCGGTATCAGCCTGACAGCGAGGGAATCTATCCCCTTTTCACTAGCGTTAGACCAAGGAGATTATTTTTAGCGTCTGAGGTGGAGCGCCACACCTACCATCAGCTCCTTACTTTACCGCACAGATCCCTGTGCTACTCATACGCTGAGTTGGCGAGGGTCGGTATCGAACTAGGAACCTTGTGGTTTCTAGCCGAACGCTCTACCGACTGAGCTAACCCGGCACGGACCTAAGATGTCAGAAACGAACACAACGTTGGAAGTGATAGACGTAGTCGTTTCGCTTCCTCCACAGTTAGGCAAATGGTGTCTGTTTTTTTCCAAGACCTCCTAAAAATAATAAGTGGTTTCCACCCCTTTGTTGTTTAACTTTTTTTTCATGTTCCGTGGAATACATTATGATTCTTTGGTGGTTTTGGACGGGAACTATGTTCCCCCTTTTTATGATGTGTAATTCAATATTATATTGTATCAATTTTAAATGTCTTTTCCCCTACCGAATGTTCTGTTACCCACTTTTGGATAACCTAATAGATTATAAAATTGTTAAATACTAGTTAACACCCGGTTAATTCTTATAATCCCAATTTGCCTTACTATTTACCCATAGCTGGAGGGGGAATAGTTTTGTTTATGCCTTTCCCAAGAGTACTAATGCAATGTGAAATGCAAATAGTTTCCTTCGGGATTTGAATTTCGGTGCATTTCCTGCAACGATAACCATTACACACGAGTTCCTCCATATCTAACAGCTATAAACCAGAGAGTATTTATTTTTCATTTTTAAACACCTTGTCACTAAAGATATTCTCACAGTCGACACAATTTTGATATTTAGTAAGTGTGTTACATGGGGGTGACGTGTAACCTAATATGTAAATTAGCACGGAAAGTTTTTTTAGAACTTTGAGTTAAATGAGAATGGAAAAGTTTAATAATGAGTCAGTATGGCCACATGGCATAGTTTCAATAGAAGAGCCGATGAGATGTGGCAAAGTGTCAGAGAGGAGGAGTGAGAGGTGAGAGAAAGAATTGAGTCTGGTAGAATATGCGGAGAGGACAAGACATGGATTTCTTCCTCTCGGCAGTTGTGAATTTGAGGGAAATAAAATTCTTATGAGAAAAAGAAGCGGCCTTCTCTTATTACTAAAAACTCTAAATGACACAAGGCAAGAAATCCCTCAGCCCCCTGAGTTGGTTTTCAGACTCCAATCATCATAAAATTGCCAGTCAACTGAACAGCAGTCCTGCAACCAGGATTCCAGCCTTTCAGATGTAGTGCAGGTTGATAGATAAGTATACAAATATTTCTACTATCAATTCATCATCGCTCCATTCGAAGTAAGAGCCGTAACGTGAGCAACGTTTGACACGTCATCTCTTCATTCGGAAATGAGTGATAGAACGTACCGAGTTGACACGTCATTTCTCCATTCCGACAAGGAGAGCTTAGTGTTACAAGTGTAGGGGATGAAATACACTTTTCTTCAATGTTGTATTTTATCTTTGGATTAAATCACTAAACGATAACATGGATTTTATTCTTCTGTAAAATGATAACCTTTCTTTTGCTAAATCTGCGGATTTGTCTATTATGCATTTTTGACACTTTAAGCCAGAACAAGGATCGTTACTTGATTCTGATACCATGTAGCACTGTACAATCTGTTTCATGTTACTTGGGAAGGAAATAGCCACCAACAAGCAATTTTACCATTGCCTTGAATAACCAGAGAATTGAGAATAAGGAGAAGACATCACTCCAAAGAAACTGTTGATTATAGTCCAAGTATAAAACTGTATAAAATACATATATGATAAAAAGGGTTGAAGCTTGCATAAGGATAATAGGATCGGGACAATCATATAGGTGCTAAGACTTAACGTGACCAAACGATTGATCGGAGGGGGGCCTCTCCGCCTACTCGTCTAGCCTAAGTAAGGTACATGTGTGGTGTTTATGTCATAGACTGCTCATCCACCAAGATTCCGTCTTTAAGCATCACGGGACATCACACACGACCAACAGGTGGCCCTACGCCTCTGTAGAGTGGTAGTCGATGCATTCTAAATCCCCAGTCAACTGAGCTGTACAGTCAGCGTATTTTAAGTCGCACAGACAGAGCACCCAATAGATGCTTAAAAGAAGAAATTAACTGTGTATGATATTCGTATTTCTGTGTTAGGATTAGTTTAAAATAAAAATATATCTCATGTCTTTTGCATTTTCTTAGCAACACACTGTACTCATTTCTCATCTGCTGAAACAATCCCGTGATGAAATGAGAGCTTTTCATACCTGCTTAGCAGACTATTGCAAATGGTTGAAATGTGTGCTCGATTCTCTGTTGAGAGTTGACGAGGAGCATAATCTCTCTACTGAGATTTCTTTCCAATTTGCTTGAAATGTTCGATTACATTTGAACATGATAAATTGTTCTGTTGTCCTATATCTCTGATGCTTTGGCGAGGATCCACTTTAGCAAATACTTTACAACGATCATTATTTCTAGTTTTTGGTCTCCTCGAAGAAGCTTTACTAGAAATATCACTGGCCATCATATTCCCATTTTGTGAATTCTCGCCCGTATTTATACACAATCACTACACATAGCTGACAAAGTGCAAATATATTTTATTATGAGTAATACATAACTACTTTTATGAATTTGTATTATTTAGTTTTTTTCGGACTGTTGTTCTTATCTTTATACTAGCCAAAATAATTCGCCCTCCAGGCATAAGTATTTAAGTTTTAATATAATTAGATACTATATTGAATTAGAAAAACTAATGAAATCGAATACGAACACAAAAAGATTACAATTACTATTATTTTATTCTAATTCATTTCAGTATAAAATTATGCATGGGATTGCTTTTAATACTTTTGAGAAAAAATAATAATAACAAAAATCTATAAAACAAAGTAATTATTTATTAAACACCGTTTTATTAAAACTGGTATGCTAATTATTCAAACCATATACTATGCAAACATTTATTTCTTAGTGATATGTAACACACATTGTATGATTTTAAACTTATTAATGATATGGGCAGTTTTGAGACAATGTATCTTAGGTAGACCTTAATTGAGATATTGTAAATAAATAAAATGCTAATAACGATTAGATAGTGATTATTTAATAACAATTGAGAATGTAACGTTAATAACTAAGGGAAGTGTGACGTTAGTGTGACGTAGTTTCGTTTACAGAGAGACAAACACACAATCTTCATTATAATAAAATATACACAACGTCTTGGGTTTCTTTAGGTGTT
>CM042144.1:26602682-26605182 GCA_023376005.1 Doryteuthis pealeii
CCATACCTTTGATTTTAAAGGTGCCAACATATTAATTCACATACACAATAGAACACTACGTAGAATTATGGAATCTTGCGTTATTCTCACCCATCAAACCATCCCCCAAAGACAAGGCTTTTTTCATATATCCCCTTATTTAGCGACACTTGTAGTCAGAAATCATAACATACCCTTTACATAACCATTTCCGTCATATACTTCCCAACAAATTTAAATTTCACATTAACCCAAAAACCTTACAACCATTCATACTTTTTTGCTTCATATATAAGAAAAAAGAAAAAATAGAAAATAAAACAAATACAAATTTAATTACAAAAATAAAAAAATATTTTCTAAAAATCCGTTGCAGGTCTACCGTCAACGGGTTAATACTCATCTTGTTTGAAAAAGAGAATTTGTCTATCGTCGAGTTTGGAATATGTCTTCTTCTTTCAAAAACTGTTACAATAAGAGATACATTACTGTCGCTGACCGATGTGCTTATATCTGAAACTACCGCATAACATTTTGCAACATCAATGTTTTCGTTTTGAATTCATATTATTTTCGTCTCCGCTATTGATAAGTCCGGATTATAAACAAGCGATGAAAATATTTTTTTATAAATAGAAATATTGTTCAATATTGGCTACGAATATGATATAAATTCTTTTCACTTTAACAACATATTGTGTTGTTTTCATATCCTTTTATCTATATGCATATATATATATATATATATATATATATATATATGTGTGTGTGTGTGTGTGTGTGTGTGTGTGGTGAGTCTAGTTCTTAGTGTATGTATTAAATTTGTATATATATTTTATATACTGTCATTCTTGAGAAAGAAGACTCATACCTTCGAAATATTGAAAGAAATAAAATTAAACATAATACATAACATCTAAAGGAGTTTTCTCATTTATTTCACATCCATGACTCACACAAAATCCCCCTAAATATATATATTATATATATAGTCTAGTTCTCAGTATATATATATATATATATATATATATATATATATATATATATATATATATATATATATGTGTGTGTGTGTGTGTGTGTGTGTGTGTGTGTTGTGTATTTTGGCAGTTATTGCCTTGGCAAGTACTGTTAAAAAGATCTTTTTCATGATCTTTATCTTTAGTTGTTCTTGTGGTCTAGTCATTTTTCGTGATTCAGGAACCAGCTGGTAAAAGAACTGTCCCATGCTTTTTAATTTAGGGCTTTCAACCATTTCATCAGTCGTCATCGGGGTATTCTTGGTTGTAGTGTATTAGGTATTTTTCCTCATTATCGTGTAATTGATAATGTTCAGAGGTTGCAGCATCACATACATGTATATGTATAAAAACACACGCACACAAACCACCTACCAGAACATATCCAATTACATAAAGCCCTAAGAAGGATTTCAAATAACCGAATCAAGTGTTGTACACCTAATATAATAAATTCAACAACAACAAAAAATATCAAAATATTTTGCGGGCATTATTTTTTATTATACAATATTTTTTATTATAATTTTTTTTCGTTTGTCCTACAACATTCTTCAATATATATATATATATATATATATATATATATATATATATATTATATATATATATATATATTTCCTTAAATATAGCCTCTTTACTACATTTGGGGCGCAGCTATATGACGTCAGTGACGAATTTGTTTGGGTCACTGGGAAGTTTCAGGTCTTTCACTATCATATTCCCCTCGCCAGGCTGACCCAATCAGAGATAATCAAACTCTGATCCACCTACTACTTTTGAAATGCTAATAGACATTTTATTGATGTTGGACGAGTGGAAATCTCTCTACCGAGCATTTGATTGGCTGTTACAAACAACCAAACAAATATGCGTCACGGTCTATGTAAGTGGTCCACAGGGACGTTGGCATGTAAGTTAAGGTTATTTTATTACATACTTAAGAGGACTATTTTTCTTACTAATTTTTAAAGTTTTGTTTTTATTTATATTTTATTTTTCCCTTTTATAAATTTCCTTTTACTTTTTATTTTGTCTTATTTTATTTGTTTATTTAATGCTCTCCTTTTTCCCTAATTTTAATCTACACATAATTTCATCTTTTTTAAAAATTGTAATGTAACAGTTATGTTTACTTGGATGTAACTATTGCTACTAAGAAGAAAAAAGATCCAGAAAAAAATTAAAAACTGGAATTAGTTAAGAAATGCTATATCCATTTAGATCGGGTTGTTTCGTTTTAACTATGATCATATAACAGCTTTATCTTCAGTTTAATTCAAATAATAACAAACCGCTTAAAATTCGTAAGAATAGAAGAAAGGAAGGTCAATGTTATATTGTTAAAAAAAACATTAAAATAAAAAAAGGGCCGGGTTAGCTCAGTCGGTAGAGTGTTCGGCTAAAAACCACAAGGTTCCTAGTTCGATACAGACCCACGCCAATTCAGCGTATGAGTAGCACTAATGATCTGTGCGGTAAAGTAAGGAGCTGATGGTAGG
>CM042144.1:26617682-26625182 GCA_023376005.1 Doryteuthis pealeii
AATGATAATTTCTATCTGGCTTAATAAATTTGAAAACGAATTTGAAGTGGAATTTAATAAGTTTGATTAGTTTTACTTCTCTTGGCTCAATTTCCGCACTATGAAAAAAAAAAACTAACGCTACTTATCAATATACAACAAAATATCATTGTCCTGGGATATAGACAATCCATTTAAATAATTTCAACTCCTTCTTCTTAAATGTTTATTTAAGTTGTTTACTGAACAAATGCGATCACGTAATGCACGCAAAGTTTTCTGAATCTTATCATAATTCATCAATGGAGATTATGTGTCTGTTAACCACCAATGTCCCAATTCCACTTAGTTACATTTTCGTTATATTTTCAACTGGTTTAACGAACATAACGTTTTGGAAAGCTAGGAAGTACACATTTCCTATTGGAATTTCACAACAAAAATATGATTTTGTCGACAAGAGAATTTATAATAGTTCTTTCTTACTAACTTGCCCTTTTACAGATTACATTTCAACATTTTTTCAATAAATATTCTCTTGTATTTTCTAATATCAACATTTGTTCATTCCTTATGGGAATTTTTCAGTTACATGTCTTTAATCCCTACACAAATCTTTTTTATGTATTTTGATTTTTTGGGACCTGTTGTCCTCCTCTTTATTGTAGTATAAAATAGTTTCGGACACTGTATTATCCAGCCTTCCGAAGCGATTGCTGTGTATTAGCATCTGTAATTTATAGCGTTAAAGAAATCGTGATCTCAACAATATACTCATAACGTAGAGAATTTTAGATGGCATGCTTTGGATAAATCCTTGCTTTTATAATAATCGAGAGACGATTAATATTAAAAGTGGTGTTTTTCTTCTTTATTGATTGATGTGTCAAAGGTCTATCCTATAACTACTGGGCATTGAATGAGTGAATAATATACTATGCTTAAATGGAAAGTTACCTGACCTTTATAGAAAATGAATTGAACAGCGCAGTTCAAAACAAGACTTTTTTATAATAGACAAAAGTAAAAATACAAATCAAACAAAGTTCTTCACTAAATGTTAAGTTTTAAGGCCATCATCTTCTCTCTNAGCACTTTTAAAGTGAGTACGATTTCGGACATGATACCTTTAATTTTGTTGAAAAGCTAACTTGATAAAGGAATATAAAATAAAATAGATATTGCCAACGAACTAAAGATGTTCTGAAAAATAAAGGTGCTAAAATCTGTGTTTTTTACTCTAGGAACGGTCTTCAAAGGATTCAATCAAATGAAAGAATTGGAAATCAGAGGTAAAATTTCAACGGAAATACACTTACATTTGAATTTTTTATAATATATGATCAAATTTCCATATAAAATTGTCAGTATCCTTTCAATATCAAATTCTCAATATCATTTCAATATATCGGAATATTTCGATGTCGATACATTGCTATTTAAGTTCCGTGTAATATCTGTTCAAAGTGTCATTTCAAACGGTCCGTATCGTTTTGATATCAAATTATAATTATAATTCAATACATCAGTGTCTTTCAACTGAAATACATTGATATGTAAATTCTATATAATAGAATAATGTTCAAATAGTTATTTCAAATTGTCAGTATATTATCAATATAAAATGTTCAATATCATTTCAATATTTCAGTGTATTTCTACTGAAATACACTCATAAGTAAATCCTGAAATCTTAAATTCTTAATCTGTTTAAATTGTCATATCAATAAGCCAATCGCTAATTCTGCCGCTAAAAGAACAAGAGCTTGGGGTATATATTTCTCTGAGCTTTTGAGATGAGGCTTGATAATTTGCATTATTTGGATTATTCGGACTATTGCTCTCATCTATATTTTTATATGAACAACGTTTTGGTCGATGTGCCCTCCGGCTTTCTTCAGGTATTTCTTGTCAGACTTGAGGGCCTTCTCCAACTCGGAAAAATTCTCGAACTCGGGAACCTTCTTTTCCAACTCGGGTACCTTCTTGTCGTAATCGTCCAATTAGATATATAGCGTAGTGGATATAGGCGTTGATTTAATACAGTTCTAAGTGACAGTTACCTCTGGGCTGAAGATTCAATCCTGGTCAAGGGTGAAAGTAACATAGAATAATAATTAACACAGCTTTACACTTGTAACCAGCTATGGTTTGCGGAATGAGAACAGGATACATTCTTGTATTGAATAGAGGGTTGGGTTTAAAGTTCCGTGATGGCTCCCGATTACGACAAGAAGGTTCCCGAGTTCGAAAAGAAAGTTGAGAAGGTACCAAGTTTGAGAAGGCTCCCGAGTCCCATAATAAATACCTGAAGAAGGCCGGAGGGCACATCAGCTGAAACTTTGTACAGATAGCTATGAAGATGAGGAAAATAGACCGAAAAATCCATATAATATATATTTTTAACTATATTTTTGACTTTTGAAGTTTTTAATTCGTATTACTTTTCTTTTTCTTTTTTGAAATTGAAACTAAAGAATCAGCATTTGTCTAGAAAATGATCAATAGGGCGCATCCTTATTTTTCTGCCCACGCTGCGACATTTCTATAGGAAGGGGCGTTCTTATTTGGTATTTCTACCATGTCCCTGTGGATCTTCCCCACCGACTCTCGATATGTTAACATCGGGAAAAAACTGTCTGCCTTCATTGTTGAGTTTTCCATACAAACAATGTGCATACTGATTCGTGACAAAATCAAGGAGGAAAAGGTCGCATGTATTGACGGACCAGATGCCATATTTATTGATATATAATGCGTTTGACCAGACACCAACTGTTGTTTCGAAATCTGTCTGCAAATTAAACCACGAAAATCATGCTTTCCAATACGCCTACGTGTTGAACTGACTGGTAACGTTAATTTACAATTCTCCAGAATATTCTCAAAACAACTTCACAATAAACATATCATGATCTTAACGTCAATGCTTGTCACATGAATCTTTGCACTGTCCAAAGTTCATATGTATTTATATACGAGGGTGAGTCAAAAAGGAATGCCATTTTCTTTATTTCATGTGATGTTTTGTTATATAAAACTAAGGCCTACAATGATACCCTAACGAGGCCCAGGGCAAGAAAACGACGAGTAAGACCCAACTTGCCAATCGACAATGTCCCCCTTCTGCATAACAATGCTTGACCAAACACACGCATCAGGACAAGGGGTAAAATCACCCCTTTCAGGTGGACAATTTTACTGCATCCTCAATATTCACCATATTTAGCGCCTTCAGACTATCATCTCTTCCCATTAAAGAAGGCTTGAGAGGCAAATATTATTCCAGTGACGAGGAAGAGAAATCTGTTGTAAAGAAGTGGCTCAAAGAACAGTTTACGGCTCAGGGATACACGCACTCATTCGAAGGTGTAAAATTGCTATTGAGAGAAACGGTGACTATGTGGAAAAGTAAGGATGTGATACACAGGGAACCAACTTCCTTTTCATGTATAATCCATGTTCCTGTGTTGGTACATATAACTTTCCTAAACAATACAGCAATAAACGTTACGTGAAAAGGTTTGATACACCGCAAACCAAAACAAGACAACTCTTTATAAAGGAAAATTGGCGGAGATCAGCAAGGAGCAAAGTTCATTATATCTATACCCTATTTTTGTCCAAAAGGGGTTAAAAATTGTACCCTTCATTTTTTACGAGCAAAGCAAAATCGAAATATAATAAGGGTAAAAACCAAGGATATATTTTAATGAATATTTAAAAAATGTGTTTTTGTTTTTGCAAATAAAAGACAAATAAAAGAAAATATACAAGGAAGAATAATAATAACAAACAACGCGAAACAAGGAAATATGAAGAATAAAAGATAGTAAAACAAATATAGAGGAAAATATTTTTAATTAATTTCTATATAGATATAGATAATAGATCTAGTTTTAACTTTTTAGTATATCCTACGATTGGATTCATCCTTCCGTTAACTGATCTTATTTTTTATTAAGTAGGATGTCAAATCAACATCAAATATATGTCGTGACCCACGGGAAAATTGCCCTTTACACCGAAGCTTAATCCAGCCATTAACTACATCTGATCCTCCCCAGCTAATTGATGGGGACCGTAGCTGGACAGCCAACTTGATGATCTACCCCATCTGATCCGCCCCAGCTGTCCTGATCTACGCTTTGGTAATGGATATATAAGTAGAGGTCAAGAGTCTTAGCCTCTTACTCTGCAACCATTCAACTAAAACCAACTCATGATGTATGTATGTTTTTGGGAAACTCATCAACATAAATCCATTCCTGCGGTTTATCTATTAATATGCAGCAACTTGAACCTAAATGTACTGGTGCCCTATATATGTTAGTGTGGACACATTTTAACCTAAATCATGCTGTATTTTTGTTAGTTTACAATCGTTCATGCTGTATGTCTATTAGTGTACAATGCCTTGAGCCTAAATCCATTCATGCTCTATGTATATAAGTGTATAATCCCTTGATCCTAAATCCATTCGTGCTATATGTCTATTAGTGTACAACCCTTGATCCTATATCCGTTCATGCAGTATGTCTATTAGTGTACAACCCTTGAACCTAAATCTGTTCATGCTGTATGTCTGTTAGTGTACAACCCTTGATCCTATATCCGTTCATGCAGTATGTCTATTAGTGTACAACCCTTGAACCTAAATCTGTTCATGCTATATGTCTGTTAGTGTACAACCCCTTGATCCTATATCCGTTCATGCAGTATGTCTATTAGTGTACAACCCCTTGATCCTATATCCGTTCATGCAGTATGTCTATTAGTGTACAACCCCTTGAACCTAAATCTGTTCATGCTATATGTCTGTTAGTGTACAACCCTTGATCCTAAATCTGTTCATGCTATATGTCTATTAGTGTACAACCCTTGATCCTATATCCGTTCACGCAGTATGTCTATTAGTATACAACCCTTGATCCTATATCCGTTCATGCAGTATGTCTATTAGTGTACAACCCCATGAACCTAAATCTGTTCATGCTATATGTCTGTTAGTGTACAACCCCTTGATCCTAAATCTGTTCATGCTATATGTCTATTAGTGTACAACCCCTTGATCCTATATCCGTTCATGCTGTATGTCTATTAGTGTACAACCCCTTGAACCTACTTCCATTCTTGCTGTATGTCTATTGGTGTACAACCCGTTTAACCTACATCCATTCGTGCTGTATATCTATTAGTGTACAACCCCTTGAACCTAAATCCGTTTATGCTGTATGTCTATTCGTGTACAACCCCTTGAACCTACATCCATTCGTGCTGTATGTCTATTAGTGTACAACCCCTTGAACCTAAATCCGTTCATGCTGTATGTCTATTAGTGTACAACCCCTTGAACCTAAATCCGTTCATGCTGTATGTCTATTAGTGTACAACCCCTTGAACCTAAATCCGTTCATGCTATATGTCTATTAGTGTACAACCCCTTGATCCTATATCCGTTCATGCAGTATGTCTATTAGTGTACAACCCCTTGATCCTATATCCGTTCATGCTGTATGTCTATTAGTGTACAACCCCTTGAACCTACTTCCATTCTTGCTGTATGTCTATTGGTGTACAACCCGTTTAACCTACATCCATTCGTGCTGTATATCTATTAGTGTACAACCCCTTGAATCCCTGTATCGTGTCAACCCCTTTACATCCATTCGTGCTGTATGTCTATTGTACAACCCCTTGAACCTAAATCCGTCTGTATGTCTTAGTGTACAACCCTTGAACCTAAATCCGTTCATGCTGTATGTCTATTAGTGTACAACCCTTGAACCTAAATCCGTTCATGCTGTATGTCTATTAGTGTACAATCCTTGAACTAAATCCACTCGTGCTGTATGTTTATTAGTGTATAATGCCTTTAAACGAGATCCATTCGTGCTGTATGTCTATTAGTGTACAACCCCTTGAATTTAAATCCATTTGTGCTGTATGTTATTTGTGTACAATCCCATCAATTTGTGCTGTATGTCTGTCACTGTTATTTAAGACTTAATCCACCTTACAAATAGACACTGTGTCCCTTCCTGACATGTTCGTGGGGTTAAGTAAATGAATACATTGATGCATTAATAGGTCCGTTGCCGAATTTCTAGAAAATATTCATTTCACATAATAGATATTTTCAATATCATTGTAAAATTACGGTCAAGTTAAACAGAAAGCGCCTGTTCAATGGGTGACCACTTAACCACCAGCAAGTACTGTAAAGCTTCTGAGCCCTTTATTCATAAAAAAAATGTCTTGATTCGGCATTAAGTTGACCCAAAAAATGGTTGATATACTGTAAGCAAGTAAAGTCGTAGGGGTGACTTAAAGTCGGTATCAGCCAATAAGCGAGGGAGTCTATCCTTTTTTTACAAGCACTAGAAGAAGGAGATTGTTTTTGGCGTCTTAGGCGTGGCGCCACACCTACCATCAACACCTCACTTTAACGCACATATCCTTGAACTACTCATACACTGAGTTGGTGATGGAGGATATCGAAACCGGAAGCTTGTGGTTCTTAGTCCGACGCTTAAACGATTGAGCTAAAGCGTGTCAATGCACTTAATGGTGAATATTAAGACCTTGGTATTTTCTTTAGATTAATATTCAGCAAAGAATTACACGCTAGGCGACAGACATATGTCTTCAAGAATATCTTTCAATGCGGTTGTTGGTATATATCTGAGTAAAACAGTCCGTGTTACTGGCAGTTTCACGTTCAGAAAATCGAACATTTCCATAGAGCAAGAAAAAAAAATCATTAAGGTTTTTGAATCCTCTCCATTTGCATACACTTGTTGCCTGACAGGCACTTTTTTACCTTCTTTTTTTTTTTCGTTCAGTGAAAAGTACAATCTCTATTCCCACGACAACTCCCGGCCGTTGTGTCAGGAGTTCAACAGCTGATAGTCATAGATTTGACTCGTAGCTATTTCCGCCTCATTTTACAGTCTCTAGCTTTATGACTTGCCGACAGAATACGCACACATGCATACACGCATAAAAACACAGAGAATGACAGGAACACCTTCGTTTGTGTGTGCGTATATATGTATATATATATATATATATATATATATATATATATATGTGGATAATATATATATATATATATATGTATATATATGTGGATAATATATATATATATATATATATATATATGGGGATATTATATACATATATACACATATGAAAATACGTACTTATATATATGAGAAATATAATATTTAACATACATATATGTATATATTACATAAATTATATATATATATATATATATATATATATATATATATATATATATATATATATTGAGGTTATTATGCATGAACATACATAAACATGAACATACATATACACATATAGGAGTTATATATATATATATATATATATATATATATATATATATATATATATATATATATATATATATATATATATTTGTTTTATGAACTTATTTAACGTTTACTTATGCCTATACTTAAAATATGCATGGATTAGTATATCTATTATATATAT
>CM042144.1:26630182-26632682 GCA_023376005.1 Doryteuthis pealeii
AGTAGACATTGATATACGATCGGATAAGTGTGAAATTAACTGTCACCACGCTATGTTGACACTTTCTACGCTCTCTACCTCATGCAATAAATGTGAATATCACCCAATCAGTTAGCAATAGAATCCACTCTTTACTTTATGACTCTCATATATATATATATATATATTATATTATATATATTATATATATATATATATATATGTGTGTGTGTGTGTGTGTGTGTGTGTTTGTGCTGTTTTTCACCATTCTGAAAATGTCTTTCATTGAAGCTAGAACTGGGCTTTTGGTCCTGATGATCGTCTAAGTGGCCGAAACGTTGCATCGTCGACAATAAACATCCAGTTTCCATAACATCCCGTGTGTGTCTACTTTTCTCCTCACACACACGCACACACACATATATATAAGTAAGTAAAGTCGACGGGGCGGCCTAAAGTCGGTATCAGCCGGTCAGCGAGGGAGTCTATCCCCTTTTCAATAGCGCTAGACCAAGGAGATTGTTTGTTTAGCATCTGAGGTGGAGCGCTACACCTACCATCAGCTCCTTACTTTACCGCACAGATCCCTGTGCTACTCATACGCTGAGTTGGCGAGGACCAGTGTCGAACTAGGAACCTTGTGGTTTCTAGCCGAACGCTCTACGACTGAGCTAACGGCCCCCTTTATATATATATATATATATATATATATATATATATATATATATAAATAACTTTTATAATTGTTGTGGATGTTAGTCCCAACAGTAAAAAGAGTCAGTCGAGAGGGGTAAAATAAGACAAGTGTATTTACAATTAATGGTACATGTACGACTAGCTTGTCGTTAACGGGAACAGTCCTCCTTTCCACTCGGGTGTCTCACTATTTATAGTGAGAACCGGTGCAGTTTCTGAACTGTATGAACGCCGGTACAACAATAATAAATTTATTTCGACAATAGATCAATATGATTCGAGTCTCATCAGATCACTTTGTCAGTCGTATCTATTTCATTTCATTCATTTCATTTTTCTTTTCTTCTTGCGCGTCGTCCGATCTGATTGGTTGGGGGGGGGGGGTACGAATTTGAATATGATTGTCCAAAAAGTATAAAAGCACCATCATTTCGCGACTCAACCTCAACTGGGAATCTTTGGTTCAGATGATTACAGAATCTGTTGTTACGTTGATTTTTTATTCATTTATTCTTATAGGTGCACCGAAAGAAATTTGAATAAACGCGAAATTTGTTCTTTTTCAATTCATGAGCTCAAAAGCAGCCATTGCTGTGTCCAAGTAGTGATGGTCGATTTTAAACTGTAATATCTCCCATGTGGCGGAAATTGCAAATTAACATAAAAAAAAATTATCCCACAAAATATTATTCTTCAGAACTTTGCCTTCATTTGAGGAAATAGATCTTAATCATTTAACATGTTATCTCTGTTACAGCTTAATTAATGAGGTAAAAAGCAGCATATTGGAAATGTTGGTGATGATGGGGGTTATTTTCAATTCTAATTCTAGTTATAATATCCTATTCGTTTCATCTTAGTAAAATACATTTCTCTTTTAAATATTGAAATTGATAAATTTTATAACCAATTTCTGGGCTAAATGTTGCGAAAACGAGGATTTTTAGTGCATTTTAACTGACAAATTTGATGTTATTTCCTCAAACAATGGTGCAAGTAAGAGATCTAGTTCATGGTATCAGTAGTTATTCTATCAACACACAACTTGCGCTGTTTGAGAGAATTTGATATTAAAAAAAAAGAAGTGAAAGCAATCAATTTACCCTACTGTCAAATTCATCTGCAATATCAGTCACGCCTTGGAGCGGACTCTAGATTAGGTTACCTGTATCTCCCCATGTGTATAGACCAGATTACCCAGCTGTGTCTACTCATACCCTGAGTTAGCGAGGACCTATATCGAACCCGGAATCTTGAGATTCCTGAGCAAATGCTCAAATGACTGGGTAAACTGGTTCCCGAAGAATATTCAAAATTTATGCTCTGCAATAGCAAATGGGAATATGTCGGTATCTAAAAGTAAGTACATTACCGTACACATTTTTAGTAATATATAATTAGTATAATTATATGCGCTTGCTGCATTACGGTTACTGTCGTAAGATGACTTGACTACCCGAATTAAATGCTGAATAAACCTCTTTGCATTTCAGAAAGGGCTAATATCTTTGGGAAATTTAAGAATCATATGTTCTTCTTACAGCTACGGGTAAATCGTAGTTTTACATAGTTCATGGGTAGTTTGTGAATTATGTAAGTAGTGTCGATATAATTGAATTGAATTGTTGAAGATTTAAATAGTGGGGGTAGATGGAAAAGTACAGTTACCGTTATAAATTGAAATGTAGTAACCTTTAGTTAACCCATTACTGAAAGGCGCCAATAGAACGCGTGGGACAGAAATCAGGCTTTAGTCAGTTGCGGCCAGTCAACACTGAGAGAAGACGTTCTCTCAAGATGTCGCTACTCACCACGCGGATTTGGG
>CM042144.1:26635182-26640182 GCA_023376005.1 Doryteuthis pealeii
GGATTGTATTTTTTGCTACAGCTATACACTTACCCGATCCGGTACGGAGAACTACGTCAGTTTTACGCATGCGCAGATGCTTAGATTTGTCTGCTGTACCATACGGTTGAAAATCTCTTCATTTAACTCCCTAGAAAGAACTAACATATTAGAGAGGTGGAAAAATACAGGCAGAAAGTTAAGTGAGGGTCTGGTCAGTTCTTGACTTAATAGCAAATTACGACGAATTAGAAACAAATAAAATGGATTTTTTCCAAATATAATTTAATCCTACATTTAAGGAATACTTTGTGATGTGTTTTGTGGGAAAAGCCTGAAAAGACTCATGGGTGGCGGGGGCAAAAATGCGTTGATCTTGTCGGCAATAAACACAGCTCTGCCCCTTTAAATCAAGGGGGCAGGTATGGCCTGGGGGATAGCCTCCTGGGATCAATGATGTTAGCTTGTAAGATCCAGGGCTGATGTCACTGGACCCCCGGTCGAAATCGGAGTTAGATATGTTGAACATTACATACTAGATATTTACCACGTACCCTACGTGTACGAATTAGACACAAGGCCCTATTAATGTGGGACCACCCACAAGCCGAGACATTGGAGTGCAAAAATTGCGTTGATCCCGTCGGCATTCTCACTCAAGGGGGCGCCTCAGGTACTGGGCAATAAACCCAGCCCTGCCCCTTTAAATCGAGGGGATAGGTGTTGCCTGGGGGGATAGCCCCCTGGGATCAACGCTATGAACTTGTAAGGTGCAGCGGCCGAAGCTCACTGGACCCTCGGTCGAAACCGCTGTTAGATATGTTGGACATATCTACATTTATTTACCTAATACCCCACTTGTATGGGTTGGACACAATCCGAGACTCATGGGTGGCAGGTGGAAAAAATCAATGGGGTAGGTATTGCATGGGGGGATAGGCCCTTGGGATCGACGTTATTAACTTGTAAAGATCCAGGGCCGAAACTACTTCGAGGTTGGTCTACATACTAATAGCATTCAATTGTATTTATATATACAACAAAATAGCGATTTACAATGTGAACGGGAAGGTTAATTTACATATTGATATTAAAATTTTGATTTTAATAAATATGTGCTTGGTATTATTGATTTCTAATTTTTTTTTTTTATCTAAGTGAATATGAGCAAAAATATCGAGGATAGATCTTAAAAGAAATCGTTTAACAAAAAGAAAAAAATATATAATTTCATTCTTTACTTCCTATTTTAATTGAATAGTTAAATTAGGAGAATTTAGCAATGAAACACGGAAGTGATGGTAGAGTAAGTTTTTTTTTTCAATTATACACCCCTCTTTTTAAAATTTTTTTATCTGATCTTTTATTTAGTTTCATTAATCCTTCTAACTTAATATAATATTTTATTTCATTAAAAGATAAATTCTTGCACCCATATTTGCTAGTGTATATAATAAAAAGTTAAATTTATTTTTAAATGCCAAAGTCTCTTTGCCATAAATTACGACCTGTCATCTTGCGTTCGAAATTGTTTCAAGATAATGAAATTATAAAACTGAACTTTGATAAGTTTTTTTTACTCGCGACGGTAAAGTTCACAGTGTTTAGCAATACACACATGATATCATTATTGAACATGGTCTTAATTAAAGCTATGACGAAGTATTTGTTAATTTAGATCGAATTCGCAAAGTTATATATTTGCTGTAGTTTAGAGTAATACTTCTTACATACTGACAGACAAGAGCACGACTTTGATATGTATGTAATGATTTTAACAAGACTCCGGAAAATTAATTAACATGTGTGTCTGATTCTGGTTGTAAGAAATGAGCTATTCAACTATAAATGAAATAGCATCAAATTGTAGCAAAAATTCAATGTGAATATATATTTTCTTTAACTTTGAAAATCTGCTACAATGTTGTCCATAAAGTGATACCTAAAACAAACGTGTGTCCCACACCAATCAAACCACCCTATTGGCTGAGGCTGTAGAATAAGCCGACTGCACGTTTGCAGAGTGATAAGACCCCCTAAAAGGCCCAATTGTTAGCCGTTGATGACTTGTAGCTGAGCAGTTCATGACTTGCAACACTCCACTTTGGCTTTTATTTCGGCTAGACGGTCGATCGGAGAGAACCTCTCTTGTTAATCAGATTGTCTCGCTAATCCCTAGCCGGTTATTTCCTATAAGTCTAACATAAACAAAGGAGAACCACTCTTGACTGATAAATTATCTATTTATTTTCCCATTAAACTAACCCTAACACTAACCCTAACCCTAAACCCTAACCTTAACCCTAACCCTAAAACCGTCTTCTTTTTTCCTAGTAGATCAATAGATAAATAGATAATTTATCAGTCAAGAATGGTTCCCCTTTGTTTATGTTAGACTTATAGGAAATAACCCCAAGCCTCTATATAACTGTACCGACCGTATTCAATTGTTTTTATAGCAAAGCTGCAAACCTTTTTATCATATACGTGCGAAAAGGCGCCGACTAAGAGTCTTAGTGTTCTGGGTATGACGTTAAACTGCATCTAGTGGTGAGGTTTCAATTCTGGAGCAACGGGCATTGTCGAATACCCCTAAATCGCCACTGTTACTATCAGGGAAGAACATATTAGGGTCATATCTATGGGGTAAATAGATAAAAGACCAGTTAAAAATGTGTTTAGAGAAATACTTTAAAAAGAAAATGAATAGCCAACAAGAATTAATAGAACAACAATGACTTCGATATAGAATAACTCAATACTTGACATGCCGTAAAATCAAAGAAATTCATATTCTTCATCAGTTTAGGACCCTCTGGTGTCTAGTTAGTCCAATTCTGAACTTGCAGATGTAGTCACACACATTGCAAGAGAAATTCCCCGAATACATCGCTGCTCTGCAGCCCTGCTAATCCCAATATTGAACCGCTCAGCTTCTGTGCGTCACGTGTCTCGCCAACCCAGTCTGTTGGAGGCCAGATCTTCCAGGCTTAAAGGTGTGACGGCGCATTTCTTTAGCGTTGTCTTCATATGGTCTTTGAACCACCTTTGGGAGCCTCCTGTCCTTCGCGTGCCATCTGCGAATTCACCATAAAGTATTTTACGTTTTTTTTTGTCTGCAGGCATGTGGATGGTGTGACCCAACCATCGCAGTTGGCGTTGCAATAGGATGGTCTTAATTCGGTCAATGAGTGCTCTGCTTCGAATTTTTAAGTGGGGGATTTTATGTCACCAATTTACACCCAGTGTGCGTTGGAGGCACTTGTGTGGAATGCCTCCAGTTTCTTCGGTATCTGTGATACAACACCGACGAATCGCCTCCATTAAGAGTATGCATATGCATGCAAAAACTCACACACACACACACACACAAACACACACACACACACACACACACACACACACACATATATATATATATATATATATATATATATATATTGGTTGATTTTACGGTATCTCAACTATTGGGTTATTGGTGTCGAATAAATTTTTGTTTTACAAAGTATCCAAATTCAAGCTTAGGCGTAGCGAGTGACCGTATGCTGATTCTTTGATGTTGTATTGTAATTTTATTTTTATCTATTTTATTTTTCATTATACTTGACTTTCACGATCATAGGCCAACCTGATTTTCGAACAATCAAATGCAGTAATGAATTTCAGGTGAGATAGTTCACACGATTTCGAAACAAACGTAACATCTGAACAATGCTAAATTCTTTCGCATTATTTTTTTCACACTTATTTTCTTTTCTTATTAAATTATATTCAGTCGTCAAAAAATACCATGACAAAGGGAGAAGGTCACACGAAATATTGAAAAAATAAAGCGAACCAAGGCGAAAACAACGGTTTTATATTAGAACTCTGTTTTTTGTTCTGTCTGCTTTTGCTCCCACAGCCACCACCTTCTAGCACATACATGATAAAAAGGGATAGGGCTTGCCATAAGGGCGATAGGGCTGGGACAATCATTAGGTACTAGGGTTTGATGCTACTAGCTGATTAATCGGAGGAGGCTAAGTAAGGACTAAAGTGGAGTGTTGCAAGTCATGGACTGCTCATCCACCAGGATTCCGTCTTGAAGCATCATAGGTCAGTACCGACAGTCAACAGGTGGCCCCATTGTGTGGGGGTCTTACTACTCTACAGACGTACAGTTGGTGTATTCTAAAGCCCCAGCCAACAGGGCTATCTAGAGCTGGGAAATTGTTTTGCTGAGATGGTGCTCCACACCTACCCTAGAAGTTTACTGCCCAGATCAGTTTAGTCAAGCTGTACTACTCATGCACTGAGTTGGCATTGATCCGTATCGAATCTGCAACCTTACGATTTTTAGGTGGATGCTATTCTAAATGATCTAATCAAAACTGGCCCCTAAATTTAATATAATGTTATTTTTTTAATCTAAATATTTTATAAAATTGATTTAAAATATATTTCTTCTTTCTGAAGATTGTTTCAGAATTCTGCAACTACGTTGTATAAATGGTAAGATTTTTAAGTCTGGGAGCAAGAAACATTAAAAAAACTTTTCATGATTCCGCTGATCAGACATGAATTTGTGTTCCCAAATTCATGCAGCTGTAATCAAAGAGTTCACAAGAAACATATATTTTTTTATAAGTATAAGACAAATTTCACTATCAAGGAAAGCCATATTTGTAAGCCATGTACACAAATAAGCATGTTATTTCACTAACAAGATTTCGTTCTTTTTATTGATCTATTGATTGTATTGACTGACGAATAGTTTTCCTCAGAAAGAACGTAAAAGGCAAGCAGATCATGTATCATTATAACCAACATTCAAGTAAATTACTTTTCATACCGAAACTTTTTTGTCTAATTTTTAGGCGACAAAATAGAAGGCCGGCGACGAAAAGATTTTAAATAATTCTTCATACATGTACGCTTGACAAATAATTCTCTGTTGCCTTCCAGGTGTATTTTAATGAGTGAAGTAATATATGTCTATACGCATAAGAGAATGAATGAGAAAAATATTGTGTAAGGAA
>CM042144.1:26642682-26651408 GCA_023376005.1 Doryteuthis pealeii
TAGAGCCCTACAATCAATTGTCCATAAAGACAGCACTGACTTAAACCGTGATGCTTATCGCGAAAATGAAAAAAAAGGACAATAGCTCTGTGTGTTGCGTTACGCTCTCCTTTTCGGAATGGAGAGATGACGTGTCAACGTTTGTTACTTCTGGCACTTATTTCTGAATAGAGTAATAATGTGTTGACAGTTGAAATATTTGTATACCGGTATACATCTCTGGACCGGTATTAAATTGGCAGTGGCTGGAAACCTAGTTGCTGGGCTGCTGTTCAGTTGACTGGCAATTCTATTATGTTTGGAGTTTGGAAACCAACTTGGAGGGGGGGTTGAGGGATATATCACCTTGTGCCATATAGAGTTTTTTTGAAATAACATAAGGCCACTTATTTTTCTCATAGAATTTTATTTCCCTCAAAGGGAAACAGCCGCGAGAAAGAGTCCATGTCTGTGACAGACTGCACCTAAAATTCTCACCTCTCACTATTCCAAACTGCCACTTCGCCACGTCTCATTGCTCTTCCAACTAATCAATGCCATGTGGCTATGCTGATTCATCATTAAACATTTCCATTCTCATCTAACACTTATATTTTACATATACACTCATGCCCCCCCCCCCCCAATTTATGCAGCATGTGTTGCATAATAGAACGGTAGCCTATTCATTTTGAAATTAAATATAATATTTGAATTTAAAAGAAGAGTCATGAAAATAACCAGAAATTTTGACAGACATCATATTACTCATTGTTGGTCTATATCATTGCCTGCTCATCGGTTGAGAGTTGAACATAAGGGGTCAGACGCAAATGAATTGTGCCCTCTGAGTACCTCTCTGCACGTATGTTAGATCTGGTTAGGTCTTGAGGAATATTAAAAATGACAAAGTTAAAATGAGTCTTGGCGGCGTTCACTAAATTCAATGCAGAAATTCAACAACCCCAGACAGTCAAAGCAACCAAAACTCCCAAGAAGACCAATCCCAAAATTCCAAGAAGACCAAAGAGCTCAACACCGCTAGGAAGACTTAGCAGAACATCAGAAAAAATATAAGATAGAAATAAGAGAGATACAGCTATCTGAGATTATGTTCTTTGTTGCTTTTTATTTGCGTATAATTTTGATGATATTATAAGAAACTTAGCAAATATATGCACCCTTCGGGTGCAAGTATTTTAGTTCAATTTTATAATAAAAATATCATATTAAATTTAGAAAGCTAATGAAACTGAATAAGAATGTAGAATAAAAAGATTTTGAACAGAGGGGTATGATTGAAAAATAGAACAACTTTGAAACTAACTCTTCCATCATTTTCCGTTACTCCCGTCTTTCATTGGTAAATTTCCTAATTAAACTGTTTAGTTAAAATAGGAAGTAAAGAAATAATATTACAGTTATTTCTTCTGTTAAGGGATTTCTTTTAAGATTTATTGAAGAGATTTTGCTCATATTCAATAAGATAAACCAAACAATTAAAAATCAATAATACTAAGCATATATTTATTAAAATCAATTTTAAGATCAATATGCAAATTAGCCTTCCCATTCACACTGTAAACCGCTATTTTGTTGTATATATAAATACAATTGCATGTTATTTGTACGTAGATATGGTCAACAGTGTAAGTAATGTAAAACAATTTTATTAATAATTGAGTTTTAAATAAAAATAAAATCATAGAGAATATAATATAAATAACTAAAGGAATTGTGACTTGTATAGTAATATAGTTTCGGTTACAGACAGACAAACCCACAATCTCCATTATAATAAGATTTAGTGGCCAAAACAGGTTCTTATAATACGTTAGGAGGCTACAGAGACCCCACTCATCTAGCGCATCATTTTAGATGCTGAATCAAAGAGAGACAGATAGCCTCCCCGGCTGAGTTATATTAGCAAGGCAGTAGTGCAATCTAGTGGCAAAGTCTGCAGACAAGGAAAGATAACCCTTTTGTACTCAAGTTCATCCCAGGAAGGGCAGACAATCGCTACAATATCCGCGGGAAGTTGTACTGGACTTTTCCTCCAGGCGATTATCACCTAATTGTGCTCATTCATTTGAACTACCTCTAACGAGGGACAAGTATTATCGGGGTTCAAAATAAAAACCTCAGGGATAAATATCTGACAGGACTGCATTCTTCTTCATCAATGAGCGTAACATATCAGTTACAAATCATTTAATAATTCTTCAAGTGATATGACAAAAAGTTGATTCATGCATTTCATGGACGTACAAATTCGAAATGAGTATGCCCAGTCTCAACCGGAAGTTGCAAATTTTTCAGCGCCCATAAACGTTACGCAAACATTAAAACATTCCAAGTACAACCGTTGGGTCTACTAGAACTTTAGTGTTTTGTATGTATATACCCAACCCTTCCACACGAGTAGGATGTGAGACAATGTCAATTTTTCAGCAGGTACAACAGGTTTGAATTTAGAGTTTTCCTTCTCCTGTACTGGTTGCCATACGAAGGTTAAAGAGCCCAGTTTGCCCTACTATTTATCCATGGTTGGAGGGAGAATATTTTGATTTGTACCTTTCCCAAGGGTCTTTCAAAACAGTTTATAAAACGTATATGACTACAACAACAACTAACATAGGCCAACAATATTTGGAGCTCATAAAGTGACCTATGAAACTGCAATAAGAAAACATCGTATTCATCAAAAGATTCTCAGCATACTGATACTTAACAAAACATACTCTGGAAATATATTGAGCTGTTGACAAACCGACATTACACACCGGGAACTTCGGATCTTTCCGTAGATTCGGAATCCTGCAGCAAAAGGAAACAGAGGATACCAGTGACACCGACGGGAACCTCAATACCACGTTGCCCGTTTGTACAGCAATAACCCGATGAAGAAGAAATGGAGATCGACGACGGCATAGGTTTAGCAGGGAGCAATATAGATTACATATACCTAATCAAATTCCTAACGTTGAAACAGCCCTCGTGTCATTTGGTGCGAGCGCCAAAAACATTGTCTCCACAAATGACAATGGCTTAAGTACTCAGGCAAATACGTGCAGAGATAACCACGTCACTTCCCCCTCGTTTACAGGGGGGGGGCATGTATAGTAGAGCCGTTTGGTTTGTTTGTTTTACGCATATCAACCTCAGTGGGTCATTTAATGCCAACAAAGTTTTGAAAATAAATTCATTCTTAATGTATACTCAATTTCTTTAATAACACATTTTTCTATTTACCCATAGAAGGACCATAACAGGTACTACTACTCTAGGTCAGAGTGGACCATGGAGAAATGCTGATAAAGGGTGCCTCCACATTCGCCAGATCTCCAGACTGGAACCTCACCATCAGATAGATTTTAACATCATACCCAGAACATGAATACCCTCACCATGGCCTTCTAGCCACCCAAATGATAAAAAGGGTTAGGGCTTGCAAATAGGGCAATAGGGTTGGGCAATCATATAGCTGCCAGGGCTTGATGTGACCAACCGATTGATCGGGAGGGGACCGTCTAGCTTAAGTAAGGGCCTAAGTGGAGTGTTGCATGTCATTGACTGCCAGCACACTGGGTTCTATCCTTAAGCATCACGGGTCACCACCCAGGTAGTCTCATTGGGAGAGTTTACCCCTCTGCGCAGGTGTATTCTAACGCTCCAGCCGACATGGTGGTATAGGTAGAACAGATGGATCTATCCCTGTGTATAAGGTAAAACAGAGTGATCTACCCCGAACAGATCAATTATAAAGAGATGAGCGAGGCAGCCATTGAAATTTCGCATTATTGGTATTTATACGAGTAGGTCATTACGTCTTTCCTCCATTACAAATGTTTTTTTACCCGAGAGAGCCACGTACAAACCGAAGCTCACTGTAGTGGCCAGTGCAAAAAGCGCGAGAATCTCTTCGGCATTTCCCTTTTGGCAACAGAAAAAAGTAGATATTTTTTCAACCATGTCAGATGAATATAAAGTCATCCGTAACTTGGTGAGTCACGCACAAACCGAAGCTCACGCGGTGACCAGTGTAAAAAATTGCAGGAATCCCTTTGGCATTAGAAAAAGTAAAGTTTTCTCAGGAAACAGCCTGGCTTTTATCTCTTTTCACTGACCGAACCATTCCAACCAATTGGGCTGAGAGAATGCTTATAAAACAAATCACCACTCATAAACTGGACATTGTGAGATCAATCTCTCTGTTGGACAATACATTTCATAGTGATATATAACACACATTGCAGGATTTTAAACACATTAATAATATGGGCTGTTTTGAGGCAGATCTATCTCAGCTAGACTTTAATAGTGTTGTCATTAATAAATAAGATGCTAATTAAGATTAAATAATGATTGTTTAAAATCCATTGATAATATAACGTAATTAATTAAGGTAATCGTGACGTTGGTTGAGAGGTAGTTTCGGTAATAGACAGACAAATTCCATAATAATAATAATAATAATAATAATAATAATAATAAAAAGGGTTTGGAAAGTTTGGATATCAGAGGAAGGATTGAAACCATTCAGAACACTGCACTGCTGCAATCTGCCAGAATACTCAGAAGAGTCCTGGAGACCTGAGGCAGACTTGCTGTCACTCAGACTCCAGTGAAAGACCATCAGTAAACACTGATGTGAAAACTCAAAAGGAGTAAATAATAATTATTATTAATTATTATTGTTATTATATTATTATTATTATTATTATTTTCACTACTTCTGAGTTTTTCACATCAGCATTAGCTGATGGTATTTTCACTGGGAGTCTGAGTGACAATAACTCTCCGCAGGTCCTCCAGGACTCTTCTGAGTATTCTAGCCGATGTAGCAGTTGCAATAGTCTTGATGGTCTCAATTTTCCTCTGATTTCTATCATTCCTCCAGTCATTTCCCAAGTTTATTGGGACCGTTCCAGGTTGCATCAACTACAATTGGTATCACTCACTTCATGTTTCCCCAGCCTTTTCATTCTCTTGGCAAGGTTCAAAAGATTTAAATCCATCTTTTCATTTTCCTTCAGCTTTCAGCCACTGAATCTGCTGGGACCGCAAAGTCCACCAGTTGACACGTTCTCACTTTTTCTTTATTTTCTTTCTTTTTTTTTTTTTGTTAATCAACACAAGGTCTGTCTCTGGCTTAGATTGGGTGATCCGTTCTTAAATCTCAAAAGGCCAGAGAATTTTACGGTTCATTCTCAAGATTATTATTATTATTATTGTTGTTGTATGTTGTTTTTGTTTTTGTTGTTTTGTTTTATCATCATTATCATTACATTATTATAACAAAATTTTTTTTTGTCCTGTCCACTATATTGTGTGGGCATGCGTGATAACGTTTCGCGTATCCTTTTCTTTTGTGGCAGTTTAGTCTTGATGCCGGCTTTGTGCGCTCGAATATCCTGCAGGGTGCGACAAGAATCAGCATATGCTTAAGCACGGGCGAAATGGGCTTTTGCCTCGTTTATTAGAAAAAAAGAAATGAATTGTGGCGTTTCACAGCTTAAACTGAAACGCTTTTGCCAACAAAAAGGCCGCGAACATACCATAAATGCTCTTTTTTCGGCCTGTCAGCAGAATCAACTTAATGACGGACACGCCATTACTACAATAAAAATGGCGTGACCACTGACGGTTAATAAGAGGAAGAAGAAAGAAGAAGAACATAACATAGTGATGCGGGGCATAAAATTCACGCTCTACGCACTGTAAACCATTCGTAAAAAGGAAGGGCTTCACTTACCTTCGTCGGGAAATAGAGTGTATCATTGTGCATTAGGCTCACCGCGTCTCTTTTCAACAATGGGAGTTTCGACTTTAGTATTCATTCCTATGTAATTATTGGCAAAATTATGATATGATTATAAACGCACGCATTTAACTGACTAACGATTAATATACAACCATGGTTATATATAAATAAGTTAAAGTATATATATAAGTAAGTATAAGTATGACAATTATTAACAGAAAGACTTAGATTATTTGCGTTTAGCTATTCACGATATGCTATGGTTATCTACAATAAGTCTTAAATATTACCCAATCATCGGGTGATGCGAATGATGGATTGGAGCAGTGGTTAGACACTTTGTCTAAACTCGTATTTAAAATAGACTATTAACACAAAGATCTAAAAGTCTTCGTTATTATTTTTACTTTACAAATTTGCTGAGTGATTCTAACAATAAGAGACAACATTGAGCTCTGCAAACTGTGACATGTTTTTTAAAAAAGACTCCTATGTGTAAGGAAAGATTCTTCTTTCAAGATTTTTGGTGTAGGTGTTGCTTCAATAAAATTCAAATCTTTTTATTCTCTTCCTCTCTCTCTCTCTTTCGTCTCTCTCTCTCTCTCTCTCTCTATATATAATATATATATAATATATATATATAGTAGTAGTATAAATATATATATATACTATATATATTATATATATGTAAAATTACAAATAAAAATTGCTGCTTATGAAATCAATTCTGTCTCCTATTAAGTTTAGTCGTCGGTGTAAAAGGTATGAAGTTTGGTAAGATAATTTGGGTCTTCTCTCTTACCTGTGTCACCCTCCCAATAGTCCGAGTATCAGCCAGACAGCGAAGAATGTTTCTATCCCCTTTTCTCTTGTATATTTGAGTGCGTAGACAAGGAGATTGTATTTTGCGCTGACTAGAAAAATCATAGTGGATAGAAAATGAGCGGTAAAAAATCCGAATACCTACCATCAGCTCTCTTAATTCCCTGCCATAGATCCTGGAACTACTTTCTCTGAACTACACTAAATTTTAGCTGGAGGTTTGCGCGTGTCAATTCAGGATGGTTGAATTTAATCGAAGTTAACCCTAGGAATCAGTGGGCCCTCTACCGAAAGCTGACGGGCTCAAGTATCAAGTTGCCTTTCTTAACGTCGTCTCACCATGTCTTCCTGGAGATATTTTTCAATAAAACAAACTGTTGAAATTCATCATCCAAAACTTATCTCATAGTTCTAAGAATTGACTTATGTTTTGAAAAGTATAGCCATACCCATTTTTAACTTGGTTCTAATTAGTTGTAATTTGTCAGAATCTAAACTATAGTCAAAATATAAAACTGATTATAAAAAAATATTGATATATGTTTATTTGTCAATAGGTATTCAAAGGTCTTTTGACAGGGTTCTAAACAATCCCCTATTCTTATACATTTTACAAAACCGATTTTTAATGTTTTTCTTTGTTGGCACTTGAATATTCAAGGCGGCAGGAGCGTTCAATTATTTTTAATGAGTAAGGTAGGCGCCCAATGAGAATCGAATTCACATTCTTGCTGGTCTAATTACAACCACCATTGACGGTGCCCTAAAGGCCTATATATAGCCTAGGTAATCATAAGGTTCCTGTTCAATACCAGTCCCTGCCCAACATCTAGCCCATGAAGTTGGTCTGTGTGGTGTGTGTTCTCTCTAAAGTAGCACAGATTGCATAATTCTGATCTGGTGTGTTGGTGAAATTCTAAACTGTTTTTCTCTTTTATTTACACACAATTTATGCGAAGAATTATAATCTTAATTTTACATCACTTATAAGATTAAGTTTCAACTCACCACTCGCTTATTTCTGCTGTACATACCGAGCATCTTCCACTAGTCACTGTCGTTCTATTCTCTTTGGGGATCCCCACCGGATTTACCTTAGGTCTTGTATAGAACCAATAATCACCCGCTCTCTCGGAAACCTCAAAGAATTCCAGACTGGCGATCAGGCTTCGACTCGCCACTCAAATCAGACGTTGGAATTCAGTATGTAATAAGAATGTAGTATGTAAAGGTAAAAGTTAGGATAGAGCATGATGATAAGGCCAAAGGTATTGAGCGCTCCGTCTCAGATGCAAAAAATAATCTCAACAGACCATACCGTGACCTATTAGGCACCCCTTTTTGCTTTGCATGATCATAAGATACATTTTTTCATTGTTCAATGTCAACATAATTCAACCGAGCACCAATGATTTTGTGTTAGAGATTAAACTAGACGGATTTTGATAGAATAGATCAAAAAATGGCATTTTATCTGAAAAATCAATTAAATAACTTATCCTAAACATTCTTTAACCACTAACACCATAACCAACACTAACCCATAACCCCATTTAAACACTTCACTATACATAGAACAAATGTTGACGGATTTAAAAAAAAAAAAAAAAAAAAAAATATTACTTATATATATATTATGTAATGATGAATAAAGTGAGTATTAGAAAAATATATATCAGTGTACCTCTTAGATTAAAGAGAAGACAGCATCGAAGCAATAGGAAACTAAAATTAGGAGAGAGAGATTGATAAGAATTTACTGAGACGGATTGGTGATCGAAGGTATTTTCAATTTTTTATTCGTCTGATGACTGACTGGACTCCGACAGGTTTTTTATTTTATTTGTTAAATTTTTATTTATTTATTTTATTTATTTTATACTTTCTTGACACAGTAGAAAGAATTTTGCTATTGAGTTTAATCATGTGGTTGATATGATTTTCTGTTTGGACTGGCAAGGGTTAATTTGGAAAAAAAAAAGGGGGGGGGCTTTTCATAAAGTCCAGTTGGTTAACCATACAATAAGTTACTGGTCACAGCACTTTTTAATGTTTAAATACCATTTCTTTTCCAGTGACTGGAATTTATATCTGAAAAGATAAAAAAAAAAAAAAAAAAAAAAACATCATAAAATAGAATTTGGAGATACACAATGCTGTT
>CM042144.1:26651508-26661508 GCA_023376005.1 Doryteuthis pealeii
CGTCTCTGAATTCGGAAACCTTCCTTTGGCCTAGAATCAGAGAGCCATATACGATTACACAAGAAAAGAAATTAAATTCAAACATGTTTAAAATCTCCGCTAAATCCTGAACTCGTGTCATATCCTGCTCGGGTGGAGAAGTAACATATATACACGGAACTAGTCGTAGAGTGTCGAGACAAGAACGCACATGGTTTTTGGAGATTCGATCAAACCTCGCAACTCAGCGTACTGAGAGTACGCACAGCATCTGTGCGTAAAGTGATAAAGCTGAATGGTATGGTTGCGCTCCGCCTCAGTATGTTAAAAAACAACAATTCGTCCTTGGTATAGCGCTAGTGAAGAAGGAAAGAATCCCTCGCTGTCTGGGTGATAACCAGACTTGAGGCACGCCCGGACACTTTTACTTACTTAACGCTAGTATAATTTGGAAAAGTCTTTCCTTATCTATTTTGTCTCTCCTCTATCCATCTTAACCTTGATCCCTCGTATATAAAAATCTATCTAAAACAAATCTATTTAAAAATCCTTCCCATAAAAATTCTCCAAAGAAATGCCAAATATAATCGTGAAATAACGCAGATTGTTTCTAGATGGTTTGGAACATACCATTAAATAATGACGATAGGGAAGTACATTGGAATAGCCGTGCTCCATGCACAAAAGGCTAAATCATTTTTTTTCATGTTACAGAGTAGAATGTGAGAATTCAGTGTCGTTTTTTTTTTGATCTAATGAATAATCAAATTCGTGGGTTAATTTCAATTCAAAGCCATCTTGTAGATTAATATGTGGTGATACTAATCTAATGAAGGGGCTCCCGCAAAGGTAATCAATACGTGCTAGGTTTTCGGAACTCGTCTTACTAACAGAGTGAGAGAAAAGTATCGCCATTTTCTTTCCTTTTTTAAAAAGCAAATAAACTCTAAGGCATGCATTTGAAGCAAGAATCCGACGAGAAAGAATCGCCAATTTGCCAATCGACAATTGTCCTCATCTCATGACAATGCTCGACCACAACACAAGCATCAAGAACCAGTGGAGAAAATCGCCCTCAATTCAGGTAGACAACTTTACCGCTTCCTCATACTCCCAGAAATTTAGCGCCTTCCAGTACTATTATCTCTTCGGCCCCAAACGAATAGTGGTGTTTGAGAGGCCAACATTATCTAGTGAACGAGGAAGTGCGAATCTCGTTTTGTAAAGAAGTGGCTCAAAAGAACAGTCAACACTAATTAAGGGACAGGGATACAACGCCTCTCGTTCGAGCAAGGTGATACATGCATTGAGAGAACGTGACTGTGAGAGAAGTAAAGGAGTGATCCACAGAGGAACCAACTTCAATTTTTAATGTACCGATGCCATGGTTTCTGTGATTGGTATATTATATCCTGTCCCTAATATAAAATGGCATAAACTCTATTTGACACACACCCTCGAACAAAGACGCCATTCAGGAACGTTAGTCCATGAGGATTTACTAGAATCAGTCTTCAGCTAAAGAGACGAGTTTTCACTTCTTTGAAAAGACTTGAAAACAAACAACGGAAATTAGACAGCTTAGAAACACTAAGTGGACATTACTCAGTTTAGTTTTCATCTCCAACCCACATCTAGCCAGACCAACAAATCAAATATACGACTACGAAATGTAAACGGATTCTATGCCTGTACGACAGATAATGCTACCTAAGCACCGCGGTGTTCTCAACGGGCTGCTATATCGTGCGACCACCTTCGGATCCATTAATAAAATTTCTTTTATAGGAGATTAGTTCGACGTCAACATGTTAGAGGCTCTCCTAACGCGCCACATGGACAGTCAACCCAACAGCTCTCCATATTCTCCTGGGCAGAAAAGCTGATCTCATGCCATTTCCAACCCGAATACAGATATAACCTCTCTTACACACTGGTGAAAACCGGGTTATAATCAATTTCTAACCGTCCCAGCTAATAGGTAAATGACAAGCGTGACTTCGAACTGCGATCATCTCTCAACACTATCACCATACACAGCAGCATAAGGTAGTTCAGTCCGAAGAAGGAACTCACTTTATTAAGTATCAGATAAAGAAAAATATGGACCACTTTACAAAAAGTGTCGACAAAGATACTGCATCGTGTGGAAAGAGAGATATAAGATAATATAAACAAAAATCTTGGGAAAAGAAATGTAAGTCTGTAGGGGGTAAGACCTATCAATTGATTTATCTCTCTATATTGGAAAAGTCGGTATGGGTGCTAGACTGAGGCGAGAGCGAGTATCCACATTTTCACAAGCACTAGAACAGAAGATTGATTTAGAGTGACGTCTTAAGGTGAGGATAGCTATACAATATGAGACGAGAGACTAGTATCTAATTTAGAAAACCTAAAATGCAGCAATGTCCGACAGAATAGACAACAATAATAAAAACTAGGGAAAGAAGAAGAAGAGACGACGAAGAAAAAGAGAAGAAGAAAGAGAATATTATGGAGAGAAGAAGAAGAAGAAGAAGAAGAAGAAGAAAGAAATATAAAATGGGGAAGACGAAAGACAATGAAGAAAGAAGAAGAAGAAATTATACACGGGGAATGAAGAAGAAGATGGTAGAAGAGAAGTAAATATAATGGGCGATATAGCAAGAAGCAGAAGAAGAAGAAATAAGATGGGGAAGAGAAGAAGAAGAAGAAGAAGAAGCAAGAAGGAAAGTAAGGGAGCACAAAAACAGAAAAAGAAGCGACTAAGAAAAAAGAGAAGAGAAGACGAAGAAGAGATATAGAACAACACACAACACAACATATATCTATATATAATATATTATATATATATATATATTATATATATATTATATATATCATATATATATATATATCATCAATCATCATGTCGCGGCTATTTAGCACGGATATCCTATGACAATCTCTCGCCAACCTTTCCTAATCAATTCATTTTCCAGGAGGTCCTCTGCGCAGCAACCTGCATCTTTGCTTAGTTTGGTTCAATGTAGGTCCTTGATGGACCGGCCCACAGCTTAAGCATTGTCGCGTGTGTTGGCTTTCCACAGAAGAACGTCACTTATGAGCTCATGCCTTGCTTCTTCCAGCAGTGCCCGGCATGTCTTGTCCGTCTCACTTGTATGGTTGTGAGATGGGGGGGGGATATATAATAAAGAGATAGATAGATACTGAAGTGAGAGAGAAGAGAAGTAAAAGAAAAGAAAGAAAAAAAGTAAGAAGAGAGAGAGAAATAAGAGGAGCTATAGATGTTAAAATATAGAAAAATAAGAAAATAAATGATTGAATAAGAGAGAGAAGAGAGAGAGGAGAGAGAGAGAGAGTAGAGAGATGAGAGAGGAGGAGATGAGAGAGAGAGAGAAAGAGATGGGGGGAGTGAAAGAGAAAGAAGAAGGGCGAGCGGAAAGAGAAGAAAGTAAGAAGAGGACAAAATCCGGTTTTAATATGGGGATGCAAACAAATGGATTTCATTAATAGACGAAATGTTTTTTGAACCATAAATGTCATACAGACTTATTAGTATTCTGATGTACTATGCATAGACAACACTTTGAAACCAAGCTACATCTATGTAAGGCTAAAGTAGTGTTATTAGATGAGAGAGATTAATTTGAAGGAATTAATAGTGTGGGACCCACACCAGTAAATATTTTTATTTAATATCATATTATTTGAAACCATATAATTAGTGAATAAATTATTAGTATTCGCTTAAAATATACACTTTCCGGGCGTAAATATTTAAGTTTTTAATGGAATAAAATATGGAGTATAAAATTAAAAAGACTAGTGAAACTAAATTAAGAAATGCAAATAAAATTATTAGGTATTGAGAGTCAGTTAGTCTAACTATTTTGGTTTGACTAATTAGCAACGGGAGAAGCACAATCGGAAGTCAGTGTCCAAGTAGAATTGCGACAGTGACGTTTACTACCGCTTTGTTGCCGTGTCTTACTCAAGTCGATCGGTGTAATCCGCTGTGAACTTAGCTTGATTATTCTTCAATTAAAATGATTAAAAAATAGAACAATTTTTAAAAAACTAATCTTCCATCATTTTCGATCAACTCCATCTTTCTTTGCTAAATTTCCTAATTTAGCTATTTTAGTTAGATATAAAGTAAATGATATAAAATTACATTTATTTCTCTTGTTAATAGATTTCAGTCTTAAGATTTCATCAGCTGAGATTTTGCTCTATATATTTTTAAAAAATAAAAAGCACAACAATAGAGATAACGAAGCTCATATTTATTAGAATTAATATTTTTTGAATATACAAATAATGCATAATATTTAACCTATACCCATTTCTATCACAGATAAACCGCTATTTTGTGTATATATAAATACACTTGATGGTTAAAATAATATGTAAAATATTGTCAACAAGTATTAATAATGTACGAAACAATTTTAAATAAAACCGGTGAGGTTAATCTTAATAAAAACTAAAAATCATACCGAGAAAGATTGATGTAAAATCCACACTAAGAAGGAATTGTAACTTGGATAGTGATATAGTTTCGGTACAGACAAACAGAACCATACAATCTGCTATTATACATAAGTTAGAATAGAAAACACTAGTGCTCCGTTGTGTAATGGTTATCGTCGTAGGAGAGAGGGAAGGCGTGCCTAGGGTTCAAATCTAAATGGTGGGGGCTGGTGCTTTCACAATGGGAACCAAACGTAGTCCTAAAGATTCGCGCTTTTGGAAAAGCTAAATATCATCCATTTATTCTATCTTCGATTGGACGTAGATAAAATAGTAGTGTAGTCTATAAAAACAATGAGAAGCATGACTTAGTACGTGCTGTCGTAGGAGGAGAGAAAACTGTTAAACTCCGCTGAAAATGCGGCCATTTGTTACATCCTCCTTGTGTGCAGAGATTGGGTAAAATTACGTACACCGCCTCTCTAACGGCTGGGACGTTAGATATGCAACTGGATCTCGCACTCTTGCAAAGGTGTCACAGCTGAGCCCCAAAAGAGGACCACCTGTCCAGCCCGTCTATTATGGTGTCCCGCCGCATGCTTAAGACGGAGTAATTGTTGATGAGCAGTACTCATGAACACCCTGCGACTTGGCGGCACACTCTAGACCTACTTAGGCAGATCGGAGCGGTTGGAGAGGCACCCTCGTGATCAATATGGGCCTCCTAGAACATCTACGTCAAGAACACACCCTATAATTGATAGTCTCACCATAAGCTGCCAAATACTATGCAGGAGTCTACAATGTACTAAGGGATAGACGAGTAAAATATCGACTGATGGCGAGGTTCCCAAAAGTTTACTTGTGTTGAGGTTGTGGAATGTGGAAGACACAAATTAATCACCAAATTGACTACTCCTTGATCCGCACTTGGGGACCCGAGTATGGTTAAGTACTCTTTTGGTGAGGGGTTAAAAGTCCATCTATGGGTATAAAAGATTAGATAAAATGTATATTTGATACCAAAAGAGAGAGGGAAGATTGAGTATCACAGTAAGAATGACATTTATATTTGAAGAATTCTAATCGGAATTAATAAGCTAGACCGCACTGAGGGGTTGATATGCCACAAAACAAACCAAACCAATAATACGTACATATATATTCTAAATTAGATAAGAGAAACCAACATTGGCCTAAAGTGTGCGGCTGGTAAGGCTGTGTAAGGGTTAGTCAAACTAGTCTCACAGATCCATTCGCTACCTGAAAAGCGAGCCCAGTCTTTGCTCTGATGGCCTATACGCAATGCTCGTAATCGAGGTATTGCACCCTTAAACTGTGGCGAGGTGTAATCATAAGAACGAATGGAGCTATGGTCGTTTTTTTTAAATCTATTGTAGCCGCTGGGTAAAGGATCTCATAGGGGGATTGGAGGTGTGACAGCTTGTCTTCCCAAGCAGAAATAATCCCTTCTTCTCTCACAACTATTTCATATAATGAAAGATATATATGGATGGCATAAATTATTTTAAGAATAGAGTGAAAAAGGCCCAGCTGCTATCAGGCAAGCAATTCAAAGACAATCACTCGTGTTGGAGGGTTCTTGATTAATTGTGGTAGGAGTAGAGTAGATAACTAGGTTAAGGAGAGATCCGATAAGGTATAATAGGAACTCACAAACCGAGTTCAAATCCTGGACGAAGCTGTTGTGCAATTTCACATAGCAGCTCCAGTTGGATTGTCAAACTCCCCTTCGGGAAAGGTAGAATCCATAATTAGTGTTATCTTCTCCTACCAGCTTATGGGTAAAATTAGTAAAGCGCGGACAGGTTTTTTTGTTATACCCTGTTAGAATAGGTACAGTATATGAGTACGTGTTTATACAACCCGCTGAACATTCAAGCCGGTTCTCATCAACAGGAATCAAATCTACATCACTTTAAAATAATTGGACCCTCTTGTAGTCAATCCTCGCTGTGCGGAGAGGGTTGGTAATATATATATAATAATGGGCTTTCAATGGCATTAGAGCCCGTGCAGGTTATTAATATGTGATCAACCTTAAAGAATATTTTTCACCAGCACAGTTAACAGTTTTTATAGTTTCAAAATTATATTTCGCACTTATTATGAACTAACCATAACCCTACATCCAGTCAAGCGAGAGGCACATGATGCAACACAAGATCAAAATTCTTAAGCAGATGTGGGTAAACCCAGGATTAATTGAAAAATTCAGAGTTTTTCACCTAATCGCCTTCAAACGACCGGTTAATAGACCTAAAGCAACGAGAGGTATACAAGAGGGGGCCGACAGTCATGCGCCTACTATCCTGCCGATATCCATAGGCTGAAGTGGAGAGGTAGGATTACAATACTCTGTTCCCACCCTGGGGTATTAGCGCTAAGTGAAATGCAATTAAGCCACAGTTAATTTTCGACGTTTATAAAATCATTGGTCATCGTAACAAAATTAGTTACAATATCAAGTCATTAAAAGATGTGGTAATGCATATTTTAATTATTGATATGATAAAATTAAAGAAATTTACAAGTAAGGAAGAATAAATGTAAAATAAATATAAACTTAATAATATTCCATACGTGGGTCAGAATATCACGTGGGTCAAAATATCACGTGGGTCAGGGAATAATCAAGAAATGACTATAAAATCTCATTTCATATATGTGGCGCCAGAATGGAGGGACAATATCGGTAGTAAAATGATTTAAAAAAAAAAAGGACTTAAAATCGATACTATTTTGAGAGAATTTCCCCTAAACCATATGCATCTAAATTAAAAATTTGAGCTGGGTTTATATCTTGGATTTATCAGGGGCCCACAGACTGTTTTTTTAATTTGTATTACATAAATTCCGTAATTCAGTTGAAGTTCTGATATAATTGTAGATATGTTGGGCTAGGTCTCGTAGAGAACGTAATCGCTTTTTTGAATAAAAAATTGACTCCAACTGAACATTCACATTTATATATTAGAGATGGTACCAATCTCTTCTATCCGGTATTTTCCATATATGGAACATAATCCAATATTCCCCAACCATACGCGAGAGCAGCCATAGCCATTTTGTATGTTTTGATTTTAGTATGTGGATTAAGGTGATTTGTTTACCTTCCGGTACATAGGAATAGAAGTGGTCCATTAATTCGGAATTTTTTTAATCACTTTGATTTTCTAATTTCCGGGAAATGAATAAGAATTATTTAAAAAAAAATAATTAAATCAAATACGTCCTATCCTTAACAAATCTTTTGTAGGCCATAGCGTAAAAGTCTAGGTTTAAAAGAGGTCGCTGTTAGGGTCCACTCTTTCTCATTTAGATTAAACTTGGAAAGACAGAAGTGAGTAGAGGATAGAGCTATAAGAGATCTACATCATAAAATAGACGGACTTTTGTCAAGAAAGCAAACAGTGAAGCTCATGAGTAAATTCTATTGTTTGATAAATTACTTGTGTTGGTTGGTAGGTTGGTTGGATTTTAAGGCATGCAAACTCTTCTTGGATTATTTTATGCGAAGGCTTTTTGTTTTATTCATTCTTGATAGGTATTACATTTTTTAAATACATTTTTAGTCTCATTTTTTCGATTAACCCATAGATGGGACCCTGACAGGTACTACCACTCTGAATTACTTGTGTCCTAATATTTACTCTCTGCCTACCAAATTTCTCCCACGGTTGTACCAAATTTTCTTGGTATTTTTGTACCTGTATAAGGAAATATTTCAAAGTTCCCTATCTATTCACCTCAGAAGTCTGTCTTTTCAAATAAAGTTCTTTATTATTATAATTTGTGTCCTTTGCTCAATTTTGTACTTTGCTCGCAGTGGTTGGAGAGGCGCTGTGAGCGATTTAAATAAGGCAAATATATAAAAGCTACAATTTCTACAGCGTAAGTAAATATGCCCTGCCCATTTTGCAAAGGATTAACTCTTCCTCAATAAAGTTTGCAGTTTTTAGGGGTGTTTGTTGTATAAAGGTCATCGTCGTAAGAAATGTACAGTACGACTCGAGTTCCAGCCCTGGACGAAGCTGTTTTCATTTCACATTGCGCAAAATCATTTGTTAAAGGTCTGTATACAAGTATTCTCCTTCCAGCAATGGTTAAATAGTAGGGTAGACTGGGCTCTTTAAAAACTTGATATGGCAACTAGTTCTAGGAGAATGAAAACGCTGAATGCCAATCTGTTAAATTCCGCTTCATGGCCTTGTGTCACATCCTACTCGTACGGGATTGGTGGTAAATGTATAAAGTGTATTAAGGTTCATATAAACACTCATTTCCATGTTTTTATAATAAAATTCAATAAAAATTCAAACTGAAATGAGATAATTTTCATTATAAATTCGTGTAGATTAATTTCTGAATAATATTCTTTTTTAAAAAATGTGCTTTTTCTTCAACATAGTTTTATAATGATGCAGTATAATAAAATAAAAAAAAGACAGGAGAAAAAAAAACAATATGGTGTCGAAAGATACTGGACATTTTCAAAAAAAAATGTAACCGTCTGCCAACTATAGTTCTTGTAACTTAGTCAAGTAGAGCAACTGTATGAGTAACTAATCTTTTCTGAAGGTAATGTGACATAGTTATTTAAAAAAGAGGTACTTGTAGTGTAAATGGTTATCGTTATAGGAAAAGGACACGGCGACCCGAGTTCAAATCCAGACGAGGCTGTTCATGTAGAGCTAATGCCCTTTTGGAAAAATTATATATCCAAGTATTCTCCGTCGATTTATGAGTAAGTAATAAGGTTAGATTGAACTCTTAAATTTTGTTAGGCAACCATCTAAGAGAAGACCAAAAATGTTAACTCTGCTTCAGTTCTCCCAGTCGATGGGGATTAGTTATGCTGACTGTAACCCTGCAGAAAGATAAGAGCCCCAACCCACCCAAAATAAAGCTTTGCATATGATGGTAAGGTGTAACACTTTCAGAAACAAATACACAGAGAATATAGGCGTGAACGTACAATGTTCACGATTACCTAAAACTCTCTTGGAATAAAATAACCTACAGGTTGAGATGCCGTTATAATCAAATCATTTAATCATATTCTTTATCAAATCAAGTGACGGAGTAATCCCCATGGCATAGAGACTTGTAACGATTGTCAGTCCCCTGCTGGAAGGGATTGGGTTCAAAAGGATTATCTTCACTTACCACGAGAGTTTCACAATAGGTGACACTACTAGCTGCGTATTTAAACAGCAGCCCGGATTTCTCTCTCTCTCTCTCTCTTTCTCTCTCTCTCTCTTCTCTCTCTCTCTCTCTCTATCTATCTATCTATCTATCTATCTATATATCATCTATCCTATCTATCTTTCTCTTGCCGTCTAGCACAAAAGATGCGAACTTAGGACGTATTTAGTGTACTCTGTCACTAAGTGTGTGTGTGTGCGGGGGGGGCTTTTGTCCCCCTCCAACTATTAGTACCTGATTCTCATATTCTTTATTGGAACATCATAGTTCCAAAGGACGTTTGTCCTATCTATTTTTGTATCATGTCATGTATGTTATTGTTTCACGTGCTCAG
>CM042144.1:26666508-26684008 GCA_023376005.1 Doryteuthis pealeii
ATATATATATATATATAGAGAGAGAGAGAGAGAGAGAGAGAGAGAGGGAGAGAAAGAGAGAGAGAGAGAGAGAGGGAGAGAAAAGAGAGAGAGAGAGAGAGAGAGACACACACACACACACACACACAGATGCTAATAAGTATGCGTCCTGCATCCATCTAAAAAGACGCAGTAATATCGTGCCCATGCGTCCCAGAGTTTTTCTTTTTCTTCCCTCGTTATTTCAAGCTAAATGTAAATACTTTTCAATAGTTTCTTAGTAATGAATTACACAGGATAGGTTACATGGTAGTAGTTAGACAGCTTTAGTTGTTTTCCCAGAACATGAATAATAACCCCACACTCTATTAAAACATTTTAGTTGGGACCGAAAAAAATTACGGGGACTCATTAAAAGCAAATATATGTGTCCCAGTACGCACTAAATCAAAAAGCTATGAGCATTCTCTCTCTCTCTCTCTCTCTCTCCTCTCTCTCTCTCTCTCTCCCTCTCTCTCTCTCTCTCTCTCTCTCTCTGTATTATATATATATATATATAATATATATATATATATATATATATTTGGAATTCCATTTCAGTGCTCAATGAAAGATTTAATACCGTCAAAAAATGTTAGTATCCTTATGGAAAACAATGATTTAAATGTCCTTTAATAAGATGTTTTCCTTTGCAATATATGCCTCGTTCTTAATAAATAAATTCAAAAAATAATTCAGAATTTTGAATAATATAAAAATATTCACTTTTAAAAAAGCAACAGCGAGAATACATATAAAGAATTTAGGTCAATGACATGCGATGAAAAATCACTTCTTTTTTTTTTCTTTCACGTATGAAGATGATGGGATTTTGTTATTTTTCCGTGGAAAAATAGACTAAATCACTATAAAACCGATAAATTTCTTTATTTCAATTAACAGCAGAAAAATGAATATATTTTTCATGGATGTTGTCTTTCTTCTGATTGTTTTTTTAATGTTTCACCGTTATAAACGCTTGTTATTTTTATTATTCGATATTGCATGACGGTTTAGTTATTTTTTATGCAACAGACTTAATCATTTTAAAAAAAGAAAGAACTTTTTTTATCTACGGATTTTTATTTTTATTTTAGAAGTTACTGGCTGTTGTTATTCGAAATGTGTTTGTTTCCCCCCAAAGTGGAAGGAATCGACGAATTGATATTTCTTTATATTGCTGTAAATTGTCTGTCTTAAAATGTGATGACTTTTCTGTAAATTTCAAGAAAAAAACACATAATCTGTACTTGTCCTCCTACCAAAGTAAAAAAATGTAAAGTCGTCAGCGAGGGAGTCTATCCCCTTTTCATTAGTGCTAGACCAAGGAGATTGTTTTCCGTCTGAAGCAGAGCGCCACACCTACCATCAGCTCCTTACTTTACCGCACAGATCCATGTGTTATTCATACGCTGATTATCGAAGGTCCGGTATCGAACTAGGAACATTGTGGTTTCTAGCCGAACGCTCTACCGACTGAGCTAATCCGGCCCTATAGAGTTAATTCTATGTTTTAGGGGGATCTTTTTATTATTATTTTCTTTATTTAATTAGAACTACTCCATATCCTGATTTTCAAGATTTAGATTAGACAAAAATATTGATTTCCCTCTGATAATCTTCCTTTTTCTAGTAAATAATACTGCGATATATTCTTTAACATTTGCCCTGTATTCTAAACCTGTTATTAAAGGTACGCAAATTTCGAAACTCCAGGTTCACTTTGAAGAAAGGGTATATTTACAAGATCAGTGACAGAACACAGAACCAAAAAGCAATCTCCGCTTGGATGCTGTCAGTGTAGTGAAAACAGAAAAATTTAAAGACAGCACCACCAATATTCTTTACATGCTGCTTTTACATCTAATATTTTTCTTCAGACTTCCAGTAAAGAAACAACCGATGACAGTAGAAAATGAAGAGTTTGAATTTGAGATATGGGGGTAATGTTTGGCATTCTATATCGGTCTAGATTATTTGTGTTATAACCAGTTTCGTGCCTCCTTCTTCGTATCAGCCCACGTTTGGGCACTGCTGGAGAGGCAGGGCGAATTTATAACATATAAAGACATTCTCCCGTGGACTCCTACACCAATGTTCACCGAACAGCAAACACTTACATTCATCTGTTCTGCGCAGACATTGGATGAGGTCTACAGGACATTATATATATATATATATATATATATATATATATATATATAGAGAGAGAGAGAGAGAGAGAGAGAGAGAGAGAGGGTGCAATGAATAATTATTTTCCCCCATCTCTTTGCAAGAGAGAGAGAGAGAGAGAGAGATAGATAGATAGAGAGAGAGAGAGAGAGAGAGACAGAGAGAGACAGAGACAGAGAGACAGAGAGACAGAGAGAGACAGAGACGTGCGTGCGCAATGAATAATTGTTTTTCCCTATCTCTTTGCAATAGACAGATAGATAGATAGATAGATAAATAGAGAGAGGGAGAGAGAGAGGGAGAGAGAGAAAGAGAGAGAGAAAGAAAGAGAGAGAGAGAGAGAGAGAGGGACTTAATAATCTTTTTAAAAGTCCATAAATATTCTATGGAATCTATTAGTAGTGATGTATCTTCTAGCCTTGAGGTATGCCTTGCCAATGACTTTCTGTAATACCTACAACATATGAGCTTTCTTCATCTAAGAATTAATTTAAAATACATTATTATTGATAAATCAAAAATAGATAGGAAAAAAGGCAAGAGTGAACGTAACCAGCCATCAGAAGCATTCCCAGAACTATGAAAAGCTGAGTTATATTTGTATAATAGGACACTTTGCAATACATTTTTCGATCAGTTCTTATGCTAATTGTTAAGTTCAAATATTTTACCCTACATTACAAAATGAATAAGCTACTCCATACATTATGTAACATTTGTAAATCAAACTTGCGGAAATTACTTATCTCTGTACATTTTTTGCAATAGATCTTTAAAACGAAATTAAAAAATTGGTAAACGATGGAAATATAATTCGCTGTCAGTTCTTATGAATCTGGAAATATTTTAAAAAATCATAATTTTCAAGAAATACGTCTTGTAAAAATTTCCTGTCCTCACAAACAGTACCTAGCTCCGTGGTTACATGATTAGCTAATTGAAGATAGTGTCAGTTTAAGTATTTCTGAGTGTGTGTGTGTGTGTGTGAGAAAGAGAGAGAGAGAGAGAGAGAGAGAGAGTGTGTGTGTGTGTGTGTGTGTTTTCTAGAAGGGAAACCACCTCTTTATCAGTGAATGGATTCTCAAAGGAACTATTTTGAAGGCAATAAAATGCATTAGCAATTAAATTCTTCATAAAGTCTTTTTCAAATTTAGCTTTGTCGACAGGGGATTAGAATGCACCAAGTGCACCTTCTGCAAAGGTTTAAGACCCCCAACCAAAAAGGGATGTAATGGATATTACAGCTAATTACAAGCGTGGTTGAGGCCCCAGTTCTGGAGATTTGTCGAGCGTGAAGTACCCCCTCATTGCACATATTCCCGGGCCTTTTCAGAGCCGGAGTTATAATGTCAGGGTCAGATATATTGATCAAGTAGATTCGTTGAAAATTATTGGTAACTACTAATAATAGATATCATTCTTGAAACCATGTATATGCATACAAGTTATGTTTATTGGATAGGCATATATGATATCATATAACTATGAGCACACAAATAAGTATTACTAGAAAACATATAATCGTGTATAGATTATTCGTAATAAAAAGGCATATATAAATTGAATATATAAATAATGGAGATTCGCTTCCGGTTTTTGTCTGTAACAAAAATTACGTCACTGCTTACGTCACATTACCCAAAATCGTCATAATATAGAATAAATACACTCAAAATTTGAACATGCAAAATTAGACAGTCCTCATTGTTTTTTAAAACAAGTTTTAATAAATACATGACTGGTATTATATATCTATATATAGTTTCTTTTATTTTAATAGATATTTAAAGTCTACATTTCAAATTGTTTTATTTTTAATCCTTTAATAAATTTGATGATTTTACTTACTTAGGGTACAAACTCGTTAACATTGAATTTTTTACACCCACACCTCAGGCAATATGTTTCAAAAATCTATTTTTTATCGCCCGGAGGGTTTTTTTTTATTTCTTACTAGTTTTTATAAAATACTTTTATCATTAGCAACTGGAAACCACTTAATTAGTTGTAGAGATAAAAATTCAATTAGAAATGGAATATCCCAAAAGCTGTTGACCTACCATTAAACCAATCAAACAACGAATCCTTTTTAAAATTAATCCTAATTACTATACAAACCGACAATAAATAAATAAATAAATTATATATATATATATATATATATATATATATATATATATATATATATATATATATATATATATATATTATAAAGCAGGAATCTTGAATGATTTGCATAAAACATCATTTAATTTAATTAGTCTTGTGATGTAATAAAATACGCTTGGTCAATATCAATATGTTTACCAACCACACATGCATACACTCACCCTGTCAGCGCCACATAGAATGTGCCGACTTCATGCCTTGCGGAATTGTAAGAACCCCACCCAAAACAAAAACAAAACAACAAAAACAAAACAACAAAAGGGTGTCCTGGTTATAGGACTAAAATTCCTGCGTTGGTGATGTTTGGAGAGTGTGGAGTCACACCCTTCATTGCCATTACTATCAGGTCCATTCCGACCCACAGTGGTAATATCTGTTAGGGTCCCAACTATGGGCCAAATAGATTTGTTGGAGATAACGTTTGACATGGTTATGAACTGCATTAATACTCTGGTTCTTAAAACATTGATATTCCAAGTGTGCAGTGTAAACCATTCTGAAATGACTTTGAACGTTATTTATAACTAGCAACAAAAAACACTCCGGTCGGTGTAAAAATTACCTTTTCAAAGATATTGAAACTTTAATTGCAGAGAGTTTGTACAATAAGTAAGTAAAATCATCAAATTTATTAAAGGAGTAAAAAAAATAAAACAATTTAAAATGGAAACTTAGTTCTGATAACTCTAAATATATAGTAAAATAAAACAAAATATATATAAATATATAATACCAGGCAGGTACTTATTAAAACCTGTTTATAAAAACAATGAAGACCGTTTAAGGTTGCATGCTCAAAGTGTATATAATTCAAGGTTTTCCTTATTCTATATATTGACGATTTTGGGTAATGTGACGTAAGCGGTAGCGTAGTTTCGGTTACAGGCAAATAGAGATTGAATCTATATCATTAATAGATTTGACTCTTAAAACACTGATAAGTATAAAGCGTAAACTTATAATAGCTTCTATATTATTTGTATTAGATAAGAATACTTGAAATTGTATAACTTCCTGAATATCTTTTTGTATTAAGAATAGTTACCTCAAGCTAGAATTGCTTATAAATAAATATTATTATCAAATAGGAATAGCTACTTGAAATCACATATCCTATATCTTGGCATATCAGGAGCACATTTAGATAATATTTACCCAACGTTTGGGATTTTACACATGGTCACATGTATGGGTGTCTAGTGAGGATCGAACTCGCTATTGCAGTAGAAGGATCTGTGAAACTAGCTTGCAAATCATTACATAACGGAAAAAAATAAGCAAATGATCCATCGCATCAAGTAAACTGTTATTTAGTATAGAGATATATTTTCAGGTGTTTAAAATGTTAGTTGTAGTGGGTATTGGTGCTCGAAATAACAACAAGGTTCCAATTCAATACTGGCCCTCGCCAACTACGCGTATGAGTAGTACAGGGATCTTTGAGGTAACGTAAGGAGCTGATGGTATGTACAGGGCTGCACATAAGATGCCAAAAACAATATCCTATGTCTGGCGCTAAGGAAAAGGGGAAAGACTCCCTCCCTGTATGGCTGATACCGACTGTATGCCACCGCGATGCCATTACTTTTACGTGCCAATAAATACGGTAAGAGTTTTCAAAAGGAAAAATGGCTACAACATTAAATAACCCAGCAATGGTTGACATGCCGTAAAAAAAATACAACATACATAAACATACACTTGGTAAAGAGTCACCCTTATTGTAATGGTTACCGTCACAGAAAATGAAATTGAGGACTCGATTTTAAATTCTGTTCATCGTCTGACAGTAAATGACCCACAGAGGTTGATATTTCGTTAAACACAAACTCAAACTGCTTCTTCATTCAGTTATAGAAAAGTAGTAAGGCATTCTGTGTTCTTTAGCTTTGGTTAAGCAACCAATCAAGAAGAAAAGCTTTGAATTCAAACCAGCTTTATTCCGCTTAAAAAATGACAGTGTGGTACATCCTACTAGTGGTAAAGGTATTGTGTAAGTATATTCATACATTTGGTAATACAATTCTGATCATAAAATTCAATATCATTGATATCTACGGAGGGTCTCAAAATATGTTTGCATTTTGTATTATTTATTGTTTACAGACTTTTTTCTTCATTTTTATTATATACTCAACAATGCGGCCAATTGAATACATGGCATCACAGATATAACGGTTGAGTAAATACAGTTCTAAGTGGCAATCATCTGAAGGTTGCAGGTTTAATCCTGATTCACAGGCGAAAATAATATAGAATACTTAACATAACTTAACACGTGTACCCGATCATGGTTAACGGAACGAGAACTATCAACCTAATGAATTAAATTTGGGTTTGTGTCGAAGTTCTGAGAAAGCTCTCGATTATGATATGAAGGCTGCCGAGTTTGAGAAGAGGGTTCTCGATTTCGACAATAACCACTTGAAGAAACCTGAGGCCAAATCGACTGAAATGTTGTGCTTTTAACAATAAAGATGGAGACAACAGTCCGAAAAATTTCAATGATACAAATTATCAAGCCTCATCTAAAAAATTCAGACACATGTTTATAGTTATAAGATCAATGTGTGACACAACTGAAGCGTACATAATTTTATTCTGTGTAACACCGCCTAGTTGATGGGAATTATTATGATTTCATATGAAGAATAAAAGCTTTTTGAGCCTACTTGACATTTTTCGTTACACAATCTTAAAGTATTTTAATATTCCAACTGAATGTTTGACATGTTATATACGCCATATACTGACGCCGAGGCTTTTGTTAAAAACCTTCTGCTGTAAACATTAATAGCCAGTATATCTTCCTTTCCAGTCTGTGTCTGCGTTCAAGATGTGTATACAAATTATATCTGAACTACTTTAAGTAAGATATTTCGAAAAAGGTGGAAAACTTCTTCCTAATCCGAACATAAAAGTTTAAATGGGGATTTAAATCGATTTAATCGATAGAAAAAAATAAAACTGAAGTGATTTGTTTCATTATTTTGTATACTTAGTCATTTTTTTTATTACGTAAACCATTCGTAAATCACAGATTTTTGTGAGACTCTTCTATTAGAGTCCACTCTTGTGTACCACATTTAGTCCAACGCCCTCAATTCAATAAATGTTTAATTTTATTTTTTTAAAGGACTACTCCCTTCTTGACAATTATTTGAAATGAATTAATGCATCGTTTTATTCTCTTTCTTTCTAACTTTCTTTCTCCTTCGTTCTATTATGAATTGCCTCGTTTTCCTCTTTCTTCCTACATTTTCATTCGACCAAACATCTACCTTTATTTATCACCCACGTATTTTTAGTCTCGTCTTTCTTTCCACTTCACCAGAGATGTGGTTACTCAGCATCTGCGCAAATTTTTATAATGAGGATTACTTCCAGCTATTTCAATATCTAAGTTTCATTATATAATATTTATGGATATGCAAAGCTTTTTCTTCAACAGGTGTTCATATCTGCTTCTTAACATTATCCTTTTTACATTATCTTATACAGCTTAGGTCTATGTCCGTACGTGAACCTCGTGCTATTCTATCTATCTATCTATCTATCTATCTATCTATCTAAATAGCGAGGAAAATGTATATGTTAATGTATTTGTACACCTTTTTTTATAAGATACGTAAATAAAATGCACTTTTGTTTGGTTTGATTTCTTCGTTTAATAGCATATCAACTGTCGTTTGTTATTTAATAAAGAACAGTAGTGGTACTATCTAGCCCATTGCTGGGGGTATGAGGGGTTTATGCCTTTCTCAATATAATCAGCCCGAAAGTAAATGTAATAGCGCGAATGGGGTTCGAACTCGGTTACAACTATATTGCAGTCCAGCTTCTACGCCACGGGGATGCACCCACATTTTGTTTTATTTTATTTTGTAGATTTACCTCCCTCGGTATCAGATATATTCTATTTATATTCATTTTTTAATGATTTTTTTCTTATTTTTCCTCAGTTTCTAGAGGCTATTGATATTTTATTGCAAACCATTGGTGTTGATATTAGTTCATATTAATAATTCGCCTTTAAAATCAAACATAAACTTGGAATTTCTCTCCGAATCTTTTAAATGAGGCTTGATAATTTGTATTATTTGGATTATTCGGACTAGTGTTATCATTTCCAGTCCAGTTGGGCGCATAGCGTAGTGGATATAGGCTTTGAGTTCTAAGTGACAGTTATCTCTAGGCTGCAGGTTCAATCCTAGTCATGGGTGATAGTAAGATAGAATAATAATGAACACAGCTTAACACCTGTACCCAGCTATAGTTAGTGGAATGAGTACAGTATACTCCCGTGGATTGAATAAAGGATTGGGCTCAATGTTCCGTGATGGCTCCCGATTACATGAAGCTTCCCGAGTTCGGGAAGGCTCCAGAGTCCGAGATGAAATACCTATCTAGATCTCTCTCTCTCTCTCTCTCTCTCTCTATATATATATATATATATATATATATATATATATATATATATATATATATATATATATATACCATTGAAAGGAAGGAAAAACTAAAAAAAATATCATTCTGTAATAAATTTATTTCGACTAAAAATTTAAGGGATTTTGGAATTTAAATTAATTTCTAAAACTCCCCAAAGGAAGTTTAACCTCATCAGACAGAACAGTACAAAAAAAATTGTAGTGTCCTGTCTGATGAGGCAAAATTTTCTTTGGGAAGTTTTAGAAATTCATTTAAATTAAGTTTTAGTCGAAATAAATTTATTACAGAATGATGTTTTTTTTTTTACTTTTTCCTTCCCTTCAATGGTAAATATTGCTCTATTTCTAATCTAAAAAGATTATTATACATTGACCTCTCATTAGGGCTTATTAAAATACATGTTTTTGCATCTACTAAGCATGCAATAACCATACAGTGTGAATTTAAAAATCCCATGTAGAATCATTCCTTACTACCAGTTTTCTTACATATATATATATATATATATATATATATATATATATGCATACAAAAATACACTCAGATACATGCACACACACACACACAAGCACAATCATATATATATATATATAATATATATATATATATATATATATATATATTATACTAAAGCTGAGATAATCACCTTTTATTGTCTAAAGGCTTTTTTCCTGCTTAGTTTAATGACACAAAACTCATATTAAAATATACCTTGGTTTTAGTATTACGTTATGTTTGAAATAAATTCCATTTCACTTGGTTCTACTTAGTCGTAATTAGCAATTAGGTCCAAAATTGACCAATCTCTTAGTTTACTTTCTGTCTATCACTTTTCCCCCTCTATGTATCTCTTGATTACCTTCTCCGTATATAAATATTAGGGAGAGTCATTGTGATAGAGACATATAACCATTGAATATATTTGCATACCAAGATTCAGCGACAACCCGTATGTTAATAAAATTCCATGGTCCATTTCAATTGTCCCACCCTCTTTAATTGTTACCATTCCAAACCCATACCTGATAATCGCTTTCAACATTTCTTGCTACATGTAAAAATTAAGGTCTTAAATTAAAAAAATAAATGAGTGCAAGTTCCATCTCAACTTATTTTGTTATAGAATCAATTTTTGTGATGTTTTTGGATTAAAACCTGTACGAATTAAAGGAGGAAAAAAATACCATTTTATGGTAACTAAGTTTTTATTTTACATTATTTTTATGTTACCTACAGTTTTTAATACAAAACAATAAATCAAGATTTTATTAGAAAATAAGTTGATTAAAATTAAATTCTCAGCTACCAAATTATCCATTTGCATTGTCTCACTAATAATTTCATTTACTTATTGTTTTAATAAATAAATTGTCTTTCGTTCACTTTAATTGCCATTTACATTTAATTCCACTTAAATTTATGTACATTTTTAAAATTATCTGGCCATATTTCTTCTTTATTAAATTGTACTGCCAAAATGTTCGCGCATATCGCATAAATGCGTCCTGACCTCCTGCCTTGAAAAAACGCTACGCAATGCCTGCTGAAAATCCGACCTATGCTACTTATGAACTCCCTAGCTATTTGAAGGCGTTTCTTCCGAAAAGTTAATGCAAAACTTGGTCGTATTTGTTTAAAAATTACGTGTCAGTAGTTTTGAATTAAAATAAAATGAAAATACTGAAAAAATAAAAAGATATTTTAAAGGGGGGAGTATATGCATTTACTCGTCGATAAAAAAAAAACGCCGGAGGTAGCTTACTTTTTAACGCCTTCAAACCATTTAAAAAAGTTATTTGTCGATAAAAACGCCTTCAAACTGCTAATAAATATTTTAAAGAGGGGGAGGGTAAAATATTTACATTTACTTGTTGAGAAAAGATTTGGAGTCCAAAATATAGCTTTCATATCGCATTAACTTTTTAGGAAAAACGCCTTCAAACAGAGGTAGCACGGGGTCGGATTTTCAGTAGGCACCGCTTAGCGTTTGTTTTTTTTTGTTTTTTTTTTTTTTGGGGGGGGGGGCAGGACCCATTTATGTTATTTGCACCAAAATGTTGGTTCATTCAGGAATTAATATTATTTTAGATTTTTGTTTTAGTTGAAAAGTAGTAACATAATGGGCATCAGTAAAAAAAAATTAAAAATTAAAATTACAAATCTAATTTTTTTAATACACTTTTAAACAATTAAATTGGTCCCAAAAGGCGTTTTTACTGTTTAAGTTAATGACTCTAAAAAACTGTCGCACAATCTTTTTGTAAGAAAAATCATAGCTGAAACCGACTCTTTTTTTTATTTGCCTCCAGTAATTTTTTCATAGTCCGCTTTAAATAAATGAGAACACTCGTTAGTAAAAAAAAAATTAAATATATTAAAAAATTCGGAAAACATGTCTGATTTAAATGATGATTAAACTTACTTGTTTTTAATAGATTAGATAAATCTTTAATTAAAAATATGTCATGTTGAGTAAGATAGTTACTGAGTTTTTCTAGATATTTTAAAAAATTATAGAATTTATTCAAATGAGGGCAAACGTTGATTACCCCACCCTGTAAGTGAAAAGGTTTTCTTCCAAGCAATAGTTATATCATTGCTACTTATGATTGTACCACATGGACACTAACATAGCGCCTAGATAATAGCTCAAGATGCAGTATGTTATTTTAAACAATTTGTGGAAGAAACACCCCACGAGAAAAGCAGCTGTATGGCTACTTGCCACTTATCACCCAAACCACTCGAGTAAGATGAACAAGACATGCTGGACACTGCTGGAAGATCCAAGTACGAACTGTATAAGGGACATTTTTCTATGGAAACCAGCACACAGGCACGCCAGTGTGGAACGTTGAGTAAATACGTACATTGATTCAACTCTGCGCAGATATACGGGATGCTGTGCAGAGGACCTCCTGAGAGTAAATGAATGATTGGGCAAGGTTGGCGAGAGATCGTCAGGATATCCATGATTTAAATCCTAATTACCCTGGAATTAGAAATTAATTAAGTGACCCTTTTCTTGTTTTTCTTTGGTCAATGAAAATGATTACTCCAGTTGTAATAACTCATTTGGACACTGGGAAAATTTTTAATTAGCGAAATAATATTATCCTGTGATTTTTAACAATCTAACCAGAGCTCAATGTGTTACCCAACGCGGTCTCACGTTTTTTCTAGTAAATATATATATTATATATATATTATATATATATATATATATATTTATATTATAATGGAGAATTGTGTGTTTTTCTGTCTGTAACCGAAACTATATTACTATTCAAGTAACAATTCCCTTAGTTATTTACGTCACATTCTATTACAGGGTATTTTTTTATTTTTTTTTAAATTCAATTATTAATAAAATTGTTTTTACATTATTAAATACTGTTGGTAATATCTACCTACTAATAACATACAATTGTATTTATATATACAACAAAATAGCAGTTTACAGTGTGAATGGGAAGGCTAATTTGCCATATTGATATTAAAAAATCTGATTTAATAAATATATGCTAAGTATTATTGATTTCTAATTGTTTGGTTTTATCTTAATGAATATTATCTAAAAATCTCAGGTATAAATCTTAAAAGAAATCCATTAACAAGAAAAAATAACTGTAATTTTTATTCTTTACTTCCTATTTTAACTAAATATCAAAATTAGGAAATTTAACAATGAAAGATGGGGTGAGGGAAGAGTAAGTTTCAGTTGTTCTATTTTTTTAATTATATACAGTTTCAAATTTTTTTATCTGCATTCTTATTTAGTTTCATAGCAGTTCTAATTTGATACAATATTTTATCACATTAAAACTTAAATACTTGCACCCGGAGGGTGCATATATTTGCTAGTATATATATATATATATATTATATATATATATATATTCTCAGTTGAATCTATTTAATATATACTGTTTGTTATCGTCATTGTATGTGTTTTTTCGCTTCTATTTCTACACTCACGCACACACACACACACACACACACATTATATAATATATATAACTATATATATATATTATATATATGGGATGTCTTTTCTCATTATCGCCTCTATCGTTCGTATCAATTTTCCCCCTCCCTCAGTCGATCTATTTCTTTAAGCACATATGCATATCCCCTTTCTCTCTCTTACACACTGTCACTCAATATATCTCTCTCTCTCTCTCTCTCTCTCTCTCTCTCTCTCTCTCTCTCTCTCTCTCTTCTCTCTCTCTCTCTCTCACTCACTTCTTTAATCTATCTATCTATCTGGGACGGTGTTTGGTGTATATCATCTCGATCTGAAACTCACAACATATATTTTTTCCTGAATCCAAACATTCTTTTCTTTTCACAGTATTTATTTTTTTATATTGAAATATGTTTTCCTCTTATTTAGGTTAATTTTTCTTTTTCTTGATTCACCCTCCTCATCTCCTCATATCGGCACATCTTGAGATTATGTTAGAGGGCAAAGGATGGTAACGTCAAAGACGCTGCCGATGTGTATATGGTCATTAAAAATGTTTATTAGGTTTAATAGCCTAATGACATGTATCTATAGGGATTGGCTATTAGAATAGACAGAGAACTGGCGCTATTGAATGGCGTTGTGGCTGACTTTATCGTGTATAAGTAGCTGAATAACTTTCATATACATCCGATTTGCTGCTAATTGTAGATCTTAATACATACACTGATGAGCCAAAGCAGTATGGCTAGCAATTGTGGCAAGAATGCAGCTACCGTTTTCGTAACATCTGCGTTTATTTTTACCAGAAGTAGGTATTTACCCAACTGGTTAGTCACAGGTAAGATGTGATACAAGGTCACAAGAATGGGCATACAGCGAGAATCGAAACTTACAATTCAGCAGTTAGGGATCTGCGAGACTAGCTAACCATTATGCCACGCCATTTGAATTGCTTCCAAAATTAATCACGCACCACCGTTAACCACGTGGCAGGAATATACACCAAGATCGCAAGTACTGAGGCAAACCAGCAAGGATTCAAATTTAGTAGTTTTTCACACCTGCCGTAGCTGGTGGTTCACTGGAGGCTGAGTGACAGCAAGTCTTCTCGGGTTTCCAGGACTCTTTATGAGTATTCTATCCGATCTTAACAGTGCTGTAGTTTGGATGGTCTCGATTCTTCCTCTGATTTCCAATTCTCACAATTTTTTTTTCAAGGACACCAATTACAATTGGTACGACCTTCACCTTCATGTCTCACAGTTTCTTCAGTTCTCTGACAAGGTCCAAGTATTTGTCTATCTTTTCGCTTTCTTTTATTTTCACTCGGTGGTCGGCCGGGACGGCAAAATCCACGAAATGACAGGTTCTCTTCTTCTTGTCAATCAATACTAGGTGCGGTCACTACCTTGAGAATGTTATTCTCTAGGACAGGTTCAGGCTTGTGTATATACCGTTTAGTTGTATGGTGAAAATTAAATTTCTTGCACAATTCCCAGTGGATTACCATTCCCACTGAGTCGTTCCTAGTCTTGTACTCTCTATGTGCTAGGTTGCTGCATTCACTTATTATATGATTAACTGTTTCGTCTCCACACATTCTGTACTTACTTTTCTGTATTTTTTATTTCTGTAGTTCTGCCTTTATATAGTTCGTTCTTATGACATTGTCTTGTGCTGCGATTATGAGAGATTCCGTTACACTCTTGAGGTTTCCTCTCTGAAGGCCTGTCCATGTCTTCTGGTGTGATATCTCATTATTATTATTATTATTATTATTATTATTATTATTATTATTATTATTATTATTATTATTATTATCTATATAATGATAAATCTGAGGACAAAAGTCCGAATCATCTAAATTATACAAAAGAAAATGATATATAAATTGAATTGTTGCCTGAAATAGTGATATGCATGGATGTTACAAGCAGTGAAATGAAGAAAAGATAGTAAATTAGAATCTTTATTAATGTTGAATCTGAGGGAAGATAAATGAAACACTGAATAATAGAGTGAATTGATGTCTAATAAAGATTTCGGAAGAGACAAAATAGCCAGAAGACTTATTGAATCGTTGTCTTCACAACATATCGAATAGAAACTCATGAAATTTTAAAGAAGGAGAAATATGTGTGCCACAAGATTATGTATATGTGGACGGGGGGCTGATCATACATATCAGATATGTACATATCTAGAGCAACAAATTAGTAGATCGTTACAACTAGAATGGGAACAATATGATATTAGGAAATACCAAGACCATTCGAGTATAAACATACAACACAAAATACACATACATGTTACATAAACACAATCTCTCCCCCCTCTCTCTCTCTCTCTCTCTCTTCTCTCTCTCTCTATCTATCTATCTCTCTCTTTCTCTCTCTCTTTCTCTCTCTTCTCTTTCTCATTCGCACACAACACACACACAGTGAAGCAGACACAGAAATACTCCATGCACACCATACACACAGGTATATATAATATATATATATATATAATATATATATATATTATAGTGTGTGTGTGTGGTGTGTGTGGTGTGATATAATATATATATTATAATATATATTAATTATAATACATAATAATAATATGTATATAATATATATATATAAAATATATATATATATTAAATAAATAATAATACAAAAATATATTTTAAATACATTATACAATACATATTATATAATAACTATAATAGTATATATGTATTCTACAATACATTATATGATTTATATATTTCTATTACATCATATATATATTATTATATATATAAATATATTTATATATTATATATATATTAATGAAGCGTGGAAATCCGTCCCAGAAAATGAGACGCATTGAAATTATCCGCGATTTTGAGATAGAAACAGTTAAATTAATCCCGGCGAGAAAACTAGACCTAGTGCTAATTACCAATAAGAATAGCAACTTGTTATCTAGTAGATTTTGCCGTCCCGGTGGATATAAGAGAGATCAAGGAAATAAAAGATTTTAATAGTGGAAAATAACCAGAGTGAGTGGATGTGTGTTTGATGTCGGGGAAGTCATTGACCTTGGCATCTGATTGGGCAAGGTGAGAACGAGAGGGAGAGTAAGAGTCTTGCTTATGGAGGGGGGACAGGGGAGTCTGGCTGGGGTGTGTCCGAAGGAGACAAACGAAGAGTTTTGGCTGGCTGACGAAACGAGACGGGTCATAATGGTGGTCTGTCCGTCCGAGGCCTAAATTTCCGCGCGTTTGTCTTGGATTTATAAAATAAAATAAAGAGCTCTAAAATATTCAGTGAAGATTAAATATGGCCAGACAAGCGTGACCTTAAGAGGAAGCAGGACACTCTTCAACCACTACTACTATGAACCGGTGAGTTATCATCGATGATGTAGCTTGTTCTCTGCAGATTAGACCTGGTTCTGCGTATCGAATCATCCACAATGAGTCCGAATTTCATAAAGTTTGTGCAAGATATTAACCAAGGGAGCTTAATTAGTGAAGAGCGCAAGCTCACACGTCTTGACGTCTGCTAACGTTTACTCGATCGCTACAACAATGATGGGAGCCCTGTCGGCTGGAGCTTTAGAATACTTTGACTGCACCTCTGCAAAGGGTTAAGTAAATGAAGTAAATTAAAGTTGTCGGGGTGGCCTAAAGTCGGCATTAGCCAGGCAGTGAGGGAGTCTATCTCCTTTTCACTAGCGCTAGACCAAGAAAACTGTTTTTAGCGTCTGAGGTAGAGAGCAACATCTACCATCATCTCCTCACTTTACCGCATAGATCCCTGTGCTACACATTTGATGAGTTGGCGAGTGCCGGTATCGAACCAGGAACCTTGCGGTTCCCAACCAAACACTCTACCGACTGATCTAAACCGGCCCTTAGCAGAGGGGTACCCTCCCACAATGGAGCGCCACCTGTGCCCCGTGGGTGGCAACCCATGATACTTAAGGACTGAGCAGATCTTAACAATGCTGTTGTTTGGATGGTTTCGATTTTTTTTTCGAATTTCCAATTCCAGCAGACTATTTTCCAAACGCTTGGGAATCGTTCCAAGGGACCCAATTACAATTGGCACAACCTTTACCTTCATGTTCCAAAGTTTTTTCCGCTCTCTAGCCAGGTACAAGTATTTGTTTGTCTTTTCGACTTCTTTCACCTTCACTCTATCGCAACGGCAAAATCCACGAGATGACACGTTTTCTTTTTCTTCTTAATTAATTCTTCTTAATTTAATAGGGAAGGGCTGGTTTAGCTCAATCGGTAGAGCGTTCGGCTAGAAACCACAAGGTTCCTAGTTCGATACCCACCCTCGCTAACTCAGCCTATGAGTAGCACAGGGATCTGTGCGGTAAAGTAAGGAGCTGATGGTAGGTGTGGCACTCCACCTCAGACGCTAAACAATCTCCTTGGTCTAGCGCTATTGAAAAGGGGATAGATTCCCTCACTGCATGGCCGCCCCGACGACTTTACTTTTTTTACTGGTCTCGTGACCGGGATTAGTTGATCAGTCTGTATGAACTACAATAATGCATAAAAGTATCCTTTGATTCACATTGTAATCTTAATAAATAGCTCTGTCGACAGAAATATCTGAGTGTATCCCTGCGGAAGGTGAGTATGACCTCGTCAATAAAAATGTGGTGTCCTGAGTATGGGACTAATTCGCATCTTATGGTGACGCTCTGTATGGTGTGAAGTATTCCTTCATTGTC
>CM042144.1:26688987-26743987 GCA_023376005.1 Doryteuthis pealeii
AAAGAGAGTATGATAGATGATAGATAGATAGATAGATGGATGGATGGATAGAGATATAGATAAATATTAACAGACAAAAAAAAAAAAAAAAAAAGAATAGATAGATAGATAGACAGACAGACAGCACAAACAAATCATCGCAAACAAACAGACACATATGAAATTAACAGATTGAAGATAAATCAAAATAGATAAAGACATGGATATGTCACAAAGCTATATAATACATAATAACTCAACAATAATAACATCGCCACTATTAATAACAATAACAATAATAATAATTATAATAATAATAATAATAATAATAATAATAATAATATAATAATAATAATAATAATAATAATATAAACAATAATAACAATAAGATATAACATTATACACACACGCTCGTACAATTTTAACAAATCTCACCCCCCTTCACTTAAATAAAACCTATATTAAAATTTAATAAAAAAATAAATAAATAAATAAATAAAATAAATAAAAAATAAAAAAAATAATAATAAAAATCTTTTTAAAAATAAATTTAATAAAAAAAAAATAAAATAAAAAAAAAATAATTTAAAAAAAATAAACAAATAGATATATAATAAAATAAAATAAAATAAAATTAGAGTCTCATACATACATACCAGCTACATATTCAATTCAGATATATAGACAGATACACAAAAAGATAAGTAACAACCTAATAAAAATAGATAGATAGATAGATGGACTGAAAGACCAAATATAGATGAACAGACACACAATAAAGAAAAAAAAAACAAAAAAAACAAAAAAAAACCAAACAGATAGGTTGATAGACATGAACACACTCAAGCTAAATAGATAGATAGTTAGATAGACCGACAGACAGATAGACATAATGTTAAATATTCATAAATAATGAATGACATTATAATATATATGATAATAATAATAATAATAATAACAATAATAGTATATAACATTATACATATGCTCACTTACAATTTTAACAAATCTTACCCTTACAAACCCTCACAAAAAAAAAAATAAATAAATAAATAATAAATAAAATAAAATAAATAATAAATCAAAAAAAAAAATCACACCAACATACCAAACACACATACAACTTAACGACAAATCCAGTTCCCAATCACACATCAAAAAAAACAATTAAACAGACACACACACATACACACATACACATATTTAGCTAACCAATCCCCACATCTAACACCTGTGGTACCACCATTGACCATTTCGGCACTCCCCATTCCAGAGAGAAGAAGAATCCACTAACCACCCCCAACTACACTTCCCCTACTGACGACCTTCCGTTTTCAGCATTTTGAGAATTTCCATCATTGGAGTAAAGAACTATATTCAAGTCCTGAAGATGGGTCTAATAAGAGACCGAAACGTTGCAACGTCGACAATAAACATCAAGTTTTCCACAACATCCCGTGTTTGTCTACTTTTCTCCACACATATAATATATTATATATTATATATATATATATACTTCTTCAGAAGTTTTATTTGACTGAAGAGTCATCTTCTTGCTTGTTGCAGCTGCTTGGGTGCGTGCAAATGAAGAAAAAAACACAAAATCTCAGATGATGTTTTTGCTCGTGCGCAATTTGACTCATATATTATATATATATATATATATATATATATTATATATATGTATATATATAATATAATAGTGGTGTGTGTGGTGTGTGTGTGTGTGTGTGTGTGTGTGTTCTTTAAATACCTGTCCAATATATGTATATACCAACCCCTTTGCACAAGTACGATGTGACATGAGATCATTTTTGAGTGGAGATCAACAGGTTTGAATTCAGAGTTTTCTTTCTCCCGGACATGTTGTCATATCAAGTTTAAAGGGACCAGACTGTCCTGCTATTTATCCATAACTAAAGGTAGAATAGTTGAATGCATACCTTTCCCACGGGTATTAGTGTTATAGAAAATGTAAACAGCCTTGTCCAAGATTTAAATTCGGGTCGTCAAATCGCCCTCCACATAAAGCGAAGAAAAAATACATACATATACGAGGTGTGCTTGAAAAGTAATGGGACTGTTGTCACAAACAATTCATTTAAAAACCCAACGACAAACTAAATGTTTTTTCCTCCAAAATAGCCCCTCGTTAATCTAATGCATTTTCCCAACCTTCTCTGTTACGCTTCTCTACCCTGCTGGAAGGATTCTTCTGGTATGTCTCTCAGCTCCGTCGTTACTGACCTGTTGATGGTCTCAACGCATTCAGCTTGGGAAAAAGAAAAAAAGACCCGATTGAACAAATAGGGACTGTCACAACTATCGACCCTTCCCATGCACATTCCAAACTGAAGGAGCTCATCAAGTGTACTCATTTTGAATGTGTTGAGGCCATCAAGAGGTCCGTAACGACGGAGCTGAGAGACATACCAGAAGAATCCTTCCAGCAGGGCAAAGAAGCGTGACAGAGAATGATGGGAAAGTGCATTAGATTCAAGAGGGGACTACTTTGGAGGAAAAAACAGTTTGTCGTTTGGATTTTAAATGAATTATTTGTGACAACAGTCCCATTTCTTTTCAGACACACATCGTACGTACCTTTATAAGAACATGTGGGCGTGTATACATACTTGTTTATCAATGTGTGTAGCGTGATGTAAGTTCCAATGTCACCAAATCTATATAAAATTTTGGATAATGTCATTTGAATGTTTACTCGAAATTTCATTCAGCGATATCTTAATAGAATACCGGCAGAGAAAAGGATATTCAATTACATGTGATACCAGGATGCAGACAATCGGTCTGCGTTATCTAACCATGGAGACGTGCAAGCATTTGTCCAGATTAGTTGCGTTTGGCACATGGTCACGAAAATGAGACCAAAACTCGGTTGCGTGATCAATTAACTGGCCATCGCTGATCTACAGCAGCCGCTTAATCTGAGATACCGGAAGAAAAATCTATAGTGCATTAATCCACATGGCGTCCTTAATCTGGATCTCATCATTTCTCATTTCTCATTTTCTTATATATATATATATATATATATATATATATAATATATATAAACAAACATAGAAATAAGAAACAATGACTGATAGTCGCAGATAACTCTAAGCCTCTGAAACTAAAACACGCAAAACGAATGCTACTTCTGCCATAGCAAATGAATCAGTTTCATTTCCCACATGTCTTATAACATCTATCTATCTATCTATCTATCTATCTATCTATCTATCTCTCTCTCTCTCTCTCTCTCTCTAATATATATATAATTATATATATATATGTGTGTGTGTGTGTGTGTGTGTGTGTATATATATATATAGTCATCCACAGACACGTGTTTTCGACTTATCAAGTCTCTTCAGTGTGGCTAGACATTTTATGAGCTACCTATAGCCGGGATTACAGCCGGTATATATATATATATATATATATATATATATATATATATATATGTGTGTGTGTGTGTGTGTGTGTGTGTGTGTGTGTGAATATATATACGAAGGTGTCAAAAAGTAATGCCATTTTCTTTATTTCATGTGATTTAAAAAAATGAAACTAAGGCCTACATTGAGACCCAAATGAGGTTCAGGGCAAGAATCCGACAAGTAAGATCTAACTTGCCAATCGACAATGTCCTCCTTCTGCATGCCAATGCTCGACCACAGACAAGTATCAGGACAAAGGAGAATATTTACTCATTCGGGTGGACAACTTTACAGCATCCTCCATACTCACAAGATTTAGCGCCTTCAGACTATCATCTCTTCGGTCTCATGAAAGAGGGTTTGAGAGGCAAGCATTATTCCAGTGACGAGGCAGTGAAATCTGTAGTGAAGAAGAGGCTCAAAGATTAGTCAACAGAATTTTACGGGAGAGGGAATCATGGTCTCATTCGAAGGTTGAGTATTGCTATTGAGAGAAATGGTGATTATGTGGAGAAGTAGGGATGTGGTCCACAGATGACTAGATTCATTTTGAAGTATGATACATGTTCCAGTGTTAGTAATTATAGCTGTTCTAAACAAAATGGCATTACTTTTTACTCGCCCTCGTACATATACATACGTATATATCAATATATATATATATATATATATATATATATATATATATATATATTATATATATATATATATATACAGAGGTTGGAAAAAATAATGGAAATACCTAGAATCTTAGTATCATAATTTTGAATCTCCTATAAAACTATCAAGCGTTTGCTATTTTTATGTTTTTTGAGAGAACATCAACTCCGTCACGACCCTTAATCTAATTGTTTTCTTTTAAATACTCTGATGATATAAAATAAAATAATCAAACAGTTTGTTGTAAAAAAGATTATATAATAATGTTGTTGTTTACTTTGTTGTTAATAGATGGGCAATATCTAAAGAAATTATTGTAAAAAATTAAGATATTCTTTCGTGAAATAACATATACGCCTACGGCCAATATCTAAGGGAAATTTTATTAAAATTACAAACATTTTTGTGAAATAATATCCCTTTCTTTTCTTCCATAATGTAATTAAAAAGGCAAAATTCTAATTTTTATCAATTTGAACAATTTAAGTGTAAAATACTTCAGAAAATGGGGTAAATTAATGAATAAAAATAAAAAATAAAAAATATTAACTAAATCGTCGTCGTCGTCGTCGTCGTGTTCACTGTCGTTGTAGTAGTAGTGGTAGGAGTTTGTTTATATTGTTTTGTTTTATGGCATATAAACTACCTAGGGCTATTTAATGCCGGCATTTTCTTTTGTAAACAAATTTTCTATTTAACCCATAGATGGGACCATAACAGGTACTGCAATTCCGGATCAGAGTGGACCTGGGAGCAATGGTGATGAAGCGGACCTCCAGAATTGGAACCTCATCATCAGTTAAATCTGAGTTTAACGACATACCCAGGATATAAAGACCCTCAGCCACAGCCTTCTTGCACCCACATGATAAAAAGGTCTGGGGCTTGCCATAAAGGCAATAGGATCACGACAATCGTATAGGTGTTAGGTCTTGACGTGACCAGCCGATTGATCGGAGGGGACCTCTTCAACCGCCCATCTAGCCTAAGTAAGGTCCTAAGTGGGGTGTTGCATGTCATAGACTGCTTATCCACCAGGATTCCGTCCTTAAGCATCACAGGTCACCAACCACGCCCAACAAGTAGCCTTATTTTGGAGGGTCTTACCCCTCTGCAGAAGTGCAGTCGGTGTATTCTAAAGCCCAACCAACAGGGCTGTGTAGTAGTAGTAGTAGTAGTAGTAGTAGTAGTAAAAATTAAAGTCGTCGGGGTGGCCTAAGCTCGGTATCAGACATATAGCGAGGGAGTATATCTTCTTCTCCCTAGCGCTAGACCAAGTAGATTGCTCGGGCGTCTGAGGTGGAGCGCTTTAACTACCATCAGCTCCTCATTTTACCGCACAGATCCCTGTGCTATTAATACGCTGTTGGCGAGAGCCGGTATCGAACCCGGAACAACAATTAAATTCTGATTGAAGAAAACTGGATGAAATAAGGACTTATAATCTAAACAGCTATCCACACACAGACACACACACAGACACACACACAGACACACACACACACATGATCAGCCATAAATACAACTAACAAAGGTTGGTATTGAAAATCCAGTATGGGAACCAGGTTCGCACCCTGGGAACAGCGAATAACCTCACCTTTTCTTATTACTACAGCTAGTTGCTAAAAAAGAAAGAAACAAAAAAACAAAAACAAATACAAGGGGAACATCCTATGGGTCCGATTTTTTTTTTTTACCAGGAGGTAGTAAATATTATATTATATTCAAATCAGTTTGCCGGCTTTCCGGCAGAAAACGCGTATCTGATTCATGAAACATTAACTGATTCCGGTTTATTGACGGTATCAATTTTATTTATTTATTTATTTTAGGTCGTTGAAGTCACGTATATGATTTCCAGTTATTCCGGTTGCTGAACTCAGCAATAGGAAATTACATTCGGATGACTTTGGCTGGCGTACAGTTTGAGTACTGATGAAGTATCTTTTATTCTATAATAATAAAAAAAATCTAGTCGTTGAACGTTTCAATGGGTTGCCATACTCTTCTGTAGTTATCGCATCAAGCAGTCTGTAAACTAGGCAACTTGCATAGTAGGACTAAGTTAGAGTCTGCTGAGTAGCCTATTGTCGGTATCAGCCGTGAAGGAGAATTGTAAAGAGAGAGAGAGAGAGAGAGAGAGAGAGAGAGGGGGGACTTGCCTCATGGGGCAAAGCGGGCGCGAACCTGTCTCGCTTGCACGATGAGTGGCACTACAATTTGAATACGTGTGATTTCTAAGCACAGAAGAGGTGACGATTATAACTTTTCAAATATGCACATTCTCTCAGATCGCCGTACATAAAACGAGAGACAACTGAAAAGGGGAAAGATATGCTTTGAAGCGGTGAATGAACATGTACGGAGGACTGCTAGAAATTGTTGCGGGACGAGAAAATTTGTCGTCAAACTTTTCAGTAGAAAGAAAGAAATTGGACGAATCAGTTTCACAAACTAGATGCAGTGCTCTATCTAATAGGCTGTGATACCTAAAGATGTTTACATGATGGAGAACTAAAATTCCAAGAGAATTGAGAATATCCAAACTATAGCGTGTTTGAGATCGGTAAAAATTCTTCGATGAGATCTGGAGACTTCAGAAGAGTTGCTGTCACTGAAAACCACTAATTACTAAGTAAATAAATCTAGAGTCGAACAGCGAGGAAGTCTATGCCCTTTTCGCTTGCGCTAAATCAAGTAGATTGTTTTTTGCTGAGGTGGAGCGCCACATCTACGGTCAGCTCCCAGATGCTTAACTGGATAGATCAGATTACCTGTGCTGAAGATGCGCTGGGTAGACGCGGGCCGGTTTCGAACCTGGAATATTGCGATTACTTAGCCGTGTTTTCCGACAGAGCCGATTTATTACTACTAATGTTACAAAGTGTACATTGACTAAGCGCTGGTGAAGATACTTGTATTTACACCTTTTTAATCACAGGATAGTGTTCAGGGCGATTATAAAGATTACATTAATTTAAACCAAAAATGAGATAGACAAATAAATATTATAGAGCAGCTGATTCCTAACTTAAGTTAGTCAACGTAATTCAACGCACCACTGTACTTCAATTTTTAAATAGACACATCTTTTCTCTTGCTTTTGAAATGTATTTTATATTTCCCATTCAAGAAATTTATATTCAATGTAACCAGAAGCAGAGTCACCAGGTCTCATGATTTGTGCATTACGTTGCCTTGGGAAAAGGAAATTTTCAATGATAACATTGTGCCCACTTAAGTTGTTCACTTATAACCTGTATTGATTAGTTCTTTACATTAACTAGCTACCCAATAGGATGTTATAATAAACAAAAAGGCCAAAAGCGAAATTAGCGATCGCATGAAGTGAGATTATGAAGACGTGACCCCATGGCTCGAAATCATGGTAGTTCAATTATGTTTTAAATTACACGGCTGACAAAATGTTACTGCATTTATAATATTTTGTTATAATACGGGGAAATGCTGGAAAGTTCTCGGTCCAACTAAAAACGAAAAAAACTTATTTTGAAGTTAAATACTTATTAGGTCCAAACCTAACGAGATCCTAGAGTTACTGCCCTTGAATTGGCGATAGGATTTTTAAACACGCAGAAATATCAGACGCAAAGGATTTCAACGCAAAAAAATGACAACGTGGGATTCATTTCGGAGCACACAGTGGATCCTGCCATTCAGAAAATTTTAGAATAACAATTGCGTTTAATGGAACTTTTTGCTGAAAGTCTAGGAACACCACAGCAGACTCCTGTGGAAACAAAATTAATAGTGTCAGGAATTGTAGTGGCTGGCATTTTGCTCGGAAATGTCCGTTCAAAAAGCACTGCTGTCGCGAATGCAACTGTTATATAATTCATGGATAGTCAATGAATCATGTACGTACCTATAGTAAGAATATGTTTGAATAAGATTCGTTAGATTTAAAATCGGAGGGTGTTAAGGGGGAAATTTCCATAACCGTTACGGTTACACTTGGCATGTGGATACCCCGATACGATAGGGTGCGATTACAGGCGTGAGATAGTTTTTGTAAGATGTGACGAAAAATCCAGAGTGAGCGTATGCATAGGTCCGCTCTCTCTGAGAGCCACGCTCGATCCCCCGCGGCGGTTGAAGATGGCTGGGTTGTTAAAATAAAGCTTTATAAGAAAAGACAACCAAGTCTTGTTAATTGATTAATTGAATTAATTGAAATAAGAAATAATCAGCCCGAGGAAATCAACAGAAAGTAGTAAAAGCATCCCGGATAATCAGCCCGAGAAATAAACCCAACAAGAGAATATGGCGGCCGGCGAGTTAGAATCTGTAGAAGCAACGAGTAACAAGTAAGAACCCTCATTCCATTTCTACTCTCTCTCTCTCTCTCTCTCTCTCTCTCTCTCTCTCTCTCTCTCTATCCATATATACTTGAGATGTGGGTATACAAAACCACAAAACAAACACAGACTGAAAAGAAGAACACACTAAGTCTGGTATCAACTTTTTTCCTAAACCCAAACTCTAACCGAACTGACCAACCATCCTATTCGTTTGCACATTTGCCCTGCCTCAAACATAACCGTCATCTACCAGAGACTATAAAAAACATAGGCCAGCCTCCACTAACATCCCCAAGACATGTAGCGCGGAGCGCTTCCGGGGATTGTATTCATATAATAATTGCCAGTGACACACAGGATTGTGGACAAAAGAGCATATGGAAAGATATAGATAGTGGACTCGAGACACAATCTTTTGGGACTTGATTTTATCGGAACACTGGGTCTTCTCGATATCCCACTCAATTTTGTTTGTAAAGTATCCAAATTTACAGCTCAGAGATACATTAAGGACCAGACCGGATATATAATTGAGTGGTTTTCTCCAGTTTTTCACAAGTACACTGGGACGCGACACTCAATCCGAAGCCACACTGGCACATAAACCTTCTGCTAAACCTGTTTTCCGAGCCAAAACACCGGTACTATACACAAAATTTCCACTCGTTAACAGAGAACTGAAACACCTGAAAGAAATGAAGGTTATCACACCGGTAACATACTCACAGTGGGCAGCCTCCATTGTAGTAGTTATAAAGCTGATGGCTCAATTCGGTTATGGTCTGAGTTATCAACTAGTCTCAGCGCAGCACTTGAAGGATCGTCAATGCCCACTACCAATTCCAGATGATATCTTCACCATATTAAACGGCGGCACCACCTGTTTTGCCAAACTAGACCTCACAGATGTCTATTTACAAGTTGAGGTTTCTGTAACATCCAGGGAACTGCTGGCAATAAACACACACCGTGGTTCATTTCAATATACATGATTAACTTTTGAATTAGAAACGGACCCCGCTATGCTAACTAAAGAAGAGTGTAGCCGCATATGTAAATGACATCATATTTGTCGGGCGATCAAAACAAGAGTTGACAGAACATTTCAACTATGATATGACAGGTACTCAAAACTTTGCTTTCCAGGTTCGACCTGAAAAGTGTCCTTTTTATTTATATGCTATTAAATACTTGGGATTCCTTTTTGACTGTCAAGTTCGTTGAGCAGATCCGGCTAATGTGTGGGGATTAAAATTAAAATTAAATTAAATTAGATAAATTAAAAGTTCTTGGCGTCTGGACTCTGGTGTCCATAGTTAACGGTATGATCAATAAAGTCTCCATCTATACTTCGAAAGAGTTGTGTCTTTTTATTTCTCTTCATCTCATCATTTCATATTCCCTATAAATTGGTGACCCCGACATAAGTAATAAAGTCCCCTCTGCCTTTTTACATATGCACCAACTACACCCTACAGAGGTATAGTTGGTCCTTTTAGCCAGTGAGAAATTCCCTCGCTACAAGCCAGTACGACCTGAGTAATAAAGCTATCTTTGCCTTCTTTCGGACACATTTCATATTCCTTATAAATGTGACAGCTATTTGACGCATGTCACCCCATCGGAAGTGAACTGTTTATGGTCATTTCTCGGATTGGTGAGTCAATATGGAAGTTTTCTACCTTCACTACACTGAATTAAATCTTCACTCTGTTAGCAAAACACATCAAATAATCCAAGTCTTTAAATTTTCGACAATCTCTTGAAAAGATTAAATCATTAATCAACTCAGACCTACAACTCAAACGATAGTGATAACGGCTGATGCCTCTAGTCAGGGTGTGGGAGCTTTCACACATTATTATGGATAAAACAAACAAAAAACTATCATACAAATCCCTGAATCCCGCTGGGCACAGCTACATCCAAGTAGTAAGCATTTGCACTGACCTTTGCAGTGATGAAGTTCCACTAGATGCCATTCAGAAGCCGCTTTACACTCCTGAAAGAGCACAAGACTTTATTTTCAATATTTGCTCACTTAAAAAAACTCCACTATACTCAGATCGTCGACTGCAACGCTGGGCAATCATTCTATTGGGATACGATTTTGATATTCCGTTCCGCATGGCAACAAAATTCGGTTAGGCAGATGCTTTTTCATGCCTCATTAGTTCATAATCAGTGTGATGTTATGGGTCTCCTTTTTTATATATATGTTGGCTCGTTCTTTCTAGTGTGAAAAATGTTCCTTCACTTATCTTCCGTGGTAACCCGCGTTGATTAAAAACTAGACCGCAGTATTTTGTCAACAATGTTTATTTTCGCTGTGATAATCTAGTAGTAGTCGTTGACGCAAAGAGAGATAGAAAGAATGTTACAATCACAGAATCTCCTGATTAGATACACAAAGCTCGTGTCATTCGCGCTATCAGCTGTCAGCTTTTGGGATAGGAAAGAAAGAAAGAAAGAAAGAAAGAAAGAAAGAAAGAAAGAAAGAAAGAAAGAAAAAAAGAAAGAAGGGAAGGATGTTTTTTCGATAGGCAAATTCAGCCTGCGTCGCATGTCTGCTTCTATAAACCCTTCGGGTCTGAATTCACTCACTCTTCCCCCTTCGTCTATTCACCCCTTCTTTTATAATTACCGATAATCAGCTGATTATTTTTTAATGTCATATTTTAATTCCATTGTATTGTGTCATATTGTATACACTGGAATTTTAGCCAAACAATCCGATATTCCTCTGGTCAAAATGTTTATAATTCTCCCGAAAATATTCAACCCCAGTAATTCTCTGATGGAATTTCAACAAATATTTTAAACACACTGCATTCCAAAGAAATTCTTCCTCTAAAAGTATTTTTCAAAATATTTATTTCCTTCTTCTTCACCCATGATTTATTTTTTTACTAAAAATGATCCTTTTTTGAACCTTAATTATCCAATCAACTCTAATAACGTAACAATTCGTCCCAGATGACAACGCAGTTATCGTTGCAATCAGCATTCAAAATGATTTTCAATACAAATTCATCAATTGGATCCCAACAATTTCTGTGACAAGTCGGAATATTAAACAAGAAACACACCGGTATCCAATGCTACAAAAAGTTTCCAAGTTTCCCAGGCATTCTTGACTTCCAGGAAACCTTCGGCAATTTAAACGGCGCAGTACATCATTGATGAGTGTTGACGTTTGCAGACCGTGTTGTGGTTCCCACAGATACATTCAGGAAATTCAGGCATCAATCACATGACAGCCAGAGCCCACAGTGGGGTTTACTGGCCTTACGTGGACTCTGACATCGAAAAACAAATTGTCCCTTGCATAGAAGTACAGAAATATCTACTTCGAATTGTGGTCACACACTGAACATACCCAATGCAACCATTGTCCGGAGTACATGCAGATTTTACTGTAGTAGTGGATGCTCATTCCAAATGGCCAGATAACTTTTAGATGGAAAACAGGGACAACTATTCAACTATTACCATTATTAAACGACTATTCAATCTGCATGGCCTGTCTGAGACTAGTTCTTTGGCAATGGCCTGTCTGAGACATGTCTTTGGCAATGGAACACAATTCACATTTGAATCGTTCCATCACTTCTGCAGTTCCACTTGCATCACACATGTTTGATCATGACCGAAAAGTACGTTTTGTGGATGCATTTAAACGTGCTCTGCTCAAAGTAAAGGGGCGAACAACAACAGAGGAGATACTACATGCTACATTTCTTCTCTCGTATCGGGCCACACCAAACAGTACAATAAAACATGGCATATCAACCAGTAGAACCACTCATGGGAAGAAACCTCTGTACCACACTGGACGCGCCAGGCAAACTTACTCGACGGAAGCGGTACATTTCCAGTACATTTTAAGGACGTATCTATGCGTGCATATGGGAATAATACTCAATTATAGAAACCACATAAACAAATGTGTGTTTGAATATCTATCTTTTTTTCTGTAATACGCCTAGTCGATTAGATTATAAACAATATTATTTTAAGATGTTTATACTGAAGCCTAAATCAAAAAACAACAAATTGATAATACGCAGAAGAATAGTCTTTTGATATGAACATGAAATAAATTTTGGAATAAAGATTTACAAAACATGAAAGTAAAATACTTTTGATATATACCAATAAATTTATACTAATGTACAGGAAGTAAGATCTGACCTAGAATAAAGACATGAAAGCAACGCGTGCCAAATGGTGATAAGAAGTTCTTAAGTGATAACTCTTGCTGCACTGAGATTGGGTAAACTGAGTGACAATGATTTGGTGTCTAAATGAATTGCTATTTTATTTATATAGTTTAGTATTTATTTATTTTATTTTTTTATTTATTTTTCTACAGGCAAGCCTGATGCAAAATGCACTTAAATAGTAATTAGAGACATATAATGCTATATCAAAAGTATTTTTGAGTTTTAAAGTCCTTTATGAAAGCTCATTTCTATCAAGACTATCAATTATTATTATTATTATTTTCATTTTTATTTGCTCCTTTTGAGCTTTCACATCAACATTAGCTGATGGTCTTTCACTGGAGTCTGAGTGACAGCAAGTCTCCTCAAGTCTCCATGACTCTTCTGAGTATTCTGGCAGATTGCAGCAGTACAGTGTTCTGAATGGTTTCAATTCTTCCTCTGATTTCCAAACTTTCCAAACCCTTTTCTAATCCTTTTGGGACCGTTCCAAGTGCACCAACTACAATTGGTATAACTTTCACTTTCATATTCCATAACTTATTCAGTTCTCTTGCAAGGTCCAGATATTTGTCCATTTTTTCATTTTCATTTAGCTTTACCCTGTGATCAGCAGGAACTGCAAAATCCACCAGTTGACAAGTTTTTTTTTGTTTATCAACACTAGGTCTGGTCTTCTTGCTGGGATAAGTGATCCGTTTTTATTTCAAAGTCCCAGAGAATTTTATGCGTTTCATTCTCAAGAACAGATTCTGGTTTATGCATATACCATTTTGTTGTATGGCCAAAATTAAATTTTTTGCATAATTCCCAGTGGATCACCTTCCCAACCCAGTCGTGTCTAGCTTTGTATTCTCGTTGTGCTAGTTTGTTAAATTCGCAGAGTATATGGTTTACAGTCTCATCTCTATTACCACAAAGTCTACATTTACTATTTTGTTGGGTCTTATCAATTTTCGCTTTGATGTAGTTTGTCCTTATGGCATTAGTTTGTGCAACAATTATAAATGATTCTGTTTCTCTTTTGAGGTTTCCTTTTCTTAACCATGTCCAAGTCTTTTCATGGGCAACCTCTTCGATTTGTCGTTTGAAGTGTCCATATAATTGTATTTCTTCCCATTTTTGTTTTCTAGTCTTTGTTGTTTTTTGTTTGTCCAACTGTCACTTCTACTATTTTTGGCCGCCATATGTAATTTGTCTTTGCTCCTTCTTGTGTAATCCTCGAGTTGTTGGATTGTGGTTTCTACACAGTCCTCTATGTTGGCAAGACCTCTTCCCCCTTTCTTTCTTGACATATATAATCTATCTCTATCGTCTCTAGGGTGAAGAGCCTTGTGCATGGTCATTAACTTTCTCGTTCTTTGGTCAATCTGTCTGAACTCTTCTTTTGTTGATTTTAAGAATGGTCCTGAGTATCTTATAATGGGGACGGCCCAGGTATTGATTCCTTTGATCAGATTCCTGCTGTTAAGTTTGGTTTCTAGAAGTTTTCTAGTTCTCCTGAGATATTCTTTTTTAACTTTTCCTTTATTTCTGTTTCTGAAAAAGAAAAGAAAAATTACAAAGAAAAAGTTTTTTTAAGCGGTTCCGATATGGTGGATCGATTTACAATAAACTTATATGGGGAACTGAGCACCCCTGAAAACTCGAAAAATAAAGAACTTTTTAGAATTTATTTTTTACAATCTGATAGATTGGTGTGTAATCGATATATATCTCCGCAAATAACTTATTTTCCTTCCTTAAATAAAATAAAACTTTTAATAAATCTAAACTGAAAGAATTGAAGAATAAATTAAATAACAAACTCACATGACAATAACATTTTTTAGAATCAATTACTTACCTAAAATGCTTTAACTGAGTTCTTGAAAACAATTTTTTGTTTTGAAAATATCTTTGTTAAATTACTTAATTCTCAAAACTTTTATTAAAATTGAACGAATGTTAGTTTAAAAATTCATCAACAACTTAAAATCTATCACTATTTTCCATAAATTGCTTTCAAACGTCAACAAACATTTAGTTTAGTCAAGTTTAATGAAATATATTAACAGGTACATAAGAATAGAGGGGTCATTTTTTGTTTTTCACCGGTTTCTAAAAAAATAAACAAACCGATATAATACGAAGAAAAAAGATTTAAAAATAAATATTTTTACACAATTCTACAAATTGTTATTTGATTAAATGACTGGGTAAAAAAATAACTTCTTATAACTTAATAACTCTATTAAACAAAAATGTTTTTTTACCGTATTTTTACGGTAACGAAAACAGAAGAAGTCTCGGGCAAAATACCTTAAGTAATAATTTAACGTAAGATATGCATAATTAGCTGTATCTTGTTTATAGATAAATTTCTTGCAAAACTTTATACATTAAATAATTATAAATACAAATAAAAATAAAAATAACTATGTAAAAATGTATATAACTAAACATGCATTTATTGAAAGATTCGTTAAAAAACAGACTAGACCACCAGATATTACAACGACAATTTCATAATGTATATAAACTAATGTTCTACTATTTATTTTATGTAAAGATTTTATTGATTTTAAATTAGGTTCTCATTAATAAACGCTTAAGATTATTGTGGAATCTGTGACGTAAGCCGTGACGTAGTTTCGGCTTCAGACAAAAATGCATTCTATCTCCATTATATATAGATTATTATTATTATTATCGAATTTTTCACACCTGAAACATTTTCACACAATTATTATTATTTCACTCCTTGTGAGTTTTTCACACGTGCGTCAGCTGATGGTTTTTCAGTGGAGACTGAGTAACAACAAGTCTCCTCAGACATCCAGGACACTTCTAAGTAACTGGACACATTTTGATAGTGCTGTGGTCTAGATAGTTTCGGTTCTTACTCTAATCTCCAGATTTTTGGAGACTGTTCCAAGGGCTTCTCCTACAATCTAATTTGTTGGAAGAGTCATGGAAAATAACCACAAGTTTAATTGACAGCTTTGACCCCCTATTGACGTTTACGTTATATTCTGATTCTTTTCGGATGTCAAATGATTGAGAGTGAAGTATGTGATCGCTTGAGACAGACGGAAATGGCGTTTGTCCTCAGAATTCCTCTTAACTCGTGGGGTTATGGAACTTGGGAAATTAGACACGTCGAAAATATTAATTGTGTTTATTAAAATAAGAACCAACCAGAACAAGAGATTAGGACAAACTCAAGCCAATCCGAGAAGATCAGATGATTTTGGTCAGTATACCCACATAGAAGTTAATAGAGGATAAAAGAAGATGGGAACAATATGAAGAACAAGAACGGTTGATAATTTGTATTATTCGGACTATTGTCTAGACTCATAGCGTAGTGAATATAGGCATTGATTTAATACAGTTCTAAGTGACAGTTATCTCTAGGCTGCAGGTTCAATCCTGGTCAAGAGTGAAAGTAACATAGAATAAGAATTAACACAGCTTAACACTTGTACTATGGTTAGCAGAATGAGAACAGAATATCCACGTGATGGGTCCCGATTACGACAAGAAGGTTTTTATCGAGTTCGAAAAGAAGGTTACCGAGTTCGAGAAAGCCCCCGAGTCCGACAAAGAATATCTAGAGAAGGCCGGTGGGCAGATCAACCGAAACGTTGTACAGATAACAATAAAGATGAGGAGAATAGTCCGAATAGTCCAAATGATGCAATGAAAGAAGGGCTATATAAAACATTCAATTTAATAAATACGTTTTTGATTTTGTACGGAATAATATTTTACAGAAAAAACAATGCGTTCATTGTTTCTAGTAGAATATTCTTGGCTAATTTCATTATTGAAGAATCGCTGTTCTATGAGTACCTTCTTCCTCAAAGTCTAAGAATAAAGAGGTACGTTTGGTTGACGCAAATTCATCCAGCCATGTGGACATTTCAAAACCCAGAGAATCCTTTATTCTTCAGCTTGACATTCGTGATGTATAGTCAGAAAATCAATTCCAGACGGCCTTTTCACCCAGGTAGGACATACGCCATTGCCTAAAAGGGATGGGTTGATTGAAATAGAATGCTGACGAAGCATGATTAGTTTTTATACCCGCCCTTCGAGAGGTTTACTTCGAGAGGTTTACTTCTTGTGGAAAACCCCACATTAAAACCACCCAGTGTTATAACCAAACACCGTAGTGGGAGGAGGGTTAAAAACACATTTGCTTTGATTTATGACGTACAGTTTGCCACTGTCTTCCTTACAATGTAATTGTTTTGGAGAACATCTCTAAGTAATTTTAAAACTGCTAGTGCAGCTGTGTTAAACAGGAAATTTATCAAGAGTTCTCTCTCATAACAAACTTGCATTTTCGTCCGATGCAAATCTAGTAATTTTCTGCCATCTCATTCAAAACTATTAAAATCTAGTAATTTTCTGCCATCTCACTCAAAACTATTCAAATCTAGTAATTTTCTACCATCTCACTCAAAACTATTAAAATCTAGTAATTTTCTCCCATCTCACTCAAAACTATTTGAATCTAGTAATTTTCTGCCATCTCACTCACTCAAAACTATTAAAATCTAGTAATTTTCTACCATCTCACTCAAAACTATTAAAATCTAGTAATTTTCTACCATCTCACTCAAAACTATTAAAATCTAGTAATTTCCTGCCATCTCACTCAAAACTATTAAAATCTAGTAATTTTCTACCATCTCACTCAAAACTATTTGAATCTAGTAATTTTCTGCCATCTCACTCAAAACTATTAAAATCTAGTAATTTTCTACTATCTCATTCAAAACTATTAAAATCTAGTAATTTTCTGCCAACTCATTCAAAACTATTAAAATTTAGTAATTTTCTACCATCTCATTCAAAACTATTCAAATCTAGTAATTTTCTACCATCTCATTCAAAACTATTGAAATCTAGTTATTTTCTACCATCTCACTCAAAACTATTCAAATCTAGTAATTTTCTATCACTTCAGTCTGACACTCAACCTGAAATAACAAAAGATTCATAATTTCTCAGATTCACTCTCAGTTTTACTATCTATAAAATAATGTAAAAAAAATGATAACCTTTTAATCAATAAAATACAAATCTGACTGAAAACCGTGTACAAGTAAAAGAAATCTCTCTGTGTTGGATCCTAAATCACATTTGATCAAGAAGAAATAATAAATCTGACTCAGCAGCTAAATCAATTCGTAAAATGGCCCTGACAGATTCAGAAACCTGTATACAGACTTGAAAATCAAAATCAATATGTTTTTCTATTTAAAAAGATCGGCCACAAAATTGGAATAACAATCTACATAACAAAGTCAGCTCGATAAAAGAGGAGAATGGAAACCAAACTTAAAAAAATCTATATAGTAACAAGTCACTATATATATATATATATATATATATATATATATATAATATATATATATATATATATATATGTATGTGTGTGTGTGTGTGTGTGTGTGTGTGTGTTTGTTAAAAGGATAAAGAAATAAAGGAAAGAAAATGCTGAATGGATAAAATTGATTTGAGTTACGAACACGTGTTTTGGCCATTCTCAAACCGTAAGCGTCACCAAACATCACTCTATTTTCTTCAACTGTAAAACGTTCTCAAATAATTAAAAAATATCTTTTTTCGAACACTTAAAAATTCTCTGTATTTTGACCGTTTTAACTTCAAATATCAACCATTTTACCCTGATGAAGGCCGTTTTTCTTTGTATACTTAAATATTTTATAATTTTCTATTATTATTATTTTATTTTATATTCAAAATAATAATAAATAGAATACATATGTACATGAACAAACTCCTGGCCGAAACACGTGTTGGTAACTCAAATTAAATCAATTTTATACATTGAACATTTTATTTCCTTTATTTTTTATCCTTTCAATATAACGTCGGATTCATTTTCATTTTCAATCTTCACACACAAAACACACACACACACACACACACACACACACACACACACACATATATATATATATAATATTATATATATATATATATATATATATATGAGTCAAGGTAGCGTGGAATGGAGTCAACACTTGGTTACTGTCCCTTTCCCGACTATGCGATTTTCAAAAATTATTATTATCATCATTATTATTATTAATCATAATAATAATAATAGCAATAGTAATAATAACAACATTGTTGTTGTTGTTGTTGTTGTTTAATAATAATAATAATAATAATAATAATAATAATAATAATAATAATAATAATTTTCTTTATTATTTATTTATTCATTTATGAAAACAACTTAGCAATATTCTTATATTCTGATATATTCATTTTAAACTGGGTTTCAAAGACGCTGAAGATCCTTACAAAATTTGATAAATTGAAAAAAAAATGATATAATATCAGTTGGCACTTCCCAAAACTGCGTTAAATATTTTCAGGGACGAAACTTATCCCTTGAAAAAAGAATTTAAAAAAAAAGAATTAGGCGGCTATAAGATTCTTCTTATGATCCTGTTGATGTTAATGTAGAGGGGAAACTGATGACCACCCAATTAGAAAAGTTTTTTTTTTAAATTGAAGATATCATGTGTAGATTCATCATATTTCAGCAGAGAAATTGACAACGATTCATCTAGTTTAAAATCGTGCAATTATTACAGATGCATTTCATGGAATTTTTGTATATAGCTCGTCCGATTATAATTTCAAATGGGTCTGACACTGCTAAAACCACCCAGTATAAACCTAAACAATTTAGGTTAATACTGGGTGGTTTTAGCAGTGTCAGACGATTAAAATTTGGCAAGAGCACTTACTATTGAAACCGCTCTTGCTATTGAAAAATAAAACCAATTCTGGCCCTTATTAAGAGTTTCAGAAATGATGTGGTGTAAGTGTGATTTATTTAACTTATGACTTTTTATGTACGTTTATTAATCTACATATGATTCATTTTTTAAGCCACGTTTATTGTTTAAATTATGGGGAAATTATTTTAGGGGACCTCAGTGTGGTAAGTTTTGGCTGTAAGTTCTTTAGATTAGTGAAATAGATCACTAATTATGACTGAGCCTATTCTAGTAGTGATCAGCCCAAGCTGAGTTTAAGTTTTGAATTCAGAGTTTTTCCTTCTCCTAGACTGGTTGCCTAATCAAGGTTAAAGAGCCCAGTATGTCCTACTATTTAGCCATAGCTGAAGGAGGAGTAGTTGAATTCCCACCTTTCCGAAGGGTATTAACGCTATGTGAACTGTAGCTTCGTCCAGGATTTGAACTCGGGAGTACGAGTCCATTTCCTACGACTCGAACCATTACACCCCGCGCCCCAAGTTCGGATACTGATTCAAAATGATAAGACAGCACAATAACAATATTTATATAACGAAATGTATATAAAGCAGAGAAATAGAAAATAGAAGATAGATAGATAGATAGAGAGAGAGAGAGAGAGAGAGAGAGAGAAAGAGAGAGAGAGAGAGTGCGGAGAAAAGCATGTTTGCAAATTGGTGTGATTTGCGAGACTTATCTGTAGCTTTCGTCAAGTCAACAAGTTCGAGTTCGCTGTGTTGAATGTTTGTGTTTATCCAGTTCGCATTCCTGTTTTTTTTTCTGTACAAGATTTGGTTTTAGTTTTGTTGTATATTTGTTCTAATAGAAACGGGATTACCGTTTCGGCCATTATTCTATGAAACGGTCGTATCGTTTTGGCCATATTTGACTTGTAATAAAAAGGCGGAAATGCTTATTCCATCAGCTCAGTACAACTGGATTGCATTGTTGTTGATTAGTCGTGAGTATTTGATAAAGCAAAATGGAACATTTTGGCCACAAGAATATTTTTTTAACACAGAAATATGCCTACACTCGGACGTTTGGAGGAATTCTGCTTTAAGTCGGGAAACATTTCGACTTTCCTGGACCGCGTGGAACAGTTTTTTTATATCACAAATGATATCGAACATGGCCGAAAGGATACTTCCCTTTCCTAGAACAATGGCCGAAAAAGTACTTCCGTTTCTATTAGAACCAATATATAACAGTTTCTTTATTCAATTTTGGGGTTTAGTTTTTCAGTTCAAGTTCTTGTTTTAGCTCCTAACCATTTTAGTTTAGTTTTGTTGAGGTTGTTTGAGTGATTGAGTGCCAACCACTCTGTCGCTGCTAGATCTCTGTGTGACCTTGAGACAGAGAGATCTACGTTCTTCCAGTCAGAGATCTAGCGCGGCATTGAGGTTCGAAGTTGGCTATCCACAGTTTGGGGAAGGCATTGTCACCGACGAGGAAGTGGCAAGGGGACTTCTTTGAATATTATGGTCAAATACCTTTCCACCACCCAGAATAAGCACCAACAGTTTTAATTTGTCCCCATGAGCACAGATTATTTTTTGTTTTAAATCAACTTATCTTATCTGATTTTAATTGAATTGTTTTTTAAAATTAAAAAATAGATTTATATATTAAAAAAACCCTATTCTTTATGCCAAACTTCACAGGACGTACTGTTGATTAAACAAACGCAAAGCAAAACGTTTTCATACAGGTTTACAGAGTGATATCTTATTATAATGGAGATTTTGTGTTTATCTGTCTGTAACCAAAACTATATTACTACTCAAGTCACAATTCCCTTTATTATTTATGTCACATTCCACATGATATTATTTTTATTTGAACATAAATTATTAATAAAAGTGCTTTTCATTTTCTTAATAACGTTGGTCTTATTTACATGTTAATAACATGCAAAGGTATTTATATATACAACAGAAAAGCGGTTTACAGTATAAATGAGAAGGCTAATTTGCATATTGATATCAAAAATTTGAATTTGATAAATATCTGCTTAGTATTATTGATTTCTAATTGTTTGTTTTTATTTCAATGAATGTGAGCAAAAATCACGGGATTAAATCTTAAAAGAAATCGATTAACAAGAGGAAATAACTGTACTTTTATTCTTTACTTCCTATTTTAACTAAATAAATGAATTGAAGTGAGGAGCTGATGGTAGGTGTGGCGCTCCACCGCATACGCTAAAAATACAATCTCCTTAGTCTAGCGCTAGTGAAAAGGGGATAGACTCCCTCGCTGTCTGGCTGATACCGACTTTAGGCCACCCTGACGACTTTACTTTTATAAAAAATTACTGGGAGCAAATTAAAAAAAGGCGGCTTCAGCTATGATTTTTCTTTAAAAAAACATTGTGCAACAGGGTTTTAGGGGTTTGGGATTGGGGATTGAAAAATCATAGTTGACTCAGCTATGATTTTTCTAAAAAAACAAACGCAGCGTGCTTAGATTAGGAATTAATACGGATAAAATAGTCGCTGCGAAGGATTAGGTTCGTTCTATCCTGCAGAAACACCAAAAAGAAATGGAAAATGTTCTGATGATATTGTAAGTAGGATTGAGAGTAAGCTAATTTAATAAAAAAAGAAATATGGCCGAATAATTTTAAAAAATATAAATACTTATAAATGTACTTAAAAGTATAAGTAAATGAGATTATTAATGAGACAATACGACTGGATAATTTGGATGCCGAGAATCGGATTTTAATTGTTTTGTATTATAAACTGTACAAAAAAATAAAATTCTAAAAAAACGTATTTTATCGTGAAAAGGGTATTGCGTTTATTTTTGTTTTATTTTTTCGTACATTTTTTAATCCCCAAACATCACAAAATAAGTTGATTTGGAACTTGCACCCCTTCTTTTTTTAATTTAAGCCCGTTTATTTTTAGTTGTAGTAAGAAATGGCGATAGCGATTATCAGTTATGGGTTTGGAATGGTAACAATTAAAGAGAGTGGGATAATTGAAGTGGATCGTGGAATTTTATTCACCTACGGGTTGTCCCTGAATCTTGACATGCAAATGAAATCACTAGTTATATGTCTCTATCACGATGACTCATCCACTCCCTCTTACTCACACGGAGAGACTAATATTTATAGACGGAGAAGGTAATCAAGATATACACAGAGGGTGAAAGTAGTATGCAGAATGTGAGTGAAAGATTGGTCAGTTTTTTTACGTAATTGCTAATTATGACTAATTAGAACCAATTAAAATATTTTTTTCCAAACCTAACGTAATCCTAAAAGCAAGGTATATTTTACTATGAATTTTGTGTCATTAAACTAAACAGGAAAAAAGTCTTTAGGCAATAAAAGGTGATTATCTCAGTTTTAGTATAATATATATATATATATATATATATATATATATATATATTATATATATATGTGTGTGTGTGTGTGTGTGTGTGTTGTGTAAAATAATCTAATTGATTGGTAAGTAAGTGATATTCTATTTGGGATCATCAAAACTCACTGTACATCCATACTCTATGCGCATGTAAGTGCAAACTTATAGATTCATACAAGGATTTTATAAATCCCGAAAAGAGCTTAAGTATGGTAACTACTAGATTAATTATATATATATCAATATTTAGCTTTCAAAGAAAGAAAACTTAACAAACCGTCATCCCGTTAAAATTTTTATTTCAACCAGAAACTAAAAAAAAAAATTGTTTTTACATTTAAAAAATAACAGTTTAAGTTTTACTTTGAAAGTTATATATATATATATATATATATATATATATATATATAACAGTTGATAAATTACTATAGCCTAATCATAAATCAGCCTTGTTATATAATTGGCAACAAGTCGTTCTTGTTTATCAGTACGGGTGGGTAGTGAATAGAACAGTCACCGAGTGCCCTGATTCTTGCCAAAACTAACCTTGACTTAATAAACAACTATTTGAACTTAGTTTGCATGCACCCAGTTTGGTTAAAAGATCTGGAACTGTAAACACTCTTAATGCAATTCCGTTCGTGTCAGCGGGTTATGTATGCAAATGTTTCTTGAAATAGAAGAGATAATTCTCGTCAAAAGAAAAAACAAAACAAAACAGAAGTTAAAAAAAAGAAGAAAAAAAAAGAAGTTGATGAGATCATTTTAAAGCTATGAATCTTTGTCTAGTGTGATCTGTGATGAGTTAAATGTAGTTCCCACTATTATATTAAAATAACCATAAAAAAAAATTTAAAAAAAGAATCACCCCCAAAATATATCCTCATTCTGAACTTTCCCTGAATGAACACATAGATACATCCATCAGATAAATATTTCAGAACAAGAAAAAAACATATGTTTTCCGTTGTGTTGTGCTGTACATTGACGTGTTCGTTTCGGCAGCTGTTTATCTACTTTGGAGACTCGTAGTCCCAATGTTTTTGATAATTTTCTTCTTCTTTTTGCTGTTTTCCTACACAATCAAGCTACAGCACCACCAAATTAGCCACTGCTTTTGCGAACACCTGACCCAACAGGAAACGAGTGGATGATTCTCATTTATTGTATTTATTATTTTTTGTTTTTGTTTGTATTTTGTTTTTGCGCGCGAACGCTTCTCGGAAGTAGGTTTTTAGAACTGTCTTTTAAAAGGACATATTAGCCCCAATGGATTTGCCACGTGTCTTTTGCAAGTCTTTAAATAATAGTAATATAAAGTAAAGTCGTCGGGGTGGCCTAAAGTCGGTATCAACCAGACAGCGAGGGAGTCTATACCCTCTTCATTAACGCTAGATCAAGGTGATTGCTTTTGACGTCAGTGACGGAGCGCCACACCTATCATCAGCTCACCACTTTACTGTACAGATCTCTGTGTTACTCATAAGCTGAGTTGGCGAGGGTCGGTATCGAACCCGGGACCTTATGATTCCTATTCGGAATTACAGATAAATCAACAGGAATATTTTGTACAGTGATTTACGATCAAGTCACGCTTAAAACAATAGTTCCCGCCAGATTATCAAAATTAACCTCTCCTTGTCGGCGAAGCTGAGAATAGTCTGACTGTTTCCTCTGCAGATAAGTTCCCTCTTAAAGAGGTGTCCTGTGTATAACTATAAATTCCCTCTGAGGGCGAGGCTCCAATTCCGGAGATTTGGGTAGGGTTGACTACCCCTACATTGCCATGAAGGCGTGTGATTTAATGGCCAGAGTCGTAGGAGGTGAACTTATCGATTTGAGTTCAACTCCTCGACAACTCCTGTATATTTCACATAGCGCTAATATATTTAGGAAAGACATGCATCCACCTGTTCTCCTTCCAGCTATGGGAAAATAGCAGGGCAGACTGGGCTCATTAGTCAAGACAAGGAAAGCTTTGAACTCAAACTTATTAAACTCCACCTAAAAATTGACCTAATGTCTCATCCTGCTCGTCCTGAGGGGTTGGTAAATATGTACCTTGCCATAATTCTCAGGTCAAATACATCTGTTAAAAATCATTCGTATTCGCTAGGACCGTATTCCAAAAGAACTCTAAACAAATATCTACACCAACATGTAAATATAAATATACAATTAAATTGATTCCGTAAAGTCTAAACATAAAACAACCCTACAAGTCAATCCATTCATCAATCAAAATTAAGAAAATATATACCTGAACATTACGAAGATGTTTTCAGAGAATGTGAAAAACAAAAAAATTTGGCACTAGCCGCAAATCCCCAATAAGGATTAGATTCACTATGTATTAGTGAATGAAACTGTATTGCTACACATTACGTTACATAAGGCCCATCGCATTAATTATACTAGCAAAAATAAATAACCTCCGGGCGGTGTGTAAATTAATTTTTGAAAGATTTTACCTGAGGAAGTAGGAGTTAAAAATTCAATGTCAGAAGGTTTGTATCATGAACAAAATCATCAAATTTACTAAGGAGTAAAACAAAAACAATTTGAAATCGAAACTTAGTTCTATTCCCCTCAAATAGAATGTTGCGTGCATCTATTAATTATCAATTAAATAATTATTTCGAATATTTTACACATAAATTTTGCACAAAATCGTTTGTTTGTTTTGTTTTACGGCATATCAACCTCAGTGGGTCATCTAATGCCGATAAAGTTTTGAAATAAATTAATTCTTAATGGATACACAATTTTTTTATGAATACATTTTTCTATTTAACCCATACATGGGACCCTAACAGGTACTACCCCTCCAGGTCAGAGTGTACCAGGGAGCAATGGTGATGAAGGGGGGCTACACATCCCCCAGACCTTCATAGTCTCCGTATTTCTTTCTCCCTAAACTAAACGATGCTCAGGAAATTCTAAATTACTCTTTTTTTCAGCTTGAAGTGAAGTTAAACCGGCGGACATAATACAACGGTATTAACAAAATGGACAGAATTTACTGGCTCAGTCTGATCAGTTATATGAGTTATAATCAATGAATGGTACTGGAAGATTAGAATGAATATTAGTTCATACCTAGATACCCAATGAATAGAACCAAATATAGACCTAAAGAGAGAAATATAAGATCCCCTTAGTTAGGAAGAGCCTGATATTAACGAAGTGCATAAAGCCTCTTCGTTTTCAGGCATTTTCCAATTTGCAAAATGGACTTACTTCATAGCAATAATGCCAAATGACTACAAAGAACAAGTTAAACGTTACTCAATGAATATAGACATTTGCAACAATGTCACTATGTGGTACATAAACCTTAAATTGCTTAGAGTAATTGCTTTAATGCTGGACTTACCTACCCGTTATAAATATTATAGCTTAGAGCCACACACCCAAGAGACCTCATTTCTTTACACATGCTTTGTATACTATTTCTCTGTCAATTGAACATATGGAAATGGATATAGGCGTTTTGTTGAGACACTTCTAAATGAAAGTTATCTCTAGGCTGCAGGTTCAATTCTGGTCAAGAGCAATAGTAACATAGAATAATAATTAACACAGATTAACCCTCGTACCCAGCTATGGTTAGCGGAATGAGAACAGGATACCCCCGTGAATTGAATAAAGGGCTAGATTCAAATTTCAATAATTCAAGAAGGTTCTGGAGTTCAAAAATAATGTTCCCGCGTTCAAGAGAGATTTCGAGTCCGACAAGAAACGACTGAAGAACCGAAACGTTGTACACATAACAATAAAGATGAGGACAATAATCCGAATAATCCCAATAATACATGTTTTTTATGTTATCATTAGTTTTCATTCTTTGACTCTACTTTATCAAAAATCATTAATAAATATTCAATGTCAAAACCATCCTTGTAGAAGAACAGTAGTGTTACTATTTAACCCATAGCTGAAGGATAAGGGGGATCATACCTTTCATGGGGATATTAACCCGAACGTGAACGTAATAGCTCAACTGAAATTCGATCTCGCTTACTACGATGTCGCTGTTCAGAACATTAGCTACTAAGCCATGTACAATAGTGGAAGTGCGTGGTGTAATGGTTAGAGTCGTAGGAAATAGACTCGTCGACCCGAGTTCAAATTCTGAACGAAGCTGTTAACAAATCACATAGCACTAATATCCTTGGGAAAGTTATATAACCAACTACTCTCTCCCCAGTTATGGGTAAATAGTAGGGCGTACCGGGCTCTTTAACCTTGGCTAGGTAACTGGTTTAGGAGAAAGAAAACTCTGAATCCAAACTTGTTAAACTCCGGTTAAGAAATTGACCTTTTGTCACATCCTGCTCGTGCAGAGAGGTTGGTAAATATATATATATAATATCAAGGGCCCTTAAGTTTCCATTTTCTCTTTTCTCTTTCGAAAATTTGCTGATCAATAAAAGTATGTCATTATTTTTTAAAATCCTATATAAATTCAGCTGTACCAAAAATTTGTTTATATATAATATTATAAACCAAAAAATATTTACATGCAAAATTTATCTGATACACTGAATCCAGAAAGATTACCAACCCATTATGTGAACTGGTCTACTAATTTTAGTGGCTTACTAGTTCGAAAATAGTTGTTTTGAACTTTGTTAAGGCTGAGCCTGAAAAGCCACACCACCTAGTGACTTTTTTGCAAGAGAATTTTGATATCGCCAAAATTAGTGACGGTCGTGGTTTTCGGGTATTAATACATATTTCGGTGTATGTTAAAGCTGTATTTGTGATTTATGTTGAAGGATTACAGAAGACTACATTAGAGATAAGGGAAGGGAACCTATGCAGCTAAAGGTTCTAAGGCAATATCATACCCATATAACATATTCTTCAACGTATGATTAATTTTGGGGCCATTTTAGGATCATACTGCGCCTGGCGATAAGAAAAACACTTGTGCATATCAGAAGTTCATAATTAATTCCACTCAAATAAATATAGGTTTTCCTCTGTATATCTTTGCGAAATTTAAGTAATTTTATAATTTTTTTTTAAATAATAAAAAGTACACGTTTCAAGTTTTAAAACACTATATATATATATATATATATATATATATATATTATATATATATATATATGATATGTAAACACGGTGTGTTTGGATATGGCTTTTTGCCGACAATTTTTGGGAGAATATGTGCTTAATTTAAGTCGTACCTAATTTTGAAAATTAATTGATTAATAATTAATTAATCAGGTGGGAAGACCGCCCTGTGCGTGATTCGAAACTGGACTGTCAAGCTGACAGGCCAGTACCATAACCCCTACACCAATCCGGTTTCGAATCACGCACAGGGCGGACTTCCTATCTATAGCTCTGCTGATGAGGCCTAATAGGCTGAAATGTACATACAGAGATTGATTTTTCTCGATTTGTTTAGCCTTACATTTAAATAGGCATTCCCGCCTAATTAATTGTTTATTAATCAATTAATTTTCAAAATTAGGTACAACTTAAATTAAGCACATATTCTCCCAAATATATATATATATATATATATATATCATGATCATCATTGTCATGTCATACCGGTGGCACAGATATCCATGACAACCTCTCCCTAACCATTCCTATCACACATTGTCCCTGGCAATTCCTCCACGCAGCATCCAGTATCTGCACAGAGCTGGTCTATGTAGGTCCTTGTTGGATGACCCACATTAGCATGTCAATGTGTTGGTTTCCACAGGAGGACGTCACTTATGAGTTCATCTGTACTTCTCTAGCAGTGTTCAGCATGTTTTTCCGTCTTACTCGGATGGTGAATGTGAGAGGTGGCAGGTGGTCCTATAGCTGCTTCCCTGTAGGGTGCTGTTTCCACGATTTCTTCAAGATCACACGCAGCATTCTTATGCAGCTCCCATCTAACCTATTCTACAGGCGCCTCGTCAAGGTCCAAGTGGAACAGCCATACAGTAACACTGATATCAATATGGCTTTGAAGAATTGTCGCTTTATCTCTTCTGTGAGACCTATATATATATATATATATATATATATATATATATATATATATATTTGGAAATGAAAAGGCCTTAAATATTTGGGAATAAAAAGGCCTTAAATTTGCTCTGTTTACAATAATTAAACATTGAGCTCTCATACGGAACCTGAACTCTACAACAAACTACTTATAGAGAATTAGGACCCACCTAGAATCACCTTGTACCAAGAAACTTGGTACCGCACCAAGTATATATATATATATATATATATATATATATATATATATATATTCACGGAACAGATGTACTTGCTACTACTAATACACTCCTCTACTCGGATTATAATAGCATGTCAAACCCTAAAAAATATTTCAATTTCTATAATTCTTTTATAATGCTCCCTTAAAAGCAAACTCTCTAAAACCATTTTTTTCAAACAAGAAATCTGCTGACGAAGGTGAAAACTAGTTGAGAATAAATAACATATGAGAAATATTCCTGTTTGTCTTATCTCCTTTTGTTCATACCACACACACACACACACACACACACACACACACACACATATATATATAATATATATATATATATATATATATATATATATATATATACTGGTATCTTAATTACGAGTTTAATTCGTTCAGCTCGTAATACAATTACTTGTGAATATCAGTTGTCCATGATTAATTCCACTCAAATAAATATAAGTTTTACTCTTTAAACGACAAATATAGACTTTAAATCCAACCAAACTGAAAATTGACAAGTAAACATAAACAGTAACGACCCATTTCCGTCACTGCTTCAAACTATGCGTGTGCTATATCAAACTATTCATGGAAAAACATAAACAAATGATTTACAACATTTTAATTTTATCTTATATACGCAGTACTATATTCTATTTTTAACGATATTTATATAAACCTAAATCTAAATCTAAGTAAATATATATATAAATATATATATATAATATATATATATATATATATATATATATATATATATATATATAATATATATAATATATATAAGAATGTCCACAGTTCTGTGGACTATTACTTTAAATTAGCGTTTCTTTGCGATGGCTTTTAAGTTTTGTTTCTTTGTTTAATGGCGTATCAAATTTCGTGGTTTATTTAATGCTAAAGTCATCATTGTAGAGGATGCTTGATGACGTAATCCTGGTCACTGTGCAGTCGTTCACGTGCATCAGCCCTCTTTAGTCTTTACTTAGGATAGACCGTCGGTCGAGGAGGCTCCCGCCGATCAATCAACTGGTCACGTCAAGCCCTAGCACTTATATGATTGTCCGGACAGTATATCTCTTATGGCAAAGCCACAAGCCTTTTAATCATATATTTGGTGGAAGGCGGTGGCTGAGCACCTTAGTGTCCTGGGTTTGACGTTAAACTGCAACTAGTGGTGAGTTTGTGGCCCTAATACCACTGGGTGTCAGACTAATCCGCATTTGGAGGCCCTACCAGACAGCAGAGTTTTGGATAGCATAGATCTGATACTACCAGGTTGTCATCACCCTTTCACGCTTAGGGGTATTTGGACTTTAGGGTGGTTAAAAGGGGTCTAGTGAAAATCCAAGGAGTCTCGATCATCGTCAGGAATCAACGGCCTTTGGCATACTTATCACTACGTTTATGAAGTATCTGCGACAAACAAGGATATCTCTTTCCTCTGACCGGGATATGCATACGAGGTTTGGGGATCACTTGTGAATTTTCTATTCCCTTATTACACTTTTTATGAATTCACTAATAATCTTGTTCATTCGGGATAGGGGAAATTCGTTGGATGGAGCTGGCTCAACCGTCCCAGGGTGAATGATGTGACGACGACGACAACAACAACAACAACAGTTATGTGGTTCCAATTCTGAAGATTTGGAGTGTGGATTACCCCTTCATTGCCATTTTCCCCAGGTCCACTCTGGTGGTATCTGTTAGGGCCCGATCTATTTGTTAAATATATAAAACATGATTTTTAAAAATGTGCTTATAATGAGTATTAAAAGAAATGAACTCCCAACAAGAATGAATAAATCAAAAACGTCTTCGGCAAAAAATAACCCAACAAGGGTTGACATGCCGTGAAATCCAACCAGCTAACTAATCAAAAGCTTAAACCTAAAACGCAGTCACAGGGACACACATTAAACAGAATGTTGATAAGCCCTTATCAAAATCGAAAGAAATCACTTAAAGTTTGCAGGACTTATGCGAAATCTTTTGAAAAAATATTCGGATTCATTCCAATTTATCCTCTAAAGTGCTTCTCAATCTTTTTTAAACAACGGATCCCCCCCCCAATTTCTATATTAATCTGGTAGCCGTCATTGTCATTCGATGTTCAAAAATCCTATTTTTCTTATTACATATTAATAGAAATTGTATTTTTAAATTGTTAAAATAGTGTACACTGTAGAAGTAGAAGTAATTCATTGTACATAATTCTTTACTACTAACTCTAAATTTTATGGAAAATTAATGTTTACTAGTAAAATAGGTCAAAAATATACAATGATGTATTTATGGAGGGGCATGGTGCAATGGTTAGAGTCGTAGGAAATGGACTTGTCGGCCCGAGTTCAAATCCTGAACGAAGCTGTTTTCCTTTAACATAGCGCTAATATACTTGGAAAAGGTATGCATCCAATTACTTCCCCTCCAACTATGGGTAAATAGCAGGGCAGACTGGGCTCTTAACCTTGGATAGGTAACCAGTCCAAGAGAAGGAAAACTCTGAATTCAAACCTGTTAAACTCCGTGTAAGAAATTGACATTGTGTCCCAGCCTGCTCGTTCGGAGGGTTTTGGTAAATATACATATATTTATCTTCTTAAAGATTCTACTTTATAACTACATTATTAAGTCTGTATCCTGTGGTTGATGTTACTGTTGGCGTTTTGTAATATAAGGTGTGTGCTAGATGCCCACTTCTACTTACAGACTCGCCTAGAACCATGTGACCAACCTATTGGCCAATCACTGGCAGTACTCTGCTGCTGATATTGTTATTTATATCGGTTATTCTGATCTTAGCTACTCACAACTGCTTTGAACCTTCGTGGACGACGGAACATAGGATTATATCACTGGACCTTTGACACTACGTAGGATTCCATAACGCAGGACTTATTCACTTACCAAAGGATTCTATAGCTCGGGACTTACTTTCTTTAAGTCCTTTTCAACTGACCAATGATGGCGGTCAGAAACTTAACAGTTACTCAGCTAGTTTTGCAATAATCAACATTGTAAATGATGATCAATAGTAAAATCCCAAGTCTATTACAAACTTTTGATCGTATGTTCGAGACACGACTGAAACCAAATTCAACAAGGTAAGATGATGAAAAGTCTGTAATATACAACTATAAATTAATCTAAAGAAACATTATTTCATTGGTCACTAAAATGCTATCGTAGATCCCAATTTACTATTTTGCTCACGTGGTCCCCTAAAAATATTATATAGACCCCGGAGACCATATGGACCACGGTTGATAACCACAACTCTAGATTGTCCACGTAGACTTTAAATGGCTGAAAAATATCCCGTAAAAAGTGTCATAAACGTCACGGAATGTTTTGCCGTGAAACTGTCATAAGTACTTTTTTTTAACATTTTACACATTTTGTACAGAAAGCACTTCAGTTATTTTACTAATTTTACTAATTACATAATATTAAGATATTTATCTCTTTCTAAATTAAATTCACGGCTAATGATGCATTAAAATAATGTTAATATAATAAAGAATCAATCACCAAATCACCCTCACCCCCATTGAACCTGTTGACCGACTGTGTGGCACGACAGCAAAGGGTCAACCAGGAGAACACTTGTGCTAAGTGCGAGAATCGGTCACACGACTGTTGGGGATTTTTAAAAGAGCCAGGCAGTTTAGTAAATGAAAAGAGCTTAAATTTGGGTAACAGCGAAACCATCCCCTCTGTTGGGGGTAGGCCACAATTCACGGAATATGAAGCTTTCATTCATCGACTCAAAAAATAACACTTCACGACTCCCTGTTTTGAGGCCGGCCCGGAAGGAGGTCGAAATTTAATTAGCAGTATTTATATATTTTATTTTTATTGGAAAACGTGTCTGAGTTTTTCTTTTTTTTTTTTTTAGAATTCGTTTTCATAAACTTAATCTGCTTGTTTTATTCGTTTGTTTGTTTTGATTAACGGCATATCAACCACGATGGATCATTTAATGCCGGCAAAGTTTTGAAAGATTCGTAGCGATAGTTTGGAAGACAAATTCTTAAACAATTTTTTTTGTAAACAAATATTCTATTTGACCCATAGATATGACCCCATAGATATTACCATTCCGGATCAGAGTGAAACTGGGAGTAATGGTGATGAAGGTGTACTCCACATTTCCCAGACCTCCAGAACTGGAACGTCACCATCAGATAAAGTTTAACGTCGTTCCCAGGACACCGCCTTCTAGCTCATATATGATAAAAAAGGGTTGGGAATTGCCATAAAGACAATAGGGTTGGTATAAACATAACTTTATCTGTGTTTCCAACAACTTTCTTCAGGATAAAACAATGCAAACTAATATATTCTGAAAATCAGGCTTTTAGTATAATCTTTAGAAAATGTCATTTTTTCGTGCTTTTGTTAATTGCATGTTTTAGGAATTATACACAACTAGAATCGACTACCCAGCGTTGCCTGGGTAAAGGGGGATGATAAAAAGTTAATATCGCAGATCCATTGATTGATTTGGTCTTACATAATTGACTTTTGTTTAAATCACGAACACAACCAATGACTTTTCCTATTATTCAAATCCTAATTTTTAAATATCTTCCCAGATATAAAGAGAATCTTCATTATTTTTGCACAAAAAGCAAGCTCTGGTGATAGTGAATGTGCATATATATTTACTTTGCCATTAATTGTTTTATTTTCATCGTTTCATTCGGACATACATATCTACACACAACTGCCCTTTATATATACTAGCAAATATATGCACCCTCCGGGTGCAAGTATTTAAGTTTTAATGTAATAAAATATTGTATTAAATTAGAAAGGCTAATGAAACTAAATAAGAATACAGATAAAAAGATTTGAAACAGAGGGGGGTATAATAAAAGTTTTGAAACACAGGGAGTATAATAAAAAATAGAACAACTAAAACTTACTCTTCCATCACTCTCGTCTTTCATTGTTATTTTTTTCTAATTTAAGTATTTAGTTATAAGAGGAAGTAAAGAATAAAATGACAGTTATTTTATCTTGTTAATGGATTTCATTTAAGATTTATTGAAGAGACTTTTTCTTATATTCATTAAAATAAAACCAAACAGTTAGAAATCAATAATACTAAGCACATATTTATTAAATTCGATTTTTTAATATTAATATGCAAATTAGCCTTCCCGTTCACACTATAAACCGCTATTTTGTTGTATATATAAATATAATTGCATGTTGTCAGTATGTAGACATAGTTAACAGTGTTAATAATGTAAGACAATTTTATTAATCATTGAGGTTTAGATAAAAATAGAATCATGGAGAATGTGATGTCAATAACTAAGAGAATTGTGACTTGAGTAGGAATATAGTTTCGGTTACAGACAGAAAACACACAATCTCCATTATAATAAGATATAGATACGATTCGGTTGCATAAGTATGTCCATAGATCAACATTGTACATGTATGTGTGTATATATATGTATGTTATATGTGTACCCAACCCCTCCGTGCGAGCAAGATTCGACACAAGGTGAATAATTTAAGAAGAATTCAACGGGTTTGAATTCAGAGGTTTCCTTCTCCGAGATCGGTTGGCATACCAAGATTAAAGACCCCAGTCTGCCCTACTATTTAGACGGCGCTGGAGTAGTAAGATTTCACAATGATAATAGCACAATGTTAACAATACCCACAAGTTTTAACTCGGTTGTGTATGTGTATGTGTGTGTATGCGTATGGGCACGACTGCATGTATGTGTGTGTATGTGTATGAGAAAACGACTGCCTCTTTCATGAAGTTTTAGACTGACAATTATTTTCTATAAATAACAAGAGTGGACAATCGTTTCTGCAAAATTTAGTTCAAGGAGCTCTTATAGATGGATTTATTATCTCTGAATAAATTGCGAAACAACACAGAAAATCTGTCTCAGTTATAGGTGAACAGCAAACACAGAGAGAGAGAGAGAGAGAGAGAGAGAGAGAGAGAGAGAGAGAGAGAGAGAGAGGGGGGTGGTGAATACGTAAATAAAACATGTATGTACATATCTATATCTATCTATTTATCTCTCTCTCTCTCTTTTATATATATATATATATATATATATATATATATATGTATGAAAGCAGTCTTTTTCAAAGCAACTATTTTTGTGAGGAAAGACCGCTTTATTAAAAGGTCGAAACAGATCTGTCAGCAAACTAATAACATCTTTTGTTTTTTCTAAAAGTTTTATATTCATACTGTCGGATTCACTTCCATTTAACTCATATATATATATATATATATATATATATATATATATCTTATTATAATGGAGATTGTGAGTTTTTCTGTCTGTAACCGAAACTATATTACTATACAAATCACAATTCCCTTTGTTATTTACATCCTATTCTCTATGATTTTATTTTTATTTAAACCTCAATTGTTAATTAAATTTTTTTTACATTACTTACACTCTTGACCATATCTACATGATATTTTCCACGTACCCCACTTGTACGGGTCAGGCACAAGGCCCTATTTATGTGGGACCACCCACAAGCCGAGACTCATGGGGTGGCAGGTGAAAAATTGCGTCGATCCCGTCGGCATTCCCCCTCAAGGGGGGGGGGCGCCTCAGGCGCTGGGCAATAAACCCAGCCCTGCCCCTTTAAATCAAGGGGGCAGGTGTTGCCTGGGGGGATGGCCCCCTGGGATCGACGCCGTTAATTATATCAATGGTCCAGAGGCTGAAGCCACTGTTGACCATATCAACATACTAATAACATGCAATTGTATTTATATATACAACAAAATAGAGGTTTACAGTATGAATGGGAAGGCTAATTTGCATATTGATCTTAAAAAATTGATTTTAATAAATATATGCTTAGTATTATCGATTTCTAATTGTTTGGTTTTATCTTATTGAATATGAGCAAAAATCTCTTCAATAAATCTTAAAAGAAATCCCTTAACAAGAAGAAATAACTGTAATATTATTCTTTACTTCCTATTTTAACTAAACAGTTTAATTAGGAAAATTTACCAATGAAAGACGGGAGTAATGGAAAATGATGGAAGAGTTAGTTTCAAAGTTGTTCTATTTTTCAATCATACCCCCTCTGTTCAAAATCTTTTTTTATCTACATTCTTATTCAGTTTCATTAGCCTTTCTAATTTAATATCATATTTTATTATAAAATTTAACTAAAATACTTGCACCCGTATGCTAGTATAGTTAAAATATATAGTCCTCCATATCGCTGATAGACTAAGTTGGGGTAGCGTGGACAAGTTAGTTTGAAAATCGTAGAGGTGAGAAACTGTCTGAAAGCACCGTTGATTCAGGTCAACGTTACTTTACCTTATATATATATATATATATATATATATATATACATATATATATAAGGAATGGAGCACTCTGTGACGGCCTTTACACACAAAGTGATGTGTGATATGTGCATTAAAACATTAAAATCCCGTTCCAATTCTGTAAGTGAAGACAGCCTAATGGTTAAGGCGACGGACACCCAACCGATCGGATTTCAATTCCGGCTGTAGATAGCTTACAAAATGTCTAGCCACACTGAAGAGACTTGATAAGTCGAAACACGTGTCTGTGGATGACCCTATATATATATATATGTGTGTGTCTGTATGCGCGTGTGTCTGTCTATGTATTTTGTGTGTGTGTGTATATATATAATTTTTAGTATTATACATTTTGTTGCTATCTTCATTATCATCAAGACTGATGCTGATAACATGAACATTCTTGATTTTCTTTCTGGCCATTCTTTCTTATCGGTCATCGCTCTCAGTAGTTCCTCTAGACTGCATTCACTGACCATCCAGGGCTGATGAATTTAAGTTCTTGCGGGTGTGTCCATGTGTAGGAGTCGACAGGAGAATTTCGCATATGAGTTTAGTGCCCAGCATGTACTGTTTGTCTTACTTGGATCAATTAAGAAATTGAAGGTAGGTCTGTTGTTGTTTTTAGGTTAATTCTTCCAGGATTTATTCAAACCATCACACAGAACGCTTGTGTATGTCCTATATCGCAATTAGAGTCCAAGTGTTGCATTTAACGCTTCCCGCCAATATATATATATGTGCGTGTGTGTGTATTTGGGCAGCCTTCTTTCATTTATACATGTAGAATTAAACAAAACAGATGTCTCCTGTTTAACAATTTTATTAACGATCTTTTCAAGCTTTCTGGCCAACTTTTTTTTACATTTGGATGGAATCCGTAGATTAGTCCACCAAAGTTCTTATCTCAAGTATTTTCGGTACTTCGAAGTGCCATCATCAGAGGTGAACGTAGTTCCTGTTAGTGGAAGTGAGAGTAACTAGGAGGGGAGCTCGTAGAAATTATATTATTATAAATTTTAAAATGTCTGTAACACTTTTCCTACCAATTCCCCCCTTCCATATAATTTGTTTTTGGTACTCTTCACAGAGAACCGCCCCGGCCCCTTGCCTCAAAAATGCTTGCCGGTGGCTGCTGAAAAAAAGCAAAAAAAACACCAGCTACGATTGAAGTCCGTACCTGAAGCGGTTGAATAAAAAAAACTCGGGTTAGGGTTTGGGTTTAGGGTTTATGGTTGGGGTTGGGGTTTAGGGTTAGTTTAATGGAAAATAAATAAATAATTTGGGTGACCCAGGAAAAACAGAACTACAAATTTTCTAATAAAACTTTGATTTTAACTAGGGGGGGGGGTTAGGGTTCAGGTTTAGGGTTGGGGTTTGGTTTTCGGGAAAAACGCCCTAAGTTGGTTTCTTTTTTGTTGTTTTTTCTTCAAGTGATACCGCTTCGGCTACGGACTTCAATCGTAGCTGGTGTTGTTTTTTCAGCAGTCTGCGGCTAGCAGTTTTTGAGGCAGGGGCCAGGACGGAACTCTGCAAAAATTACCATTATTTGTATTATTCAGACTATTGTCCTCATCTTCATTGTTATCTGCCAATGTGCCCTCCGGCCTTCTTCAGGTATTTCTTGTCGGACTCAGGAACCTTCTTGTAATAAGGAGCCATCACGGAACTTTGAAACTAATCGTTTATTCAGCCCACGGGGTTATCCTGTTCTCATTCCATTAACCATAGCTGGGGTACAGGTGTTAAGCTGTGTTAATTATTATTCTATGTTACTGCTGCCCCTGGCCAGGATTGAACCTGCAGTCTAGAGATGTCATTTAGAACTGTCTTAACATAACTCCTTTATAACTAGGTTATGTGTCTAATTGGACAATCCAGTGTTATTTTTTTTTCAATCGCAAAAGTGACAATTTATTTTGTAAAACGGATTTTAAGTAGCATCTTGGTAGGCATCTTGAGCGAAATTGACCGAAAACATCGTTTTTAAATATATCAAAAATAAATTACATGAGTAATATTATTTTGCTTTTTTACTGATGCTCATTATGTTCCTTTTTCAACTTAGACAAACTTTGACCTTAAATAATCGGTTTAATAAATTTTAATTCGTTTTCAAAATGAAAAAGCAGACGATATTTTGACAGGTCCTACTCTTTTTTCCTAATCCCAATCGTCTAGCGAGAGCTTAATGGGTGATCCAACGGGTCACTTTTTGTCTAGTATATATATATATTATATATATATATATATATATATATATATATATGAGAATTAAAGGATTGAATATATCTGACAAAATGTGTTTGAGAATAGAGAAATAAGTGGATATAACAACACAACAACTAAATTCAATTGATAGTTTGCCTCATTATTGTTTGAATTTAGTTTGTTCTGTTGTTATATCCACATTTTCCCTCTATTCTCAACCACACACACACACACACACACACACACACACACACACACATATATATATATATATATATATATATATATATATATATATATATTCATTTATTTATTGTTCGTTGAATAACATTTTGTGTGGATTACTTTGCCTCATTATCTGCATAGATTCCCTTCCCTCATCTCTTAAGAGACTTTCTGTGATTCTTCGACGTAAATCACAAATACAGCTTTTATATATATATATATATATATATATATATATATATATATATATATTATATATATGATAAAAATACAATATATGCCTAATATCCGGAAACCATGACAATCACTAATTTTTGAATTTATAAAAATTCAACCGAATCTCATAATATATATATATATATATATATATATATATATATATATATATATATATATATCCAAGAACACTCGTCTTTCATTCAACAATTTTTAAATAGACTGATTCTTAATTTCTGTGATGAATTTATTTTTTCTCAAACTAACGATAGCCCTGATGAAGATCTGTTGAAACAGATCGAAACACTGCAGCGTAGGCGAAATAAACATCACTCGTTTTTATGAACTTGTTTTTTTTCTATTTTCAATATATTACATACTGTCGGAGTACAGTTATACCCCTATCTTTTTAAGTGCAGGAAAAATTGAATTGATATTCAAGGAATTGACGTACGAGCTGAAAGAATCAAACTCGTACCTCAAGGTGCCGCTGTATTTCTCTTGAGTTCAATATCTTACCTTCACACCACTGAGGTATAGAAAAAAGTCATTACAAAAGAATCGAAGATATCAAATAAATCTATAAACATATGTCAACACTCTCTGGAAACACTGAAAATACATATTCTAGAGTGACATATTATGAATGAAAGAATTTTAAAAAATCGTTTGGATAATTTGTTAGAATTTAAATCTGCACCTGAACCTTTATAAATGTTATTGTGTGTATTATATAAACATCATATAGGTTGGAATTCTTGAAGAAAATCTATTGTATTTCTATTGTTATTTGTAAGCAACCAGATATTTTTTTATTTAGAAAATCTTACTTTAGCTCATTCATGCTACTTAATATTGATATAAAAATATTCATACATCAATCTCTCTCTCTCTCTCTCTCTCTCTCTCTCACACACACACACACACACACACACACTCTTTATATATATATATATATATATATATATATATATATATATATATGATAAAAATATGATATAGGAGATAACTTACGGGGGAATAAAATATCGAGTTAATCGCAATACAGTAGATACAAATATTAACCGAATAAGTCAGGGTGATAAAGAATATAAAAAATCTCTCCCCCCTCTCTCTCTCTCACTCTCTCTTCTCTCTCTCTCTCTCTCTATATATATATATATATATATATATATATATATTATATATATATATATATGTATGTATGTATGTATGTATGTAAGTAAACTTCTAACACATAATTTTTATTAGTTGATAATATATGTTCATTTATTTATTTATCTATCTATTTATTTATTCATTATTTGCAATGTGTTCTCTCAGAATTTAGGTTTTAAACTTGATTTGCTTGCCAAAGGGCATTAAGCACTTAAATTACCGGTGCTTAGTAACTGAAACTATATATATATATATATATATATATATATATATATATATATATATATATATATGTATGTATGTATACCATTATATATATATATATATATATGTATGTTATACCATTATATATTTATATCTATATATGTATATATATATATCATTATATATTTATATTATATATGTATATATGTGTATGTATACCATTATATATTTATATCTATATATGTATATATATATATCATTATATATTTATATTTATATATGTATATATATATATATATACCATTATATATTTATATTTATATATGTATATATATAATGGTACATCGGCCATCGACAGCTACGATTAAGGAGCGGTGTTTTAACTGTTAAATGCATACATCTTTGTATATATTTTATGATTAACAGAAAGATCAAATCTGTAAACAACAGACAATCATTGTTTTATGCTGCCGGTGAAAGTCAATTAAAATCGCTTCTAGAGAGCTCTACTGGATTTTGGGAGTCGTCCACATGTACTGTGCATGTATCCTAATTTATATATATATATATATTATATATATATATTATATATATATATATATTGGTTAGAGGGTTGATTTAGAAGGCTATCACAATGCATGTGTAAAGAAAATAATAATAATACGGTAACAATGGTGTTGTGTGTTAACCTGTATTTAATTCTTGAATTTTCGAGAAAATATCTCTTTTTTAAAAGATCACTGGAACTGAAGCAGTCTAGTTATGGCATTTCTTATTAAATGAATTTTTTATATAATAATAATATTGATAATATAACCAATATATACACAATGCTTCAAGCAAATTATAAAACTCTCATATATATATATATATATATATATATATATTATAATATATATATATATTAAGCGTATGCAAGTCTACTTGTATTTTGGGTGTGTATGTATCTTTTTTTTGCAATCATGATAAGAAATTGTGATATTTTCTTTTTTCTTTTAAATAAACCTATATTTAAAAAAATCATATTTGCATTTAGCGTTGTTCTTTCTTTGGAATTTAATTTAATTCCCCATGCGCATAGTGAGATCAATGCGTCAATTCTATCGCTATAATTGTACTGAAATATACATTATACGCTTGATTAAATCACTTAATTAAACTAAGCACTAACTAAATTCATGTTCATTAACTAACAATAGTTTATTTTTACTACGTAATTTTAATTTGTCTTGTTGTTTGCAAGGTGAAATTGCGTTTCAAGGAGAAACAAACTGACGTAGTTTTAATTAAGTTAAATTTTATTAATCAATAACAAAATCAAAGTTGTTAGTAATTATACTGATCTAACGTGAAAGCTATTTTTCTATACTCTTTTCATAATATTATGTTGTATGTAAAAGCTATATGTATTTACCAACCACTCCATGAGAGTAAAATGCCACATAAGGTCCATTTCTTAAGCGGGTTTAACAGGTTTAGATTTAGAATTTTTCTTCTCTTGGACTGGTTTCCCCACCAAGGGTAAGGAGTCTTTTGGACAACAAAAATTGGAATTGTCTCCCTTTATACTTTAGAAGAGGCAATTTTCCACATCACGTTTCGGTTTTGGTCAAGTAAGTAAAAGTAAAGTCGTCGGGGCGGCCTAATGTCGATATCAGCCTGACAGCGAGGGAATCTATCCCCTTTTCACTAGCGTTAGACCAAGGAGATTATTTTTAGCGTCTGAGGTGGAGCGCCACACCTACCATCAGCTCCTTACTTTACCGAACAGATCCCTGTGCTACTCATACGCTGAGTTGGCGAGGGTCGGTATCGAACTAGGAACCTTGTGGTTTCTAGCCGAACGCTCTACCGACTGAGCTAACCCGGCACGGACCTAAGATGTCAGAAACGAACACAACGTTGGAAGTGATAGACGTAGTCGTTTCGCTTCCTCCACAGCTAGGCAAATGGTGTCTGTTTTTTCCAAGACCTCCTAAAAATAATAAGTGGTTTCCACCCCTTTGTTGTTTAACTTTTTTTTCATGTTCCGTGGAATACATTATGATTCTTTGGTGGTTTTGGACGGGAACTATGTTCCCTCTTTTTATGATGTGTAATTCAATATTATGTTGTATCAATTTTAAATGTCTTTTCCCCTACCGAATGTTCTGTTACCCACTTTTGGATAACCTAATAGATTATAAAATTGTTAAATACTAGTTAACACCCGGTTAATTCTTATAATCCCAATTTGCCTTACTATTTACCCATAGCTGGAGGGGGAATAGTTTTGTTTATGCCTTTCCCAAGAGTACTAATGCAATGTGAAATGCAAATAGTTTCCTTCGGGATTTGAATTTCGGTGCATTTCCTGCAACGATAACCATTACACACGAGTTCCTCCATATCTAACAGCTATAAACCAGAGAGTATTTATTTTTCATTTTTAAACACCTTGTCACTAAAGATATTCTCACAGTCGACACGATTTTGATATTTAGTAAGTGTGTTACATGGGGGTGACGTGTAACCTAATATGCAAATTAGCACGGAAAGTTTTTTTAGAACTTTGAGGTAAATGAGAATGGAAAAGTTTAATAATGAGTCAGTATGGCCACATGGCACAGTTTCAATGGAAGAGCCGATGAGATGTGGCAAAGTGTCAGAGAGGAGGAGTGAGAGGTGAGAGAAAGAATTGAGTCTGGTAGAATATGCGGAGAGGGCAAGACATGGATTTCTTCCTCTCGGCAGTTGTGAATTTGGGGGAAATAAAATTCTTATGAGAAAAAGAAGCGGCCTTCTGTTATTACTAAAAACTCTAAATGACACAAGGCAAGAAATCCCTCAGCCCACTGAGTTGGTTTTCAGACTCCAATCATCATAAAATTGCCAGTCAACTGAACAGCAGTCCTGCAACCAGGATTCCAGCCTTTCAAATGTAGTGCAGGTTGATAGATAAGTATACAAATATTTCTACTATCAATTCATCATCGCTCCATTCGAAGTAAGAGCCGTAACGTGAGCAACGTTTGACACGTCATCTCTTCATTCGGAAATGAGTGATAGAACATACCGAGTTGACACGTCATTTCTCCATTCCGACAAGGAGAGCTTAGTGTTACAAGTGTAGGGGATGAAATACACTTTTCTTCAATGTTGTATTTTCTCTTTGGATTAAATCACTAAACGATAACATGGATTTTATTCTTCTGTAAAATGATAACCTTTCTTTTGCTAAATCTGCGGATTTGTCTATTATGCATTTTTGACACTTTAAGCCAGAACAAGGATCGTTACTTGGTTCTGATAACATGTAGCACTGTACAATCTGTTTCATGTTACTTGGGAGGGAAATAGCCACCAACAAGCAATTTTACCATTGCATTGAATAACCAGAGAATTGAGAATAAGGAGAAGACATCACTCCAAAGAAACTGTTGCTTATAGTCCAAGTATAACACTGTATAAAATACATATATGATAAAAAGGGTTGAAGCTTGCATAAGGGTAATAGGATCGGGACAATCATATAGGTGCTAAGACTTAACGTGACCAAACGATTGATCGGAGGGGGGCCTCTCCGCCTACTCGTCTAGCCTAAGTAAGGTACATGTGTGGTGTTTATGTCATAGACTGCTCATCCACCAGGATTCCGTCTTTAAGCATCACGGGACATCACACACGACCAACAGGTGGCCCTACGCCTCTGTAAAGTGGTAGTCGATGCATTCTAAATCCCCAGTCAACAGAGCTGTACAGTCAGCGTATTTTAAGTCGCACAGACAGAGCACCCAATAGATGCTTAAAAGAAGAAATTAACTGTGTATGATATTCGTATTTCTGTGTTAGGATTAGTTTAAAATAAAAATATATCTCATGTCTTTTGCATTTTCTTAGCAACACACTGTACTCATTTCTCATCTCCTGAAACAATCCCGTGATGAAATGAGAGCTTTTCATACCTGCTTAGCAGACTATTGCAAATGGTTGAAATGTGTGCTCGATTCTCTGTTGAGAGTTCACGAGGAGCATAATCTCTCTACTGAGATTTCTTTCCAATTTGCTTGAAATGTTCGATTACATTTGAACATGATAAATTGTTCTGTTGTCCTATATCTCTGATGCTTTGGCGAGGATCCACTTTAGCAAATACTTTACAACGATCATTATTTCTAGTTTTTGGTCTCCTCGAAGAAGCTTTACTAGAAATATCACTGGCCATCATATTCCCATTTTGTGAATTCTCGCCCGTATTTACACACAATCACTACACATGGCTGACAAAGTGCAAATATATTTTATTATGAGTAATACATAACTACTTTTATGAATTTGTATTATTTAGTTTTTTCGGACTGCTGTTCTTATCTTTATTGTTACTAGCCAAAATAATTCGCCCTCCAGGCATAAGTATTTAAGTTTTGATATAATTAGATACTATATTGAATTAGAAAAACTAATGAAATCGAATACGAATACAAAAAGATTACAATTAATTTTATTTTATTCTAATTCATTTCAGTATAAAATTATGCATGGGATTGCTTTTAATACTTTTGAGAAAAAATAATAGTAATAGAAATTAATAAAACAAAGTAATTATTTATTAAACACCGTTTTATTAAAACTGGTATGCTAATTATTCAAACCATATACTATGTAAACATTTATATCTTAATGATATGTAACATACATCGTAGGATTTTAAACTTATTAATGATATGGGCAGTTTTCAGACAATGTATCTTAGGTAGACCTTAATTGAGATATTATTAATAAATAAAATGCTAATAACGATTAGATAGTGATTATTTAATAACCATTGAGAATGTAACGTTAATAACTAAGGGAAGTGTGACGTTAGTGTGACGTAGTTTCGATTACAGAGAGAATAACACACAATCTTCATTATAATAAAATATACACAACGTCTTGGGTTTCTTTAGGTGTTTCTTGGTGAGCTTGAGAAACTTTTAGCCGAAATTGGGAGCCTTCACGGATTATTGAACCGGACCCTTTATTTAATCCATTAGGTTAGAGTGTTCTAGTACAGTTAACCATGAGCGGGTAAAAGTTTTAAGCTATATTAAGTATTCTACGTAATTTTCATTTACAGTCAGGTTTGAACCAGCAACCTCTAGATGATTGTCCGTTAGAACTTTTTCACTAAACACTTGTATCCGTAACGTATAGTGGACAATTCAGAGTGAATTTTTGGAACCTATAAATCAAATGCTTTTGTTTAACATAGAATGTACACTTACACTTATTATGTACTAGCAGCAGCTACCCGGCATCGCCTGGGTAGAAGGGGATTTTTAAAAGTTAGTCCCGTAGATCCAGTATATCTGAATCATGATTTGAATCCTATTTAAATGTAAAAAAATAGACCTTGCATTAATCCAGCTACTCTTAAAAGAAATGTTAATATCTACTATCTAAAATATTAAATGAAAAAAAAAAATCCATGCTGTTATTTAAAATTTATTTTTTTAATTATCTTCACGAATATAAATCAAATCTCTAATATTTTTGCTCAAAAACCATGTCCTGGTGATATTTATTGTGTGTATATATTTACTTTGTTGTTAATGGTTTTATTTTCGAAGTTTCCTCCGGACATACACATATACACACAACTGCCCTTTATATATGTATAGATAGATGATTTTTTAATCTTAGTAATGTTGTGATTTTTTACAAATGAACTTAGCATTAGGACGGCTTAAAAATCAGACTGGATAGAATTGTTCGACTAGTGGGACTTACCAATAACCTCGTTTTGTAATTATACGAAAATTACCTCCCCCAGCACATGGCGGATGGATAATTTAAACTGTGTTTAGGTTAGAGAGAGAGAGAGAGAGAGAGAGAGAGAGAGAGAGAGAGAGAGAGAGAGAGAGAGAAGAGAGAGATCTTCAAACTATCAGAAAAAGTAATATTCAATAAAGCCAGGAGACTGATGATAAGCAGCAATTCTGTCCACTGGCCTCCAACCCTTCTTGACTGACTGACTGACTAAAAAATGACTGATATTACAATTTTTTAAAGATACATTCTAAAGTTCTTTCATCTCAGTGTTGAACGATCATGGTCGATTAACTCCTACAGGTTTGCTTCAGTTTTCATTGTCTAGAGCAGGGTTTCCTAAAGTGGTCTACATAAACCCCCTGGAGTCTATACAATAACTCAGGCGTTCTGTAAGTATTCGGGGGTCTATGTAAACTACTAAGCCCTCTTAGTAATTAGAAGAAATTAAGTTCACTAGAATCCTGGAGAATAGGCTCATGTTGATGTATTTTCAAACGTTTAAGCCCAATATTCATGGACTTATCAAAGGTCATCAGGTTCATCCATCACATTAGGAAATGTGCTTTCTTGGTAAGTTATTAAGTTAGTATCAAAATATTTACAGCTTTTTTCACATGTTATGTTTACTTTACTGTGGTTAAATCGAACTTAACGGACCTAAATTCCACCATCGTATGTCACCCCACCGAAAGAAAAAAAAATCAGGTAATTAACCGAATTTAATGAAATTTTCAGTGTTGATATATTAATAAATAAAAGATATAATGCACCAGTTATTTTACTTAAAAATTTTACATTTTTTCAGGTCAGGTAACTTTGAACCACGTATCTTTGAGGCGTAACACTGATTCTCAAAGATACGTGGTTCAAATTTAACTTTGAATTATACTCAAGACACTTTTAGGGGAGGGATCTGTTATTCCTGTGCCGGGGATACAGTCAGTATTATAGGTTTCGTTGGCAGGTTTTTGCTTCTCTGTATAATGGCATATCAAGCTTCATGGGATATTTAATGTCAAAGCCCTAATTTTCGAAGAACAGTATTGATACTATTTAAAACATAGTTGGGGAGATGAAAGGATTCATACTTGTCGCAAGAGTATTAGTCCAAAAGTAAATGTAATACCACGAGTACGGTGTCGTAATCCAACAAATTAGCCATTGTATTACGAGGAACCTCTTTATTTATCGCTGACAGGAATCAAGAAATTACTGGGTGTCTTCGGTATTATGGGTGTTATAGTTAAATTTCAAGATAAGTTCCTTGTACTCGAGTTGAATAATGATAGAGTACAATCTTACTAGCTCTCAATTTCTTGCCATATGAGCTTGATACTTTGATAAGAATCATAATTAATATATATAGATATATATGTATGTATAATGGAAAAGGTGACTTACCGGTGAATATGGTCACAATGGTTAGATGATGCAAAATTCAGGAAGGTAAGCCAGCGATATAACAAATACAAAGTGCTCAATACGTTAGTAGAGCAAATTTATTACAATATAGGTACAATTGATAACCTACTCGAGCTTCATCATAAGGATCTTCAGGGTTAAATCCACTGAATTGATCAATATATTGATTAATTGCAGTCGACTACACAGTTCGTTTAACGCGAAAGACACACACGTGTAGTCGACTGCAATTAATCAATATATTGATTAATTCAGTGGATTTAACCCTGAAGCTCCTTATGATGAAATTCGAGTAGGTTATCACTTGTACCTATATTGTAATAATATATATATATTATATATATATATATATATATATATTTCATTTTTTTTCTTTTCAAAAATCATACTCAGATATAAGCAATACGATAGATAAGGTATGAAAGAATAAGAATATGTTTGTATTAATGAAGCAATTTCGTGTTGATGACAACAGACGGAAGGGAATCTCGAGAAAAAAAGAAAGGCGATGGAAAAACTTTTGCGAAGCGAACATCATTAACCGAATTTTTATTCATTCTGCAAAGACATCTGCGGCCCGGCACATTGCTATTCAATCGTATCATTTGCGAATAAATTGTCCGCATTTAAATAGCTCAAGCAAGAGAGCTGAGAGAATTTATACAGATCGACGAAGAAATCTGCATAGAAATGCATAGGCACATCATACATCGGTTAAATATTTATTTACATAGATAAAAAGAAAGTGCAGAATGAATGCACAATCAAAAAAAGTGTATTTTTTAAAAACATAAACATATGAGCATATGTATATACTTATTCATGTTTCCCTTTTCAATATTTATATATCAAGTGGTGGTGTTCCAATTCTGAAGAATGAGAATACTCATTCATTGCCTTTACACTCTGTTTCATTTTGACCATAAGTGGTAGTAACTGTTAGGATTCTATCTATAGGTTAAAGATATACAAAAAATATGAATATCCAACAAGAGGGAATAAAATACAAACGTCTTCGGCATAAAATAAGCCAACAAGGGTTGACATGGCACAAGATCAAAGCAACCAAGCAACCAAGAAACCAATCTATCTATCTATCCACAGACCCCCCACACACACACACACAAGGGCCGATTAGCTCAGTCGGTAGAGCATTTGTCTAGAAACCACAAGGTTCCTAGTTCGTTACTGGCCCTCGCCAGGTATCTGTGCGGTAAAATAAGGAGCTGATGGTAGGCGTGGCACTCCACCTCAGACGTAAAAACAATCTCCATGGTCTAGCGCTAGTGAAAGGTGGATAGACTTCCTCGCTGATTGGCTGATACCGACGTTAGGCCACCGCATCGACTTTACTTGATATATATATATATATCCATTATAATAAGATATATAATATATATATATATATATAATATATATATATATATATATATATATAATGGAGATTGTGTTTGTCTGTCTGTAACCGAAACTATATTTGTATACAAGTTACAATTCCTTTTTTATTTACATGACATTCTCTATGATTTATTTTTATTTAAACCTCAATGATTAATAAAATTGTTTTACATATTAATACTGTTGACCATATCTACATACTAATAACATGCAATTTATTTATATATACAACAAAATAGCGGATTACAGTGTGAATGGGAAGGCTAATTTGCATATTGATCTTAAAAATTTGATTTTAATAAATATATGCTTAGTATGATTGATTTCTAATTGTTTGGTTTTATCTTATTGAATATGAGCAAAAATATCGGGGATAAATCTTAAAAGAAATCTATTAACAAGAAGAAATAACTGTATATTATCCTTTACTTCCTATTTTAACTAAATAGTTAAATTAGGAAAATTTACCAATGAAACACGGGAGTAATGGAAAATGATGGAAGAGTTAGTTTCAAAGTTGTTCTATTTTGCGATTATACCCCCCTCTGTTCCAAATCTTTTTATCTGCATTTTTATTCAGTTTTATTAGCCTTTCTAATTTAACATGATATTTTATTATATTAAAACTTAAAAACTTGCTAGTATATATAATTAAACAAAAGACACATCTCCTGTTTAACAATTTCATTTTTGATGTTTTCGAGTTTTCTGGCCACCTTTTTAATATTTGAGTGGAATTCATGGATAAGTCCACCAAAGTTCAGGTCCCGAGTACTTTAGGCACTTCAAAGTGCCATCATCAGGGGTGATGTGTTCCAGTTTTTTTCCAAATTTTTAAATATATAATATTATATATATTATATATATATATGTGTGTGTGTGTGTGTGTGTGTGTGTGATGTGTGTGTGCGTTGTTTATGTGTGTGAACGATAGATAGATAGATAGAGATATTGGTTGCTTGGTTGGATCTACCTACAACTATTAACACACACACACACAACACACACACACACACACACACACACACATATATATATAAATATATAATATATATACATATATTATATAATATTATAATATATATATATATGCCAAACCTTCCGCACGAGAAAGATGGGACACTAGGTCAATTCCTTAAGCGAAGTTTAACAAGTTTTAATTCAGAATCTTCCTACTCCTAGTCTGATGGCCAAACCAAGTTTAACGCGGCAGCTCTGTCCTTTTATTCACCCACAACTAAAGTGGGGATAATTTTGCTGCTTACCCTTAACAAGGATATTAGAATGATGAGAAATCCAATAAGCCTCCTCCAGAATTTGAGTCCACATCCTTCGACGATATCCATTACAAAGGCACCATATATTATATATATACTTATATATATATATTTATATATATATATATATATATATATATATATATATATATATATATATATATATGTGTGTGTGTGTGTGTGTGTGTGTGTGTGTGTGTAGAAACAAACACGGGATGTTATAATGATATAATAACCGCATAATAACCGAAATGCTCGAACGTCGACTATAAATTTCCATCCATTAACATCCCGTTTTTTTACATTTTCTCCACATACTGTCGGATTAATTTCCTCATTTTACTTCATATATATATATATATATATATATATTATATATATATATATATATATATATATTGTTCTGTTTTTCTTGTTTTGTTCTTTATTCCAATGATTCAAAAGACCAAACAAACAAGTTCACAAGAACATAACACATAATATTATATATATATATATATATATATATATATATATATATATATATATATATATATATATATATATATATATATATATATAATATATAATTTTGTTTTAAAATTCTCTAAAGCAATAAACCCATTTAGTCCACTTTTCAATGCATAGTTTCTCTCTCTCTCTCTCTCTCTCTCTCTCTCTCTCTCTCTATATATATATATATATTATATATATATATATATATATATGAAAATTTGTTTAATGTATATTTATATAAAAAGACTGTGGATCGACCATAGAACCTGAACTTAATACGAAAATTTATACTGTGAAAGGTGGGGAGCGGTCTTATCTTTTGAATTTAAGTATATGGTGGTTAAAATGCACTTGTTTTCAAAACAGTATGCATTTTTATACGTTCTGTGATCGTCAAGGGCATTTCACAAATTGGGTTGTTGAAAACCAGATGACATTCTAAATGGGCAGAACCAGCAATGACAAGTTGGTGTCAACGTCCGGCGAAAATGTGAAAATTAGATTATGCTTTAATTATTCCGGCTTTAGGGTGGTCGGATTTACTCAAAGAAGAAATCTCATCAGTAGCACGAGGTCCAACCTAGATCTAAATAAAAGCAATTAATCTGCATCTAAAAAACAAACTAATGTTATCACTTGTCATATTATCAATAGGAATACTAAAATATTGAGCCCAGAGAAGATGTTTAAACAAATATCTGAACGTTAATGATTTTATGATGGTGGGGATGATTGATCAGATATACATTAAGGTATAATGATGCGACATGGAAATACAAGTATTATATATATATATATATATATATAATATATATATATATAAGAGAAAGGAAATGAATCCGACGGTATGAGTATAGATAAAAGGATATGAAAACCACACAATATGCTGTTAAAGTTACATTGACGACACGTTATTCATTTACCAAAATAAAAATGCAATTTAACTAATATCATTGACAAACTAAATGATGTAGAACCCTGCATTAAATTTACTCATGAACTTGAACAAAACCACACCCTACCATTTTTAGACACACTTATTATAAACAATGACAACATTTTAGAATTTAAAGTTTATCATAAGAATACCAACAAAAATGACTACATCCATTTTTATTCCCATCATAACAACATGATAAAAAGTGGTATCATAATAGGTTTCTTTCTTAGAGCACTTAGGATATGCAATAAGAAATATTTAGAAGAAGAATTTAATATTAATGAAAAGTCTTTTCTTAAATTACAATACCCTTTAAACTTCATGCACCGTGCTAAAAAAATGTATTGAAAATACACAATAGAAAAAATAACACTACATCTCCCAATAACACACAACATAACAACAATAACGATTCTGATAGGTACATCATACTTCCCAATAATCCTATCACTGATAAAATAAATAGAAACCTAATAAATTAGGTATTAAAACAGTTACGCACTCCACTAAAACAATCAAACCATCTTACAGAATAAAAATAATCAAAAACACACATATTCCGAAGCTGGATTCGACACAATATATTGCTTAAATTGTAACAAAAATATGTGGGAGAGACTTCTAGATCATTATCTGAACGATTATCTGAACATACATATCATATTAAACGAGGTTTTCTAAACAACGCCCTAGCTAAACATATTTTAGACCTTAACCATACCTTTGATTTTAAAGGTGCCAAAATATTAACTCACATACACAATAGAACACTACGTCGAATTATGGAATCTTGCGTTATTCTCACCCATCAAACCATCCCCCAAAGACAAGGCTTTTTAATATATCCCCTTATTTAGCGACACTTGTAGTCAAAAATCATAAAATACCCTTCACATTACCATTTCCGTCATATACTTCCTAACAAATTTAAATTTCACATTATCCCAAAAACCTTACAACTATTGATACTTTTTTGCTTCATATATAAGAAAAAATAGAAAATAGAAAATTATTTTAAAAAAATACAAATTTAATTACAAAAATAAAAATTATTTTCTAAAAATCCGTTGCAGGCCTACCGTCAACAGTTTAATACTCATCTTGTTTGAAAAAGAGAATTTCTCTATCGTCGAGTTTTTTCAAAAACTGTTACAATAAGAGATACATGACTGTCGCTGACCGAGAAAAGCGTTGGCGGATGTGCTGATATTTGAAACTACCGCATAACTTTTTTGCAACATCAATGTTTTCGTTTTGAATTCATATTATTTTCGTCTCCGCTATTGATAAGTCCGGAGTATAAACAAGCTCTGAAAATGATTTTTATGAATCGAAATGTTGTTCAATATTATCTATGAATATGATATAAAATCTTTTCACTTTAACAGCATATTGTGTTGTTTTCATATCCTTTTATCTATATTCATATATATATATATATATATATATATATATATATATATATATGTGTGTGTGTGTGTGTGTGTGTGTGTGTGTGTGTGTGTGAGTCTAGTTCTCAGTGTATGTATTAAATGTGTATATATATTTATATACTGTCATTCTTGAGAAAGAAGACTCATATCTTCGAAATATTGAAAGAAATAAAATGAAACATAATACATAACATCTAAAGGAGTTTTCTCATTTATTTCACATCCATGACTCACACAAAATCCCCCTAAATATATATATTATATATATAGTCTAGTTCTCAGTATATATTATATATATATATATGTGTGTGTGTGTGTGTGTGTGTGTGTGTGTGTGTGTGTTGGGTATTTTGGCAGTTATTGCCTTGGCAAGTACTGTTAAAAGATCTTTTTCATGATCTTTATCTTTAGTTGTTCTTGTGGTCTAGACATTTTTCGTGATTCAGGAAGCAGCTGGTAAAAGAACTGTCCCATGCTTTTTAATTTAGTGCTTTCAACCATTTCATCAGTCGTCATCGGGGTATTCTTGGTTGTAGTGTATTAGGTATTTTCCTCATTATTGTGTAATTGATAATGTTCAGAGCTTGCAGCATCACATACATGTATATGTATAAAAACACACGCACACAAACCACCTACCAGAACATATCCAATTACATAAAACCCTAAGAAGGATTTCAAATAACCGAATCAAGTGTTGCACACCTAATATAATAAATTCAACAACAACAAAAAATATCAAAATATTTTGCGGGCATTATTTTTTATTATACAATATTGTTTATTATAATTTTTTTTCGTTGTCCTACAACATTCTTCAATATATATTAATATAATATATATAATATACATATATATATATATATATATATATAATATATAAGCAGCGTGAACAATTATCAAACTAAGTGTAGTTGGTTTGAGAATAACATACGTGATTAAATGGCAATCTATTTCGCTAACGAAACACAGTTGACTTCATGCCCACGCTACCCTAACTAAGAATATATATGTCCTATCTATGAAATTGAGCACTATCATAAATATAGCATGCTATATATATATATATATATATATATATATATATATATATATATATATATAATATTCTTTAAATATACGCTCTTTACTACATTTGGGGCGCAGCTATATGACGTCAGTGACGAATTTGTTTGGGTCACTGGGAAGTTTCAGGTCTTTCACTATCATATTCCCCTCGCAAGGCTGACCCAATCAGAGATAATCAAACTCTGATCCACCTAACACTTTTGAAATGCTAATAGACATTTCATTGATGTTGGACGAGTGTAAATCTCTCTACCGAGCATCTGATTGGCTGTTGCAAACAACCAAACAAATATGCGTCACGGTCTATGTAAGTGGTCCACAGGGACGTTGGCATGTAAGTTAAGGCTAATTTATTACATACTTGAGAGGTCTATTTTTCTTAATAATTTTTAAAGTTTTGTTTCATTTATAATTTATTTTTTTCCTTTTATAAATTTCATTTTACTTTTTATTTTGTCTTATTTTATTTGTTTATTTAATGCTCCCCATTTTTCCCTAATTTTAATCTACACATAATTTCATCTTTTTTAAAATTGAAATGTAACAGTTATGTTTGCTTGGATTTAACTATTGCTACTAAGAAGAAAACAATTCAGAAAAAAATTAAAACTGGAATTAGTTAAGAAATGCTATACCATTTACATCGGGTTGTTTCGTTTTAACTATGATCATGTAACAGCTTTATCTTCAGTTTAATTCAAATAACACCAGACCGCTTAAAATTCGAAAGAATAGAAGAAAGGAAGGTCAATGTTATATTG
>CM042144.1:26746487-26771487 GCA_023376005.1 Doryteuthis pealeii
TGCAACCATAAATTCTAGTGTTTTTATGTATTTCCCCAACCTCTCCACACGAGTCGGAGCAGACACAAGGTCAATTTCTTAAGCAGAGTTTAACAGGTTTAAATTCAGAGTTTTTCTTCCATACTAATTATCTAGCCAATGTAAAAAAATCTACTATTTATCCATAGCTGGAGGGAGAGTTGTTAGATGCATATCTTTCCCGAGTGTATTAGCGCTATGTGAAATGCAAACAGCTTTTTCCAGGATTTGAACTCGGGTCTCCAATTACATTTCCTACGATTCTAACAATTACACCACGCGTCATCACAGCTGAGATATCATATAGAGCAGTGGTGCTCAACCTTTTTTAGCCAATCGGGTTGATCGATGATAAAAGGTCTTGAACCACTGATCTGTATGATATTCCTTCTCTCAAGACGAATTGGTCTGTCACCCAATGGTATTAAGATCACAACCCGGCTAAAGGTACTAAAGGGTTAAAATCCAGAATTAAATTTTCGGCTAAGCGCATCTCCTTCCCCTAACGCAATCTTAGTTATTTTTATTAAACACGAAAGCATATGAGATAGTTGTTGTTATTGTTGTTGTTGTTGTTGATGATGATGATGATGATGATGATGATGATGATGATGATCCTGGGTCGGTTGATAGTGAATTCAGGAAAAACCTAAAAAGAGAATAGGAAATTCACAAGCTGTTCCTAGACGCCGCATGCATACCCCATGCATGCGGCGTCTAGGAACAGCTTGTGAATTTCCTATTCTCTTTTTAGGTTTTTCCTGAATTCACTATCAACCGACCCAGGATCATCATCATCATCATCATCATCATCATCATCATCAACAACAACAACAACAACAACAACAACAACAACAACAACTATCTCATATGCTTTCGTGTTTAATAAAAATAACTAAGATTTCGTTAAGAGAAATGACGATCTCATATGGTAGATGATCATCAAATACCGTAGGTATTTTATTAAATATATATTCGATGTTTGTCTGTCTGTAATCGAAACTACGTCACTGCTTACGTCACAATACTCTCAGAAATTGCGTAAGTTTATCAATGAGTATTTGATTTATAGTCAAAATCATTAATACATAGAACAAATCTTATTTATTAACGATGTTTATATGAAAATCTGAGTTAGATTTGCCTCAAAACAACCGTTTTTCGTGCGTATAAAACTTTGCAATGTGTCTCATATATCACTAATAAATAAAGGCTTACCTAATATATGGCGTGGTTAATTTGTATACTAGTTTTAACAAAACCAGGTTTAATAAATAATCACTTGGTGTTATTGATCTCTAATATCATTGTTTTATTCTCCATCGTATTAAATTCAATCCTATGAATAATTTGATATCGAATCCAATTAAATTATAATTAAAATAAATGTAATCGTTTTTTATATGCGTTCTAATTTGACGTATTTTATCACATTAAAACTTAAATACTTACACCCGGAGAGCGCATATTCTTGCTAGATTACATAACCCGTTCACCATGCGCATGGTGTGACACAAGGTCACAAGTATGGTAGGCTAGCCTAATCATTATATAATTAACTGTAATGTCTGAATTTATAATTTAGTGAATCTGTGACATCATTTTCTAATGAAGTGTAATATCTGAATTTATGATAAAAATAATTTACCATTAAACGTTAACTGGCAATTTCATGAAACTAACGAGAGATTATGACATCTTGTGAACCTATAGCATTGCTTTCTTATTGGTTGAGAGCGCAATGTAATGGAAAAAATCTGTGTGGAAAGCTAAGAGGAGTTTATAGAATTAGATTTAGACACACCAGGGAGCCGCACGCTCAGGGTTTCTTCTTGCGCTGAAATGGTGGGTCTTGGGGAAATTAAAGATGTCAAAAACAAACTTTTTCTTCATGAATAAAAACTGAACTAATGGCCGGGAAGATGTATGATCCAAGAACAATCCAAGCCAATCCAAGCCAACTCCAAGAAGACGAGAATACATGAGAGTTCATCCCCGATATAAAGAATTTAGTAGATTATTAAGAATAAGAATACGTCTATTTAACACTGTGTTGTGCACTAGCTTAGATTACCTTTCGTATAGACTATTTGTACACTGCTTTTTTAGAACATATGACGAAGATTACGGAACCATTACGCGAAACGTCTTCCTTAATGTTTTAGCACTTTGTTGTGAGTTAGTCTATGTCTGGCGCCAACTGTATTTGGGTGTACAATGATTCTGAATATAATATGATCCAGTATACAACACAATGCGAGACAAGCTTGCTAGCCATAATACCACGACGGAGCACCCTAGCCAAGGGAATTCGGTAAAAATGTTTCTGAGATTGATATTGTCGATAGCAGGCTAAATGAGTTTGGATTCTGAAACTTTTACAATTAGAATACTTTCTGCGTAGTTAGATTGTTTTCCATCATGTTGCGTAATTCTTCCTGATCTAATGGTCGTCTTTAAAAAAGATTTCTGTATTTCCCGTTGCGTTGTAATTATCGGAGAATAATTCAAGATTATCTGGTTAAACAGGTTTATTATTAGAAAGGTATATAACCTGTCCAAGTTAATTACATTTCTATGTGATTATATATATTATATATATATATATATATATAATATATATATATATATATATACACACATGGGTCAAATATGATACATGCATGCACATACATGCACATCCTTAGACTCATATATATATATATATATATATATATATATATATATATATATATATAGAGAGAGAGAGAGAGAGAGAGAGAGAGAGAGAGAGATTAATATTGATAATATAGTTTGCTATGCTTATAAGTAAAGTGTGCTCAAAGCATACAAATCATTAGCCACACTGATGATACGTGATACGTCCAAACACTGTGTCTGTGGATGACTATATATTATCCCCATCCCCTAGTGGGTTGAGCAATTCGGAGGGATTTCACTGACCACCAACAACTAAGCTTAAAGGGATAGAACACGCTCTGGCGGCCTTTGCATATATTCAGATGTATGTATGCATCAGTTAAAATCCTACGCTGATTCAGTAGATAACGATGACCGAGGAGTTAAGCACCTGGCTGATTCTGAATCGATTGGGTTTCCATCCCGGCTGGAGGTAGCCTACAAATGTCTAGCCACACTGATGAGACGTGATACGTCGAAACACGGTGTCTTTGGATGACTTTTCCTCTCTTTCTCTCTCTCTCTCTCTCTCCACACACACACACAAAAAAAAACACACACACACACACACACACATATATATATATATATATATATATATATATATATAGTGCCGGAAGAATAAATATCTATAACTATTCTGTTTTGCCAACCGTCGCTATCAATCATCGCACCAGTAAGGTCCTCGCACAGCAATCGGAATTGTCATATATATATATATATATATATATATATATATATATATATATATATAGTCATCAACGGGCAATACTGTTTCGCCGTATCACGACTCTTCAGAGCGGCTAGACTTTGCCATCTGCCTCGGGACAGAATCGAAATTCAACGGATTTTTGTCAGTTAGAATGTCTACTTTCCGAGCCGTCAGCACAAGCTAAATACGGAAGATTATGTTACTAATATGAATATGTACGTACATATATAAGGGTGTTAAGAGAACGCTATTGCTTTTAAGCAGAATCTTCGCAATATATATATATATATATATATATATATATATATATATATATATATATATATCGGGTGTATGAGTCTATATTGAATGAATATATAATATACGTCCATTAGGTAATACACACCAAAGCACTTTGATAAAACCTTAATTTTATTCTAAAGTATACCGGGATTTTATAATCTCTAGCAGAACGGTACACAATGAAAACGTATACTGTTAGATATTACGTGGATCTCTATAATTCATCATATACACATACACACTCTCTTTCTGTTTGTTTGTCTCTCTGTACATATATATATATATATATATATATATATATATTATATTGTGTGGTTGTGTGTGTGTGTGTGTGTGTGTGTGTATGTGTGTGTGTGTGTGTGTGAATCTGTAAAGGTGTTCTTTAAAAGAAAGGTCAGTAACGTTATTCATATATTCCTGTTTTTAATTCACTGACAATTTATATACTTAATGTATAGGTATAAATAAATATATATATAATATATATACATGTGTGTGTGTGTATGTATGTGTGTGTGTGTGCGTGTGCGTGTGTATATATTATATATATATATATTATATATATATAGGGAGAGAGAGAGAGATGAGAGATAGAGATATAGAGATATAGAGATAGGTGTGTCTTGGACGAGAATATATTGTAGATCTCGTGGCATTTTTAGTCTGTATATATATATACACACACACACACACACACACATATATATATATATATATATATGTATGTATGTATGTATGTATATTCCTTTTATATCCATTTACAGATACCTTTAATGGGCAATAATAATTGTTTAATATGGGCAGTTAGAGACCGTTTTATATATTAAATCAATTTATCCAGTTATTACCTTGGGAAAAATGGTGATTCTCTATTTTCTTTCCGGAAATGATTATCAGCGATTCCCTCGCTACAATTCTTGACATTTTTCCGACTCACTTGCTTGATGGCACTTTAATTTTTCCTCCAAAATCATCGAGCGCTAACAGCGAAGAATTCAACTATATGAAATTAATCGAGTTATATTGGGTATTTTCATTCGTTTATCATAATGTACTTCCTAATGTTTCGTTATTAAAACCGTTTTCTCAAGCGTAAAGTTATGTTGATATCTATCTGCCAAGGGGCAACAATGGCGGATGGCCGTGGTGTGGTGACAGGTCATAAGAAAGCTAATTTGGGTGAACGAAGTTCGAATCCAGGGTGAAGATTTATATTTACAGTTGCTTTCTTTATATTAATGTATACACACACACACACACACACACACACACTCACATATATATATTTATTAAAACAATCTCCACCCCATACAGACATATACACATACACAATCTGTATATCTCTTTATATATATATATATATATATATATATATATATATATATATATATTAGGTATATATTCAATACAATTTATTAGAGATATATAAATACACCTACACACACATATGCATATAAGTGTATGTGTTTGTACGTATATATATATATATATATATATATATATAGAGAGAGAGAGAGAGAGACAGACAGACAGACAGACAGACAGACAGACAGACAGATAGAGAAAATGAGGCAGTTGATAGAGAGATACAGATAGAGAGATATGTGTGTTTCTTTGTTTAATGGCATATTAACCTTCATGGGTTATTAAATGCCAAACCACTCTTCCTAGAAGAACGATCGTGGTAATATGTATCATTTTGACTTTTCGTACTGTTGTGCTCTTTTTTTTTTGTGAAAGATGCACCCAGTCACTGGCCTTCTCCAGGTGTTCGTAATCCAATAGGGTATATTGTTCTTATTCCGTTACAAGTGTTAAGATTTCGTTTTGCCAAGATTACATAAAATACCTGACGAAGGTCTGGAAATATATCCGCCGAAACGTTGTGTATGTGTATTTTACAATAAAGATGACAGCAGTCCGAAAAATCCAAATAATACATATTATCAAGCCTCATCACAACATTTCAGACAAATAGTAGTGGTACTACTATTTAACGTATACCTGGGAGATGAGGGGTTCATAACCTTTCCCATTGAGGTGCTGTTATAAGCAATCGATATTTTTCGTACTTTCTAGGTTATTTCTGTGTGTTGTGGTTTCATTTTTCTCGTTCCCATATGTATCTTGAATGTATAGTTCTGTGTTCATAATTTTTCTAATTTGATGTTTTGTGTGTGTAGCTCTTCTGTTTCCCGAGGATCTTCTGTTTTACCTATATATATTTCTATGTTTTTTTTTAGATCTTACGGTGGTTTGCTAGGCTACGTTTATTTGCTGACAGATATTCCTGTTTTATTCTGCAGTTACAGGTGTCTTTTTCTTGTTGTCTGCGAATTATCATAGTTTTTTAACGAATATGTGTAGCATGGATCCAGTGCATATATAAATATATATATAAAAGTAATTGGTAATTTGCTTGAAGCATTGTTAAGTATGTTATAATATATTAATGATTTGAAGGCAATTACAATGCGTATAAAAACTAAAAACAAAAAAGATGTTATTTGTCTCTTATCGATTTCAAAGTACTTTGAAATCGATATGGCAAAGTACTTTGAAATTGATAAGACAAAGTACTTTCAAAGTGAAATCGATACGACAAAGATAACATCTTTTTGTTTTTATTTTTATACGCATTGTAATTGCCTTCAAATCATTAATATATATATATATATATATAAATATAATATATATATATATATATATATATATATATATATATATATATATATATATACTAAATCTGAGCGAATCAATTTTTCTCTCCTAAAGGATTTTTTACTGTTTAATTTAATTACACGAGAGTTATACTAAAATATTCCTTAGTCTTAGGATTGATTTGTGTTTGTAATTGGTTTGAAAATGTCGTAATTTTCAATTAAGTCAAAAACTGAACTGTCCCATACTTGACATTCTGTCCGTCACTATCACCCTCTCTATGTATATTTTGATTACCTCCTCATTCTATATTTTAGTTTCTCAGGGAACTGAGAGAGGGAGGAGAGAGAGATGAGAGAAAGTGTGGTGTATGTGTGAGAGTAGAGAGAGAGAGAGAGAGGTGTAGAGAGAGAGAGAGAGAGAGAGAAGAAGAGAGTGAGTGAGAGAGTGTGTGTGTGTATGTATGTGAGAGGTAGAGAGAGAGAGAGTGTGTGTGTGTGTTGTATGTGTGTGAGAGGTAGAGAGAGAGAAAGAGAGAGAGATGGAAGAGAGAGAGTGAGAAAGAGTGTGTGTATGTGTGTGAGAGGTAGAGAGAGAGAGAGAGAGAGAGAGAGAGAGAGAGAGAGAGAGAGAAGAGAGATTGGAGATTTATGAAAAGTATTTGTATGTTACGTTTCATAAACAGCCAGCCGGGTCAACCTCTTGGCTCTTGATTATTTTAAATTAACATATTTTAACATTTTTTTAAGTATTTTAGGATATAATCTTACAGGATGATTTTAATTTTAATTTTAATTTTTAATTGTCCGGCCGTATGTATTCATTTTTAAAAATATATTTCGCTTTGCAAACTCATTTTGCCTAAACTTAATTATTAACCCAGAGCTCAATGGGTGACCCAACTGGTCAGGTTTTTCTAGTATATATATATATATATATATATATATATATATAATTTCATCATTCGCATCTGATGAGTCGGGAGAGTTAGACTATTCGTCTAAGCTCCCTGAAATAGACTATAAGGCTAAATCTATAAGTCTTTTGTCATTTCTTTACTTATATATTTGCTCTGTGACTCTAACATTAAGAGCACACATTGAGCTCTCAAACTGCGACTTGTTTTTTTAAATAAAACTCTTGTGTCGTAAGGAAGATTTCTCTCTGGACTTTTGGATTATATAATATTATATATATATATAATATATATATATATATATGTGTGTGTGTGTGTGTGTGTGTGTGTGTGTGTGTGTGGAGAATCAATTACTAATGCACTTATTCGTGAGGTTTTATACTCAGATATCTTTTATAATCAAATTCTATTCGTTTTGATATTCTTGGAATGTCAGGAAACTTTAAAGTTCCTCGAATACCTAACGCCTACAGCGTTTGGTCTCCAGTGCAATCACCGATTTCTTCAAGAAGGATATCGAAAACAGGAAGCTTTGGGGGCGGAAACCTAATAATTTGAATGACCGGCTATTTTAAATGTTTACTGTCATCACAGAATTCGTCAGAATTACGTCAACAATCATTCCAAAGTGAAAAGGGGTTTTCTTGATCAAAATGTAAATATTGTGTAGGCGAATGTATATAGACGGACGAAGATGAGTCAAACAGTAATATGGATTTATCTTTATTAATTATTAATTATTATTAGATCTGACCCATAGATAAAACCCTAACAGATACTAAAATTCCAGATCGAAGTGAACCTGACAGTAATATCAATAAAGGAAGTATTTGACACTGCTTAGGTTTCCAGAGCTGGAGCCTCAACGTCAAATGCAGACTTGTGTCATACCCAGGACATCTATTCAGGTGAATAGATTAAAAAAGTAATAGAAAAATAACAGTCCAAGTATGTATTTACCAACCCCTCCACACGAGGAAGATGTGACACAAAGTCAATTTCTTAAGCGGAGTTCACCAGATTTGAATTCAGGGTTTTCAATAGCTACGGTTAAAGAGCCTAATCCGCCCTACTATTTGTCCATAGCTGGAGGGGGAGTAGTTGGATTCATACATTTCCCAAGGGCATTAGAACAATGTGAAATGCAAACGGTTTTGTCCAGAACTTGAACCCGGGTCGACGAGTCCATTTCCAGAGACCGTAATCATTATACCACGCACCTCCTGTCCAAGTATGTATTAACTCGACAAAGACTTAAATCCACATTGTCAGTCAGGATTTTGAAAGATGGAAATTCGTTTTTTAATTTTGAAATTTTGAAATACAGCATCAAGCAGGTAAAAAAAAACCCAAGAAAGTTTGGTATAGCCGTGGGGGTATTTGTTAGGCAAAGAGTTAAATGAGTTTTAGCATAATTCATTCCCGGAAACAATATTCTTCCAAATAATGCGTTTATTGGATAATTAGAGTTCAGGTGTTAAGTTGGTGGACGGAACGAAAATGACTCGAGGGCCGGATGTAACCGGCGGGCCGGGGATTGTCGACCACTGTGCTAATTTTCTCGTGTATGAAATCAATTTTCTCCATTGTAATAAACTGAAATGCCATTAATCTACCCCCCACAAAAAAAAACAAAACACCCGGATATTTATGATACATTTTTGATATGAGTAAAATATCACTGTATTGTATAAAAACATAATTAAATTAGAATGTAAGGAATTATGTGCTGTAATATATTTTAATATTTTTTTTTATAAATGAGAATTTCTATCTGGCTTAATAAATTTGAAAACGAATTTGAAGTGGAATTTAATAAGTTTGATTAGTTTTTCTTCTCTTGGCTCAGTTTCCGCTCTATGAAAAAAATAGAAAAAAATAACGGTACTTATCAATATACAACAAAATATCATTGTCCTGGGATATGGACAATCCATTTAAATAATTTAAACTCTTTCTTATTAAATGTTTATTTAAGTTGTTTACTGAACAAATGCGATCACGTAATGCACGCAAAGTTTTCTGAATCTTATCATAATGGAGATTATGTGTCTGTAACCACCAATGTCCCAATTCCCTTAGTTATTTTCGTTATATTTTCAATGGTTATCAATGACATAACTTTTTGGGAAAAGCTAGGAAGGTACACATCTTCCTATGAATTTCACAACAAAAATATTATTTTGTCGATAAGAGAATTAATATTATTCTTTCTTACTTAACGTGTCCTTTTACAGATATATTTCAACAATTTCTTTCAATAAATATTCTTTGTTGAGTTTTTAATATCAACATTTAGTTCATTCCTTTATGGGGAATTTTTCAGTTAGATGTCTTTATCCATAAATCCCTAACAAACCTTTTTAATGGTTTTGATGTTTTAGACTGTTGTCCTCATCTTTATTGTATAAACACGTATCGGACTCTGTATCCTCCAGCCTTCTTCGAGCGTTCCCTGTGTATTTGAGCATTGTAATATTAAAGGTTAAAGAACATCGTGTGCTCAACAATATACTCATAACGGTAGGAAGAATATTTGGATGCATGCTTTGGATAAATCCTTGCTTTATATAATCAGAGAGACGAATTTACTATTAAATAAGTGGTGATTTCTTTTTCTTTGGATTGATGTGTCAAAGGTCTTCTAAATTACTGGGCATGAATGAGTTGAATAATAAATGACGGTATGCTAAATGGAAAGTTACCATTGACCTTTATAGGAAAAGTGATTGACAGGCGCAGTTCAAAACAAGACTTTTTATAATAGACAAAAGAAAAATACAAATCAAACAAATGTTCTTCTACTAGGATGTTAAGTTTTTAAGGGCCATAATTGGCCAGTTGATACTAGGCAGAGATTTGGTTCCTTTGGTAATCCTCTCAGGTAGAGAATCCTAGGTTCCCTCGTAGAAGGTTGCCAGTAGACTGAGAAAGAATCAGTCTACTAAGTAATATATCAGCCACGCAGTATGGCCAGTGATTTGCTAAGGAACAGACTATATGATCTCGTCTAGTCTATAAATATAGGCCGGGAACTAGCATACATCCTATATCCCAAAAAATTCCAACAGCTTCGGCATTAAATAATACACAAAGTTTGATACGCATTAAACGATGAAACCAAACAAAACCCTATGTATAATTACCAAACTCTCCGCACGAGCAGAATGCGACACAAGGTCAATTTCTTAAGCGGAGTTTAACAGGTTTGAATTCAGTGTTTTCCTTCTCCTAGACTGGTTACCTGCCATCGTTAAAGATCCCAATCTGTCCTGCCGTTTTGTCATAGTTGGAGGTAGAATTGGATTCGTATCTTTCCCAAGGTTATTAGCGCCATGTGAAATGCAAACAGCTTCATCCAGGAATTGAACTTGGGTCGACGGGTCCATTTCCTAGACTGACCACCCTCCTCCATTATCACGTTTTGGCATACCGTTAAAATCACTAACTCACTCATTCATTCACTCACTCGCTTAATCAATCAATCAATTGTAGAAGTTATCCTCCAGACATAGAAACAATAAGATACTCACCGTCGCAGTGGGGTTCTAACTACCGTCAAGTTAGTAGACGAAAACAACTGGCAAGCTGTAACTTAAATACTTTCCTTGCATGCTGCTGGCATAATGCAAAGTGATGGCTGAAGAGTTGGTACTCATCCATGTTCTTACTCACCCTGAAATCCAACAACCAATCAGAACTCAGGAAATGAACTTGCCTGAGTTCATAATGGAACAATCCAAACCTCCATATAAGCCACCTACCAAACTCTAATTTTAGTCTTGCATTCATCTTGTAACAGAGTTGAATACTTTACACAAAATTCAACTTCAATCATATTTCTGTTTTTAATTCTCAAAACTAACTGAAAAGAAGAAATATGTTTGTTTAAATACTTATAGGCAGGACTGTACATTCACCGCATATATTTATCTGAAACTAATACCAATATTTCGGTTTGTTCAGACAAACATTATTTAGAGACTTGATATTTTTTTCGGTCCTTTATGCAATGTATCAGTACATCTGTCATTTATTTGACATATCTCTGTTCATTTGGGACTAGACATCAGTAATATTTACATGTCTGGTCTCTGTATTTAAATTGCAGCAAAAGTGGTAAGATTAATGAGCATACCCTGATGTCTGCGACAATACGCCCGAGGAAACTGGACAAGGTTGTTACTTTCTACAGTTACACGTCAGCTCATGTATCCAAATTAACTTAAGCAATCTGATATCAATGTGATGTTATACTCAAATATCTAAACTGGAGGAAAAGGAAGACACGAACACAGACAACGTACCTAAGCTATCGAATTATTTGGATTATTCGGACTAATTTAGTAGATAAAAGATAAAAGAAGATAATTACAATATGAAGAACGACAATGAAGGGCTGTGCAACATATTCAATTTAATAAATATGTTTGTATTATTTGTATTATTCGGATTATTGTCTGTAGAACGTTTCAGCCGATGTGCCTTCCGGCCTTCTTCAGTTATTTCTTCTCGAACTGCGGAACCTTCTTTTCGAACTCGGGAACCTTCTTTGCGTAATCCGGAGCCGTCACAGAACTATGGACACAACCCTTTATTCAATCGACAGGGGTATCTTGTTCTCATTCCGCTAACCATAGCTGGGGTACAGGTGTTAAGCTGTGTTAATTATTATTCTATGTTACTGCTGCCCCTGACTAGTATTGAACCTGCAGCCTAGAGATAACTGTCATTTAGAACTGTCTTAACCCAACGCCTTTATCCACTATGTTATGTGTGCAATTGTACTATTCAGTGTGAATTTTGGGAATACATTCAGAGAAATAAGTTATCGAAGTCGAGAATATGAGCAGTTTTCATTCAGAAAGCCTCTAACACGTTAAAATGAAATTGTGCATTTAGGATAAATAAACAAGTATGGACATTTTGTTTTATAATCGGATGAGAATTCGAATGTGATTGGCAGAATAAAAAGCGTTCTGATAAGATGAAGCAAATATTCTTCCAAGCTGTAGACATGTCAGTGCTACTGTATGGCTGCACCACTTGGTATTATCAAGAAGCTTGTGGAGAAAGCTAGACGGTAACTGTACAAGGATGCTGGATGCGGCATTCAACTAATCCTGTAAGCAGCACCTCAACAAAAGAGGAAGCTGTACGTTCTTTTGCCTCCTGTCACACAAAGCATCCAGGTAAGACGAACAAGACATGCTGAAAACTGCTGAAGAAGCAGGGGAGAGCTCATACGTGACGTTTTCCATGAATATGGTGTGTATACCACTGTGGGTCGGCAAACAAAAACCTACATCGATCAGCTTTTGCTTTATCTTATCAGAGAGAGCAAATTTCCATATGATAGATAATATGTCTTATATCGCTAATACTCTTGGGAAAGGTAAGCATTCAACTATTCTCCTTCTAGCTATGAATTACCATTGATCGTCATAGGAGACGTGATTGGCAGGCGCAGTTCACCTTCTCTGACCAAGAATGATTGGCTGAAGGTGAGCGTGACAAGGGAACTGACTTAGATTTTGGCCGTTAGTCAAAGGAAGTAGACGTAACCTTCATCTGTCCTAAGACAGACTACCAGGAGCACTTCAAATAAAGATTTATATCAAAATCAAAAAGTACCTTGACTTCGTTTTATTGTAAGCACTTTTAAAGTGAGTACGATTTCGGACATAATACCTTTAATTTTGTTGAAAAGCAAACTTGATAAAGGAATATAAAATAAAATAGATATTGCCAACGAACTAAAGAAGTTCTGAAAAATAAAGGTGCTAAAATTTGTGGTTTTTACTCTAGGAACGGTCTTCAAAGGATTCAATCAAATGAAAGAATTGGAAATCAGAGGTAAAATTTCAACGGAAATACACTTACATTTGAATTTTTTATAATATATGATCAAATTTCCATATAAAATTGTCAGTATCCTTTCAATATCAAATTCTCAATATCATTTCAATATATCGGAATATTTCGATGTCGATACATTGCTATTTAAGTTCCGTGTAATATCTGTTCAAAGTGTCATTTCAAATGGTCCGTATCGTTTTGATATCAAATTATAATTATAATTCAATACATCAGTGTCTTTCAACTGAAATACATTGATATGTAAATTCTATATAATAGAATAATGTTCAAATAGTTATTTCAAATTGTCAGTATATTATCAATATAAAATGTTCAATATCATTTCAATATTTCAGTGTATTTCTACTGAAATACACTCATAAGTAAATCCTGAAATCTTAAATTCTTAATCTGTTTAAATTGTCATATCAATAAGCCAATCGCTAATTCTGCCGCTAAAAGAACAAGAGCTTGGGGTATATATTTCTCTGAGCTTTTGAGATGAGGCTTGATAATTTGCATTATTTGGATTATTCGGACTATTGCCCTCATCTATATTTTTATCTGAACAACGTTTTGGTCGATGTGCCCTCCGGCTTTCTTCAGGTATTTCTTGTCGGACTTGAGGGCCTTCTCCAACTCGGAAAAATTCTCGAACTCGGGAACCTTCTTTTCCAACTCGGGTACCTTCTTGTCGTAATCGTCCAATTAGATATATAGCGTAGTGGATATAGGCGTTGATTTAATACAGTTCTAAGTGACAGTTACCTCTGGGCTGAAGATTCAATCCTGGTCAAGGGTGAGAGTAACATAGAATAATAATTAACACAGCTTAACACTTGTAACCAGCTATGGTTTGCGGAATGAGAACAGGATACATTCTTGTATTGAATAGAGGGTTGGGTTCAAAGTTCCGTGATGGCTCCCGATTACGACAAGAAGGTTCCCGAGTTCGAAAAGAAAGTTGAGAAGGTACCAAGTTCGAGAAGGCTCCCGAGTCCCATAATAAATACCTGAAGAAGGCCGGAGGGCACATCAGCTGAAACTTTGTACAGATAGCAATAAAGATGAGGAAAATAGACCGAAAAATCCATATAATATATATTTTTAACTATATTTTTGACTTTTGAAGTTTTTAATTCGTATTACTTTTTCTTTTTTGAAATTGAAACTAAAGAATCAGCATTTGTCTAGAAAATGATCAATAGGGCGCATCCTTATTTTTCTGCCCACGCTGCGACATTTCTATAGGAAGGGGCGTTCTTATTTGGTATTTCTACCATGTCCCTGTGGATCTTCCCCACCGACTCTCGATATGTTAACATCGGGAAAAAACTGTCTGCCTTCATTGTTGAGCTTTCCATACAAACAATGTGCATACTGATTCGTGACAAAATCAAGGAGGAAAAGGTCGCATGTATTGACGGATCAGATGCCATATTTATTGATATATAATGCGTTTGACCAGACACAAACTGTTGTTTCGAAATCTGTCTGCAAATTAAACCACGAAAATCATGCTTTCCAATACGCCTACGTGTTGAACTGACTGGTAACGTTAATTTACAATTCTCCAGAATATTCTCAAAACAACTTCACAATAAACATATCATGATCTTAACGTCAATGCTTGTCACATGAATCTTTGCACTGTCCAAAGTTCATATGTATTTATATACGAGGGTGAGTAAAAAAGGAATGCCATTTTCTTTATTTCATGTGATGTTTTGGTATATAAAACTAAGGCCTACAATGAGACCCTAACGAGGCTCAGGCCAAGAAAACAACGAGTAAGACCCAACTTGCCAATCGACAATGTCCCCCTTCTGCATAACAATGTTCGACCAAACACACGCATCAGGACAAGGGGTAAAATCACCTCATTCAGGTGGACAACTTTACTGCATCCTCAATATTTACCATATTTAGCGCCTTCGTACTATCATCTCTTCCCATTAAAGAAGGCTTAAGAGGCAAATATTATTCCAGTGACGAGGAAGAGAAATCTGTTGTAAAGAGGTGGCTCAAAGGACAGTTTACGGCGCAGGGATACACGCTCTCATTCGAAGGTGTAAAATTTCTACTGAGAGAAACGGTGACTACGTGGAGAAGTAAGGATGTGATTCACAGAGAACCAGCTTCATTTTCATGTATAATACATGTTCCTGTGTTGGTACATATAACTGTCCTAAACAATACAGCAATAAACGTTACGTGAAAAGGTTTGATACATCGCAAACCAAAACAAGACAACTATTTATAAAGGAAAATTGGCGGAGATCAGCAAGGAGCAAAGTTCATTATATCTACACCCTATTTTTGTCCAAAAGGGGTTAAAAATTGTACCCTTCATTTTTTACGAGCAAAGCAAAATCGAAATATAATAAGGGTAAAAACCAAGGATATATTTTAATGAATATTTAAAAAAAGTGTTTTTGTTTTTGCAAATAAAAGAAAATATACAAAGAAGAATAATAATAACAAACAACGCGAAACAAGGAAATATGAAGAATAAAAGATAGTAAAACAAATATAGAGGAAAATATTTTTAATTAATTTCTATATAGATATAGATAATAGATCTAGTTTTAACTTTTTAGTATATCCTACGATTGGATTCATCCTTCCGTTAACTGATCTTATTTTTTATTAAGTTGGATGTCAAATCAACATCAAATATATGTCGTGACCCACGGGAAAATTGCCCTTTACACCGAAGCTTAATCCAGCCATTAACTACATCTGATCCTCCCCAGCTAATTGATGGGGACCGTAGCTGGACAGCCAACTTGATGATCTACCCCATCTGATCCACCCCAGCTGTCCTGATCTACGCTTTGGTAATGGATATAGTAGATGTCAAGAGTCTTAGCCTCTTACTCTGCAACCATTCAACTAAAACCAACTCATGATGTATGTATGTTTTTGGGAAACTCATCAACATAAATCCATTCCTGCGGTTTATCTATTAATATGCAGCAACTTGAACCTAAATGTACTGGTGCCCTATATATGTTAGTGTGGACACATTTTAACCTAAATCATGCAGTATTTTGTTAGTTTACAATCGTTTCATGCTGTATGTCTATTAGTGTACAATGCCTTGAGCCTAAATCCATTTGCTGTATGTCTGTAGTGTAACAAAAGTGTACACCTCTTGAACCTAAATCCATTCGTGCTGTATGTCTGTTAGTGTACAACCTCTTGAACCTAAATCCATTCGTGCTGTATGGTCTAAAAGTGTACAACCCCTTGAACCTAAATCTATTCGTGCTGTATGTCTATTAATGTACAACACCTTGAACCTACACCCATTCTTGCTGTATGTCTATTAGTGTACAACCACTTGATCCTAAATCTGTTCATGCTGTTTGTCTATTAGTGTACGATCTCTTAAACCTAAATCCGTCTATGCTGTATGTCTATTAGTGTACAACCCGTTGAACCTAAATCTGTTCATGCTTTATGTCTGTTAGTGTACGACCCCTTGATCCTTAATCTGTTCATGCTGTTTGTCGATTAGTGTACAATCCCTTAAACCTAAATCCGTCTATGCTGTATGTCTATTAGTGTACAACCCGTTGAACCTAAATCTGTTCATGCCTATTAGTGTACAACCCTTGAAACCTAAATCTGTTCATGCTGTATGTCTATTAGTGTACAAAACCCCTTGAACTAACCTAAATCCATTCGTGCTGTATGGTCTGTTAGTGTACAACCCCTTGATCCTATATCCGTTCATGCAGTATTTCTATTGGTGTACAACCCCTTCAACCTAAATCCATTCATGCTGTATGTCTATTAGTGTACAATCCCTTGAACCTACATCCATTCTTGCTGTATGTCCATTGGTGTACAACCCTTTTAACCTAAATCCGTCTATGCTGTATGTCTATTAGTGGACAACCCCTTGATCCTAAATCTGTTCATGCTGTATGTCTATTAGTGTACAACCCCTTGAACCTAAATCTATTCGTGTGGTATGTCTATTAGTGTACAACCCCTTGAACCTAAATCCGTTTATGCTGTATGTCTCTTAGTGTACAATCCCTTGATCCTAAATCTGTTCATGCTGTATATCTATTAGTGTACAATACCTAGAACCTAAATCCGTTCATGCTGTATGTCTATTAATGTACAACCCCTTGATCCTAAATCTGTTCATGCTGTATGTTTGTTAGTGTACAACCCCTTGAACCTAAATTCATTCGTGCTGTATGTCTATTAGCGTACAATCACTTGATCCTACATCCATTCGTGCTGTATGTCTATTAGGGTACAACCCGTTTAACCTAAATTCGTTTATGCTGTATGTCTATTCGTGTACAACCCCTTGAACATACATCCATTCGTGCTGTATATCTATTAGTGTACAACCCCTTGAACCTAAATCTATTCGTGTGGTATGTCTATTAGTGTACAACCCGTTGAACCTAAATCCATTCGTGCTGTATGTCTATTAGTGTACAATCCCTTGAACCTAAATCCACTCGTGCTGTATGTCTATTAGTGTACAATCCCTTGAACCTAAATCCACTCGTGCTGTATGTCTATTAGTGTACAACCCGTTGAACCTAAATCCACTCGTGCTGTATGTCTATTAGTGTACAATCCCTTGAACCTAAATCCACTCGTGCTGTATGTCTATTAGTGTACAACCCCTTGAATTTAAATCCATTTGTGCTGTATGTTATTTGTGTACAATCCCATGAACCTAAATCAATTTGTGCTGTATGTCTGTCACTATTAGTTAAGATTTAATCCACCTTACAAATAGACACTGTGTCATTTCCTGGCATGTTGGAGGGGTTAAGTAAATGCATACATTGATGCATTAATAGGTCCGTAGCCGATACCTAGAAAATATTCATCTCACATAGTAGATATTTTCAATATCATTGTCAAATTACGGTCAAGTTAAACAGAAAGCGCCTGTTCAATGGGTGACCATTTAACCACCAGCAAGTACTGTAAGCCTTCTGAGTCCTTTGTTAATAAAAAAAATGTCTTGATTCGGCATTATGTTGACCCAAAAATGGTTGATATACTGTAAGCAAGTAAAGTCGTAGGGTGACTTAAAGTCGGTATCAGCCAATAAGCGAGAGAGTCTATACTTTTTTTACAAGCACTAGATCAAGGAGATTGTTTTTGGCGTCTGAGGCGTGGCGCCACACCTACCATCAACACCTCACTTTAACGCACATATCCTTGAACTACTCATACACTGAGTTGGTGATGGAGGGTATCGAATCTGGAAGCTTGTGGTTCTTAGTCCGACGCTTAACCGATTGAGCTAAAGCGTGTCAATGCACTTAATGGGGAATATTAAGACCTTGGTATTTTCTTTAGATTAATATTCAGCAAAGAATTACACGCTAGGCGACAGACATATGTCTAATCGTATCTTCAAGAATATCTTTCAATGCGGTTGTTGGTATATATCTGAGTAAAACAGTCCGTGTTACTGTCAGTTTCTCGTTCAGAAAATCGAACATTTCCATAGAGCAAGAAAAAAAATCATTAAGGTTTTTGAGTCCTCTCCATTTGCATACACTTGTTGCCTGACAGGCACTTTTTTACTTCTTTTTTTTTTTTCGTTCAGTGAAAAGTACAATCTCTATTCCCACGAACAACTCCCGCCGTTGTGTCAGGAGTTCAACAGCTGATAGTCATAGATTTGACTCGTAGCTATTTCCGCCTCATTTTACAGTCCCTAGCTTTATGACTTGCCGACAGAATACGCACACATGCATACACGCATAAACACACATAGAATGACAGGAACAACTTCGTTTGTGTGTGTATGTATATATATATATATATATATATATATATATGGGGATAATATATATATATATATAAATATGGGGATATTATATACATATATGAAAATACGTACTTATATATATGAGAATATATATATATATATATATATATATATATATATATATATACATACATATACGTATATATTACATAAATGTATATATATATATGTATATATATATATATATATATATAATATATATATATATATATATCAGGTTATTATGCATTCAAACATGAACATACATATACACATATAGGAGTATATATATATATATATATATATATATATATATATATATATATATATATATATATATATATATATATATGTATATATATATTTGTTTTATGAACTTATTTAACGTTTACTAATGCTATACTTAAAATATGCATGGATTAGTATATTTATTTATATATATACATATATATATACATATATATATACATATATATATATATATATATATATATATATATATATATATTATATATATATATATATACGTGTGTGTCTATGTCTGTGTCTGCACGTGTGTGTGTCTGTTGTGTATGTGTATTATATACTTATATGAAAATACGTACATACATATATGGCGATATACATATATATATATGTATATGTATATTACAAGAATATATATAAATATGTATATGATTAGATATATGAGAATATTAGAATTACACATGAACAAACACACACACACACACACACACACATATATATATATTATATATATATATAATATATATATATATATATATATGTATATTAGGTATAACTAATATCGGGTCATGTGATCACTTTAGGCCATATTGAATAAACGAAAGTAAATATTTTTGATTTATTTTTAAATCTCGCAAAAAAAGTAACGATCATACAGAGTTCTTACAAAGAAAAACAGTTAAGTTAAAGATCAAATTATCCGAAAATTACACCGTTTTACATGCAACAGGGTAATTTTACTGTAAAAACGGGGACTGCAAATTTACATATTATCTCTCTTTGACAATAATACATTTAAATGTATGGGTGGCTGTATTCAACATAATTGTTTTCTTGTGCATGTTCAATAACCGATTATTGGTTTTCAACGATTTTTTGTAGTTGTTTTAGAATAACTTCGGAATATTTTTTTAGTTGAACTTAAGGTGTAACTGAAGTAAAGAAAAGACAATAGGTATTACAAATATTTTCAGTTTTACTCTTCCGCATATTTTCAGAATCAAACATTACTATTCAACAATGAAAATTACAAATTCTTTTAAAATATTAATAAATCATGAATCGGACACATTTTTAGTTCACCTGACTTCAAAAATTCAGTGTTATATTAAATTCAAATATTAATGAAAAATTCGATTTGTACACACAAAAAAGATTTTTAATCATTAAAAAAACAAAATTATTTAAGCACAAATTGATTTCTTAAAATTCTTTTTTTCTTGACAATTTAATAGAATATAGTACATATCAATTAAAAAAACAACAAATATATTATGACATTTGTTAGCACTTTTTATTTAGAATTCAGGATTTTTTTTCTACAAAAACTACGGTCTTGAATTTGATACCAATCAATTGATATAGTTATTCAGAATCTTATCTTTATAGAACTAAAGTAAAAATAGTTTTTTTTTCTGGTTCATTTCTTTCATATCTTACAAAATAAAATAGGGGGAGTAGACCTCGAAAAAAATATTTCCCCTAATATATATTTAGAAAAAAAACTATTTCAGACATATTCTCATCAAAAGAAAAACAATTCTGGAAATTTTCGCGAAAATCAGACCATTAATTGATCATTAATTGATTTTTCATAGAATTTTTAAAAAATTCTCTGGTCGTAACTTGTTTTTGATTACGTAAAATTTTAGCTGATTTAACGGTGCAAAAATGTAAACATTGTTTTTCAATCATAATTTTCATTATTTCCGTCAGCTCAATTTAAAAAAAGAATCATCAGGAGTTTGTTTAATGTTTTTCTTTTAAATGGACAAAATTTTTTCAAGATGATATTAACCCTATGCAAGTTTCATTGTGTTAAATATAGGAGGGAGGGTAAATTTCACAGGGAAAATTGGTGGTACTTAATATATATATATATATATATATATATATATATATATATATATTATATATAACCGAGTATCAGTGTATGATTGCACTTTATCTAAAACTTACTTATTATACACAAAATATAATTGTGTATGGTTTTCAAATGTATATGCATTGGATATATATTTGTATTCAAACATGAAATAAAAACCTATATGTATAAATATGTGAATATGTATATATACATATTGGCGTGTGTGTGCGCACTTGGACGTGTGTGTGTGTGTGTGTGTGTGTGTGTGTGTGTGTGTGCGCACTTGGACGTGTGTGTGTGTGTGTGTGTGTGTGCTAGTATTTTCGATAGTTTGTATAAGTATCTGTGTTTAATGTGTAAAGACATGCGTATGACATTATTGTCATAAACTTATGCCACTGTAAATATGTATGTGTGAGAGAAAGCACTTTTAATTATGAGTACGATTATATAACTCTATTTACATGAGACATCTGTCAGTATGTGAATATTATCCATATGCAGCTAGGCATTAATGAATTAGGCGATATAATTATACACGCAGATGCCTATAAAAACTATCCATCAACTTATGTTAATACACATTAAGCCAAGCAATGATTTATATCTATAGGCACAGATACATGTATAATAGTATATACACGTGTCTGTATTTATATGAGAATTACGCGTAATTATATAGGTATCAATAGCCTACAAAGTTACATATATAAACATATAATATAAACACATTATAAGTGTGTATGCATGTCTAATTAGAAACACCTACTTGTCAGCGCGTATATAATTTAGCGTATAGATAAAATCTCTGTGTAAATATCTATTTTCATCCAATGATACATGTACTAACCGACCGACCTAATAATCCCCCCTCTGTCTCTCTCTCTCTGTCTCTCTCTGTCTCTCTGTCTCCTCTTTCTCTTTCACACACACACACACACACACACACTCTCTCTCTCTCTCTCTCCTCTCTCTCTCTCTCTCTCTGTGCCTGTCATATATAATATATATATATATATATATATATATTTAGAGAGAGAGAGAGAGAGAGAGAGAGAGAGAGAGAGAGAGACAGAAGAGAGAAAAAAGAGAGGAGAGTAAAAAGATATATACATAGAATCAAATGTTATTGTATATATATATATATATATATATATATATATATATATATATATATAATTTACGGTAGCGTGTAAATTAAATCAACAGGGCTTTGCTTTTGTCAGTTTTTCGTCAATGTGATTTTAAAAAAAATTGGTTTGGGGATCGGTTAGGTCAGAAAATGCCAGTAAGCAAGCGCCATTGACTTCATGTCCATGCTACACTAACTAAAATAAACATGCTCTATCCAATAAATTGAGCTCAAGTTATTATATCGAACACCACAGTATCAATATATATATATATATATATATATATATATATATATATATATATATACTAGCAAAAGTACCCGGTCCATAAACGGACTCTTAAAAAAATTAGGAAGACCTAGGAGGGGGAGTGAGAAAACGGGAGTAAGAGAGAGAATATGATTTATTACATTTAAGAAAAAGAGAGGAAAATGATCAATAAATTTTTAAAATCGCTGATAATTCGTATAGTACAATGTTTGTTTATTTTAGGAAATATTTTTTTCTTTTTGTTTACAAATATCATTTTTTAAATGTATTCCTAAATTTGAGTGTTTTGAAATATATTTTTTTCAAAAACGTTTTGTATATATGACAAAAAATTAAATTCATTTGCTTGTTGCGTTAAACTGATAAAAATAAATTCGTTTAGTTTCTTTTAAAGGAGCTAGGTATTAAACTTCCTCTACAACACGCCGACTGCACCTCTGTTGAGGAGTAAGAATTTTACAATTACAATTAACAAAGATATTTACAATTGTCCGTATTCCATTTTTTGTTTATAATAGTGTTTTATTTATTTATTCTAAAACTCATTTGTACATACGACAAATTTAAATTTAGTTGGACAAATTTAAATTCCTTATCCTTAGAATTATCCTTAGAATTTATCAGTTTAATTTATTTCCTTCTTTGACCCCAAAAAGTAACAAAGTAGCTAATAAGTAAACATTACCTTATTTGTAGTTTGATTATTTCGTCTATTTATTTAATAATGTTTATTTAATGAATAGTTTCTTACAAAAAAGATTTTAGTTACACTGATTATTCTAAAATGAAAGTATTAATAAAAAAAAGTTGAGTTATTGTTAAACGTTTTCGTTTGATTTGTTACTTAAAACGCTGTAAAACATAATTCAATGTATGAAAACACATACAAATTACATATTTATAAAGATTTTTTTTTCATTCCAACCAAATGAATATATTTAAAATAGGTATAAAAAGATTGCGATAAATAAGATTTGATTTTTCGTTAAAATTTTGTATGAAAAAAAAATCATCCTTCGAATCCTAGGCTGTCCGAAGCAAAATATATATTTTTAACTCGCTGCAAGAATAATTCAATGGTTAAAAACACGTACAACTTCTATATCTAGAAATATTATTTTCTTTTCTTTCTAACCATACAGATATTTTAAAGATTGGACCATAAATAGGCAAGAGATTCCGAGCTGAACAGTTTAGACTACGATTCGCTTATAATAGAAAGCAGGCAGTGTGGCTGTCCGAAGCAAACAATTTTTTTAACTCGCAGTAAAAAATAATTCAATGGATAAAAACACATAAAAACAATGAATAAGCGAGAGATTCCGAGCTGAACTGCTTAGACCGCGATTTTTTTACAAAAATTTTGTTCACTAAACTGTTGGTATTGCTTATAAGAGAAAGCAGACAGTGAACAATATTTTGTTGGCAGCAGGAGCTGGTAAACGGACAGTTCCGCAAATTGGGTGATTTTAGTTTAATTTATTAATTATATCCTTTAATCAGTAAAAGTCAATAACCAAATTTGGCATGTTTCTTAGTTAGAAGAATATTAATGTGTATGCAATATTTCGAATCTGAGTGATCTCCCGTTTTGGAGTTATACGTCGACACGTACATACCAAACTTCCTTATAATATATATTAATATATATTATATATATTATATATATATATATAATATATATATATATACACACACATATATATATATATATATATATAGAGAGAGAGAGAGAGAGAGAGAGAGAGGGAGAGAGAAAGGGAGAGAGAGAGAGAGAGGAGAGTCAATCAGTTCTCAATATCAGAGATAGAGCATATATTAAAGGGTAGACATTGATATATGATCGGATTGGTGTGAAATTAACTGTCACCACGCTATGTTGACACTGTCTACGCTCTCTACCTCATGCAATAAATGTGAATATCACCCAATCAGTTAGCAATAGAATCCACTCTTTATTTTATGACTCTCATATATATATATTATATATATGTGTGTGTGTGTGTGTGTGTGTGTGTGTGTGTTGTGCTGTTTTTCACCATTCTGAAAATGTCTTTCATTGAAGCTAGAACTGGTCTTTGTTCCTGATGATGGTCTAAATGGCCGAAATCTTGCATCGTCGACAATAAACATCCAGTTTCCATAACATCCCGTGTTTGTCTACTTTTCTCCTCACACACACACACACACACACACACACACACACACACACACACACACACACACATATATATATATATATATATATTATATATATATATTATAACTTTATAATAAATAACTTTTATAATAAATTTATTTCGACAATAGACTCAATATGATTCGAGTCTCATCAGATCGCTTTGTCAGTCGTATCTATTTCATTTCATTCATTTCATTTTTCTTTTCTCCTTGCGGTCTGTCAGATCTGATTGGTTGGGGGGGGGGGGTACGAATTTGAATTTGATTGTCCAAAAAGTATAAAAGCACCACCTATTTCGCCACTCAACCTTAACTGGGAATCTTTGGTTCAGATGATTACAGAATCTGTTGTTACGTTGATTTTTTAATT